>CAUYUJ010014149.1:1008320-1015820 GCA_963575745.1 Prorocentrum cordatum
AAAGAAAGAGAGAGACAGAGAGAGAGAGGGAGAGAGAGAGAAAGAGAGAGAGAGAGAGAGAGAAAGAGATGATGATGATGATGATGAAGCGCCTTGAAAGGTCGGTTCTCCCAAAACACAAACCTGAGAAGCCACCAATACGCCAAATGCGCACGGTAGAGAAAGAGGGAGGCGAGAGGAGAGGCGGAAGGAAGATGAAGCAGAAGAAAGGTGAAGCCCAGCCCAGGATTGAAACCCATGATGCTGAAAGAAATCATGAATGGTAGATTGCCCGATGTCCCAAATGAATCCCACCACAAGGTCTCTCTTGCTTTGAATGAAGAAGAGAAAAATGAGAAACGTAATGCAAGATAAAGGAGTATGCTCAAATTGATCAACAATCTTGAGTGGCTTGAGTAGCTCTTGAAGCCAATCTTGGGGGCATATGGTCCCAAGGTCTGAAGTAAGCAAGAAGTAAAGAAATCTTTCATTGAGTCCCATGAAACCCATTGAACATAAGTAGCAACCAAGACGGATATATGTACTGAACGAAAGTCTAAAATAGAAACTGAATGTCCCAAGCACGCAGTGAACCCAGAAGATACGGAGGCATACAAGATGGAATGTCAAAGCCGAGTGAGAACTCAACCGTGACAACCCACCCCAGGCATATCAAGACCAATGGGGTAAGGTTGAATTCAAACAAGTATGGAGGGCGCAAGATGGGTCTGTTTATAACCTTTTGTATTTTGCCAACCAACAACGTTGAAGAACATGCATAGGAGATTGAGGGATACTGGGAGTCCTCCAAAAGCCGCAGGCCCATGCACCGCAGACGCCAGGGGATTCAGTCTGTCGGAGTCCCAGGAATTGCATTCACGGGTACTTCCAGCGCCACTTTTCCACAAAGAAGTCTCCGTCCCACCAGTAGTCAGATAGGTACCATACCACTGGGTGAGGCCAGCCCGATTCGGGGTCGAACCACGTGTCATAGTACTCCGTATACCAGACTTTGGTGTAGACTTTTTCCTCTTCACAGTAGTTCCACATTCCTCCTGAGCCGTGTGTCCACTTGAGACGCTTCTTGGCGGCTAGCTTGACTGGAAGGCTGCGTTTGGCCATCCCCTGGAATTGGATATGGATGTGGATGTTTCCCAGCCGTCTCGGACGAGAGTTCCCGTCAGCATTTGAGGCGAAACGGCTACTGACCAGCAGCCAGTTCTTTCCAAGGAACTCTCCGAACCCTTTCGTCGGGACCCCGAACGTTGACATACAGTCCCTTAAAGCCGCTGTCCCGACAAGCTTTGAAAAGCGGGATTTTGCACCAGTCATAAGTGAAATGAGGACCACCAAGGTCCGATGGTACAAGAAACCGAGCTGGCAACTTGACCACCCTTTGGAATAGCAGCGTAGAGCAGTATGAGAGTGCCTCAAGATCTTGTTTAGACAGGAAGCAGACTTTGCGTTTAGACCTGCAAAGCTTCCCCTGAAAGATAACGTGAGGGTCCGATGCCTTGGGAAGTAGCATACTGAAAGCTTGAGCCCGAGGCTGCAGGAGCCGACAGGAGGCAAGGGAAGGGGAGGGGGCCACCCCCCCAGACCCCAAGAGAGGAGAACAGACTCGAGTCCCAGAACACGGAGGCATCCTGAGGAAGGATGGATTGTTGCGAAGCCACGGTGTCCCTAAGATCGCATGGACCAGGCGGGTCCCAGATAGAATCGCACAAGTGACATCTCCTGGTGTCAGCCAATCCCCTAGGTGGGAGGCAAAGAGAGGAGAGGAGGACACAAATAGGTCTCGATACAGACCCAAATGCAAATTCCGTGGGGCGTCAAATACCCCGCTCCATTAGTATTGGAGCCTGTTCTCTGAGGCCGCAATTAGGTAAGATACCCAGACCTCTGAAGATTCCGTGACATTAAATTTGTGCACTTGCATTCCGTGAAACATTGCCACGGCAAACTTCCGAGTGTGAGGTGCACATGGGCCGCGAAAAAGGCGACGGTCTTTCCCGGTCCTAGCAAAAGACCCATGTTGATCAGCAAACGTCAAAATAGACCGAATGGAGCAGATGATAGGAGAAATCCCCTGAATAATGTTCCAGAACTGATCTGGTTCAACATACCCCGCTCCCAGCCCTAACTCCATCAAATCTCCAATAAGCTCTAGCCATCGAGAAGTGTCGGGTTCCCTGTTCCACCGCTCTCGGACCATCCTCTGTACATCGGTGACACGACCAGCAACTGAGCGAAGCTCCTCCATGGACTTGGACGAGGCACTGGTAGGTTGTCGTCTTTGAAGATACCTGGCCATTTGACCCCAAATATTCCACCAGACAGTGTAGATGAAATTCCCAGGATCTGACCAGCGGTTGTCGTAGAACACTGCGCCCTTGTATGACATTGTCTTAATCTGTACAAAAGACATAGAGCGTACTGCAATTCCCACGATCCCAATAAGGTCCTTGCATGCCTTGCTTGAGAAAAATTCCTCAAAGAGATTCCATAGCTGCCTGAGGGGTATCTCGAATTCGCGCCCCTTCTCATACATGTGGAGTGTGACGCATTTCCGTGGGTTGTATGATCCTGAATTTACAGGAACGATCTCGGAACTTTCGATTGCCAGTGCACGTGGGCAGACGGATGCCCACGCCTCGAAGATACAGCACTGGAGAGACTTTGAATTCCATGGCCTGACGACCCTCTGAGGGGCAAGCATGAGAGTGTGTTCCCAGATAACTTGAGAAGGGGTTGGAGCAGAACGGGCAAAGCGAATTGAACCAAAATGACTACAGGAGGCAACCAGGACACCAGGACAACCGAAAGATGTGGGTTCAAAAGATGGAGAGATAGAGAAAAGAGATGCACTTTATCAGGGGTCGGACGGCAGTCATCGTCCTGGCCAGCGAAGTGGAATTAACAATCCCAGGCCAAACCCATTTGTACTGAAGTGAAGCAGCAAACTGATCGCCCAACTACCCCAAGAAGAAATTTGAAACTTGAAACTTGAAACTTGAAACTTCGGGGCCCTGGGCAAAAGAGTGAGAAGAAACCCCACTTAACCCCGTCAGCCGAATTGAGAAGAATATGATGCAGTCCCAGCTCATGATAAATGGCCTGGAGGCCTAATACCCTGAGACACTTGTAATCCCAGGCATTCCCAGATTGAATCGAAAGTCATAATCCTGACAATGTGATGAAATTAGCAATCCCACCCAAGCCCGTTTGAACTGAAGTGACGGACCAAACTAAGAGCGAGGCAATCCCAAGTTAAGAAATGTTCCAACGAGGCTGTGGGTGAAGAGCAAGAATCGACCCCACTACTTTGGCCCTGACGGACGTGTTGAAGAAAGCAGAACTTAATCCCTGCCTCAGAGAAATGACCTGGGGTCTCACTGAAAGCCCTTGTAACCCCAGATTGATCCAGAGTTGAACCAAGAAGAGAGCTGAGGACCCAAGGGGAAGAGGCGCTTTAGCTGTATCTTCTGAGCTGCCTCGGTCACATCAGGAAACGAGGTTTGCAAAGCAGATGGCACCTTACATTAGCACCGTTATTGCCAGACTCCACCGTGATAAGATCTCCAACATCTTCAAACATGTCCTTGACGTAGAGGAGTACAACAATGCAGCTGCCAGCGAAGATCTGAGATTTGTCATGTAACCTCTCCTTCTTGGGGCAGACCTCTGGGCCAATGAACGCTTCTTTGGTATAAAACCGCGCATTGAACAAATGAATATCCTTAGAACGAAACGTGTTGAGCCCAAAGTGCCAGAGAATCTTCGTGACGTCCCTGGTAGTGAGAAAGCCGTGCTCTCCCAAAACTGGGATACTGTCTGAAACCAGTGGCCCTTGATTGTCGATGATGAAAGGCGTAAGCTCACGAGCTGTGATGATTTGGAAGTGTTCCCCTACCTTTGCCTTGAAGGTGTTCAAACCTGTAAGCTGGGGAACGAAAGCCATAATGTAGCGCCTTGAGCTGGTGTGGTCTGTGCCGCCCTTTGGGGCGAAAATTGGGCATCCTGAGTGATCGTACTCCAACTGAGACTTCAACACTGGAGGGCCCAACTTACTGATCCAAGGCTTCTTATCCTGTTCCCAGCTCTTTGGGGCAGGCTGCGACCTTCGGTCAGGCGAGTCGACTTCCGCTTCAGAGCCAGAGGAGGAACTCCTGGAGTCTGGTGATCCCGACGACGGTACTTCCCAGGTAGTGCCGCCCACAGGTTTGACAGGTGTTTCCCCACGGTAGTCCTGCGTCTCTGGTAAGGCATCATCCGACTCGGGCTTCGACCCCGACCCGCCACCCTGCAGCTGTTTCTTGAACCCAACTGAGTACTGCATCTTTCTGGCAATCGGTGAACGGCTCCGAGACGCCGAGTCTCCCCTGTGCACAGGTGCTGGGGGCGGCGTGGGGAGTATCCTGGCTTCGCGAGGGTCAGCACTGGAGGATGCTTTGGCCTTGAGACCCTGATTCTTGAACTCGACTGTCCTTGCTTGGTCCTCCTTTTTCTGTTCGAGCTTCTTCTGCAGCTTGACTTTCTTCTCATTCGAGGTAAGCACGGGCTTCGTTTCCATCTTAACCAGACGCTTCCGAGCCCAACGATCTAGTGCGTGGCGATCGAATCCAAAGAAAAGGGGGATAGTCGGCTGAATCTGATTCCCAATCAAATCCAGATCCTGAGAGTAACAGGTGTCCGTGGTGAAAGTAAAGGTAGCCCCGCTGGGCGCAGTACGATAGCAAAAGTGTGTCTGGGTTGCGCCAGACAGAGCCGATGGCTACTGAAGGCGAAGGTGAAGCGGTTGCCGAACCCAATCAAGCATTTCTTGAGCAAGCCCCAAACGAAACTTTTTGTCCCGAGAGCCCTGAGGAGAAAATAAGGTGGTCCAGGCATCCTTGTCATACCTGAAAACGTACCCCCTATGCGAGCGTGAGTGGGTACGGCTGCCACCAAAGTTGTCAAAGGAGCGATTCTGAATAACCCAGTGCTTGCAATATTGAAACAGCCTCGACGAGAAATCTTCTGGATGTCTTTGCATGTGTGAAACCCAACTAATAGCTGAATCCAAATGGAAAATAGCCCATGAGACCTCTTTGAACCCCTTGGTTATGCGATTTCTGCGTAAACTGAATTGTTCGGGAGATTCCCCCGGGAGCCTTCTGAGTTTCAACATGATCCTGATACATTGATTCTGAGCCTTGGTAATCGAATCCGCCGTCGTCTTACAAGGGACCCAGGCAGCACCTCTGGATCGGATAATCCCCCCCGCCATACAGTTAAGTTTAGAGAGAAGTTTAGACATGGGGATTCGCTCGTTAATCAAGAACCTACTGTTAGCCCAAAAGGCTTTGTTAATCTGTGAAATACCCTGCTTGACATCTTCGTGACAGGAACCAGTGGCGGAGAGAATTGGACCCAGCACCTTGGCCTCCGGTACTACAGACCAAGTTTTCCCAAAGGGATCAGACCACTTGTATCCTTGAAAGAAGTAGGGGTATGCCGGAAGGATTTCCCGATCGTCTTTGAGTTTGAGCCGATGTTCATTCCAGAGCTCCGACTCTACCAGCGCGGTCAGAGTTGCAAGGTCTTGTTCTGAGGATGCCACAACGAAGATATTATCTGACCAGCTGAGAAGAGCAATCCTGAAATCGAAGCCCAACTGCTCGCAACGGATAGAGATTCCCAAAGAAGAATGGGTGATTTTCTCCAGGGTGGAGGCAAAACAATCTTCTACGGAAGCGCGCGCCAGTATGCATGCCGTCCCAGCTCCTTGCATCAACCCACGGTCTCTTTGGATAATCCCAGTGTTTGAGTCCACAAGTGAGATGGAAACTCGAGGGTTCCTGTGCAACCTGATGCAGCCCACTGCTAAGAAGAGAGGGACTCCTCGTCCCAATAGACTCCGCAGGACTAATCCATAACGAATCTGGTCGTGGTGAGCTTTGATATCAGTAATCCCAACCATTCCTTTGTTAAAGTGATCTCGGCCATATTCTAAAATGTGATAGACACTCGTGTGAAGTTCCTGTAATTGTCCACCTTTGCTGAGCCCAAAAATCAGACCCTTGAGGCCTTTAGAATCAGTGTATGAATCCAGAACTGGCAGAATGGCCCTTGCCACATATGCGTGCCCAATCTTGGCAATTGCAGGCTGAGGAATGACAACTCTAGTTTGAGAAGGGGTTCCAAAACCCTTGATCTTGTTACCCAGGTGGCCCCCGAATGTGACGTCGTTCCAAAATTCGGGGTCGCCTAAGCAGGCCTGTATGCACCCCGTGAGCCTTTGGGACCAGCCCGAAGCTTTCACTACAGCCGTACAGGCGAACTCTGTGTCGATCTTACGGGGGGCCTTGATGTCGTCCAGCGCGTCCTCCAGCAAGGAGGGAATGATGGGGTCGCCGTAGAAGTTGAAGAAACCCAAAGCGCGAAGCCAGGCGATGTCCTCCTGCCGCTCCGATTCTGAGAGCCCCCACCTCTCGCTGTATTCTTCAGCAACCAGTGTGGTACAGCGGTCCACTTCAAAAATCTTGACTTGATCTACACAGAAACCCAGTATGGGCAGGAGAGACTTGCGGGAGGCCCAGACCCGTTTTCCTTGAGAGGCGTTGAGCGCAACCTGAGCCAAATCACGTTGAAGTTTAGTTATCTTAAGAGCTTTCAAGAGGAGCTGACCCAAGGCGATCCTCGTGGCTTCGTTAAGTTCGGAGTTGAACCGTGTCCTGAGACTCTTGACCCAAAATGGTAATAAGGGCATGGTCCCCAGGGACGCCCGCCCAGAGGGCGAAACAGTCAAAAGAGAGATCACTCCTGGCGAGAGCAATGTGATCGATCGTGCTGTTGGCTTGAGAGAGCGCCTGCTCACCATCGGGCTTCCTAGTGAATTGCATGGAAGTCTCTTGGAACCTGAGGGGGCACCATTGGAGATCGAGATATGAACAGGCTTCGCAAAACGAGCGGAATTTCTGGTCTCCGTTACCTTGATCGGCATTCATGTCCCCCAACCAGGAGAGAGTAGACCCCACAGGGCGGGATCGACCGAGTTGGATGGCACAGTTTAGAGAATCATGGAAAAAATCATGGGCAAGATGAGAGAAGAGAAAGGATCTGGCATGATGGTGGCATCCATCGAGACAGTCAGGACGAAGATCAACACGGATAGATCTCCAATCGCAGACAATGTCTTTCACACGTTTTCTCAAAGATTTGTGCACGAGCACGCCCATGGCCCTACACCCGGGGCCAGAATGATGGCGGTAGTAAGCGTGGCCATTGAAAACGGGGCGTAGTAGCCCATCGTTTTGAAGGCAGCCCTTGAAATCCGCCTCTAAGATACAAATTAAGCCCCAGCACTTCAGCTCGAGCAAATCTAGGTTGGCTTGCATTTGAGTCTCGTCGGCCCACTTGCCCTGCACATTGAGTGCACAAACGAGACCCCTCACGTAGGCCTCTCAGAGAGAGAGTGCCTCGTCGATGGTGTCTTTCAGCGTCTTGCGGAGCGCTTCATCGGGGATCTCCTTGAAAGAC
>CAUYUJ010014149.1:1023320-1030820 GCA_963575745.1 Prorocentrum cordatum
GAATAGGTCGCGGCACGTTGCGCATGCACTGCCGGCCCCCCCCCCTCCTTCTCGCCAGACTCCTTGGCTCGAGGTGGGGGGCGCAACTCTACCGCGCCCAGGTGCCATCGTTGTTTTCAATAATACATACATGCATGCTATGTATACCCGATTTTCCGCATCCCCAACTCAAGTTCGCCATGCGCCATTCCCCTGCATCTTCCTCGGGGCCCCTCCACCTCTACGCGCGCAGCTTACTTCTGCGTCTACGTCGAGGGGGCGGGATTGAGACGCGGAGCTCTGCGTGTCTTTCCTGGTTCTCGCGTGCCAGAACGGATGCCGAAGCAGAGGGGGGGGGTATGTTTTCCCGCATTCGCGATAGGACTCGCGGGATTCATCGTCTCCCACAGGGGCGTGCGAGGCAGGCTCAAGCTCCTCCTCCGACCGATCCCCTGGGCGAGGTTGGCCAGAGAGGGGGCGTGGGCAGCGCCGGCAGCAGAGGGGGGGTGTGTACTTCCTCGCTCTCATCCCTCGCGTTAAGTATCACCTCCTTAACCAGCTCGGGTCGAGGTCGCTTTTAAGTGTTGTTTTGCAGAGGGTCCTCGACGGGCTGATGCTGCCCCACCGCGCTCGTCGCCTCGGGCAGCTTCGGGGCCGTGGGGCCCGTTGGCAGCGTGGGGGCGCCCTCGTAGAACAGGTCGGTGCTGGCTCGGCCTGGCGTTTGGCCCTGTGGGCGCTCTGGGCTCGGAGACTTGATGCCCTTGCGGCGAGCGTCTTCCAGAGAGGCGCGCGGGCCTTCAGCGAGCGCCGCCTCGCCCCTCCCCGCGCCGATGGCAATGCGCTGCGCCTCCGCTTTCGCCTTGGCCATGACCTTTGAGAGCTGCATGTCGTCGGAGTCGTCGGTGGGGTCGGCCGCGCCCTGGGCAGTGTCTGAGACCTCGATCGCACTCGCGGCTGCGATCTCTGCTTCCTCGCCCCTCTTGAACTGGCCCCCATCGACCCCGAGATCCTCATGCGCACCGTCGGGGGGCGACCGGCTCCGTGAGCGCGAGGACTGCGCGCGTGGTATCAAGTCCTCGCTGTCGTGCGAGTGCTGCATGATCGGGTCACTCTGACGCTCGTTTGGCCGCTCGAGTGGCTGGCTAGCTGCGGCCAGGGTCTGCGTCGTAGCCTCGCCTCCAGCTACCTCCATGTTTCCTAGCTGGAAGGACCGCTCGAGAGGGGCCCTCCAGTGACTCTTGCCCCAATGCGCTGCAGTGCGCGCAGGTCTCGGGCCGATGCAGTTTCAGGTGGCAGTCCCCGGCGATGCGTTGCCGCGCTCGTCGGCGCCGCGTTCGAGGAGGCGGGGCGGGCGAGGTGGGTGGGTGTGGGGGGGGGGGGGGGGGGGGGGAAGACGAGCGAGATGGCGAAGAGGAGCGCGGTCAGGAGAATGGCCAGGAGGCGGAAGACAGGAACGAGGAGGAGAAGGAGGAAGGTTTCGCGAAACTGAACCAGACGGACCCCTCACACTCAAACGCGTGTTTTGATTTATGTCAAGCGATTCCCCCAGCTCAATGTTCTTGACACCCATGTGTTTCAACCGTCGTTTGAAATCTGCAAAACTCTGTTTAAACGAATAGCGGGGGAGAAAAAAACGCGTTCTTCTGCGAGGCGACCCCGCCTCGCGCAGTTAATGTACCTAGATCGGGCGTGCCCCGCCCCCCTGCGTGACCCCTCGGAACGCCGTCGTAGATGATCTACATGTTGTCGTGCAGCCCCGACGGGGGGCATGGCCGAGTTCTTGTCCAAGAAGCTGCTGCTGGCGTCGGTGTTCTTGTCGGCGAGGTTCATCTTCTTCTGGGGCTTGGTGGGGCTGCTGGCCCGCTGGCGCTTCTCCGCGATCTTCGTCTTGTCCGTCGTGGCCTGCCGGGCCGCGAACTTCTGCTCATCTGGCGTGCTCGGCGACGCCCCGATCGCCGGCGTCGGAGGTGTCGGCAGCGGAGTCGTCGGCGTCGCAACCTTCGGTTCCTTCAACTTCGAGACGGCCGCGAACTGCGTCTCGATCTGCTGGCCGATTGAGGTCTCAGTGTTCTCGTCTCCGTGCAAAGTCTCCTCCCCGCCGTCGCCCTCGCTCTGGCTCTCCTCCTCGCCCTCGCCCTTGTCGCTGACGGCCCCCGACTCGAGCTTGCGTGGCCCGCTGGAAGCCCCCATGGTTGGAACGTGCGCGCGGTTTGTGCGCGGGCCGCTGGCCCGAGCGACAACATTCGAGGTCTAAGAATTATGGCGCCTCGGAAACAAACGTATCCCCCGACATAAAACTGCCCTGGGATTCAATCCGCGTCTGTGTGACCGCAATTTAAAACATTGTGCACGTGCGTTCCATCCTGATTCCAACGCTAGTGCTAACGAATTCCAAGCCGATTCCACGGCCAGCTGCTCACGCACAGATTTGCACAGTACAGCGTTTCCAACCTCTTGCCTAAAACTGCTGGCCGCTTCATGTCAGCCGCGGCCTGCGTGGGCTCCGACTGATTCGTCTACAAGTGGAGCTTCTCCCTCTCCTCCGCCTCGGCTTTCTCAATTGCTTGTGCGGCGAAGTCATGCATGGGCTGCTTCGTGAAAAATCCCTGGCGTCCAACTCTCGTTGGTGCCCGACCATTTGGACCTTCTGCTCCTTGCCTGTGTTCTTGTGCCTCCAGGTCGCCAGCCACTTGCCCTTCTTCGCGTGGCCCGCGAACGTGGGGGTCCACTTCTTCCCGTCTGCCCCCTCGACGCTGTCGATCTCCTGCGAGCCCTTGGCCTTCTCGTCCTCGTACTCGAGCGCGAAGACCCCCATCGATCTTCCAGGTCAGCCCGTCTGGTCACGTTGCCGCCAGTCCGGGGACTCCTGGCGCGTGGTGGCCCACAGCGTACTCTGGCATGATGGACGCGGCGTTCTTCTTCTGATCGGCCGTCTCGAACCTGCGCGCAGCCTTCGCTGGGGCCCAAATCAAAGGTCGAGGATGGGGGGTGCATAGAAGGACCCATGGAGCGATAATAGAACATGGAGCGAGGAAAGGAGATGAGGATGAAGATGCTCGAATCCTTCATCCTCCCATCGCCTTTCTTCGCTGCGCACCCGTTCCTCGCTCTATGGGTCATCCTCTGCGCCCCCCTCCTCGCCCTTTGATCGGGGCTCCTGACCTTCATGGTCTCGTCGTGGCCGAGATTCCAACCGCCCTCCTACGCCGTGACCGTCGGGCCGTTGTGCTGCCTCTCGTGCATCTCGTGCGTCGCCGTCTCGTCGTTCGCCTTGCCCTGCGCCGTCTGCAGCTCGTCCTTCTTGTCTGGCGTCTTCACGGTGATGTTCCGCCTCTCGGCCGTCGCGGTCGGCGAATCCTGCGCCTCGCGACCCTTCGGGCCCCTGTCAAGGTAGTCCCTGTCGTCGTCGTCGCCGTTGGACTGGAATTCAGCCGCCCGCGACGGGGCCCTCACGGATGGTACTATCCATTCCCCGACCTTCGATCCCCGAGCGCGGGCGATGAGTGGGCGTCGAAGGCAGCGAGAGATGGCGAACGAAGATCAGAATGAGAGGAGGATCGAAGACGAGGGGGGTCGAGGACGAAGATCGAGGATGTGGCTCGGAGAACGGGCGATCGAGGATCCGATGAATAAGATGATCGAGGACCGACCATCGAGAGAGGCGAGGGATGGCGACCGAGGGCGAGAAGTGCCGACCATCCAAGATCGGACGAGCTTGCGGGATACCTGTGGATCGGGCGGGGGGGGGGGGGGGGCAGCTCCAGGATCGAGGGTCCGATGAACAGGGGGGCCGGGTTCGCCGATCCTTCTGTTCATCCGACCCTCGATCCAATGTCCTCCTCGATCCTCGATCTTCGAGCCTCGATCCTCCAATCCCCCTCCGCGCCCTTCCCGCAAGCGGAGGTCCTCTTGCCGCCGCGTCGCACTAGGGCGTCTCGAAAATGGGCCAGAACGACCCTCAACTTCCTGGCTGTGCGCTCGGACCAGATATCTGCGGAATCGGCGAGGTGCCAGAGCTGCTCATTCTCGGTGGCAGCGCGCATCAGCGCAGCCTGCGGCTTCGAGCGGTGCCCAGAATAATAAAACCTCGATCCTCCTCATTCATTCATTCCTCCTCCTCCTCCTCCTCCTCCTCCTCCTCCTCCCCCCCCCCTCCTGCCCCTCCTCCCTCCGCGTCCGCGCCTGCCTGGGCGCTCTTCCGCGAAGCGCTGGAAGCCCCCGGCGCGTGGGTCTCGCAGATCAAGGCCTTGTGGTGCAACGAGACCTGCGTGTCCTTCGCGCCCTGCAGCTTGTCGCTGCAGTCGACGCAGTCGGGCTCGACGACGAACTTCTCCCAGCAAGCTGCCGGCGCCCTGATGTCGTCGAAGCAGGCGCCGCGAGCCGCTGCGGACTCCTCGGCCCCCCTCAAGACGGCCGCGCGCCGACGCGGCGCTGTCGCCGCCACTGCCGCTGCCGCGGCCGGGGTCGACCCCGCGCGCGGCCGCGGCCGAAGGCGCGGAGGCCCAGAACCAGAGTAAGAAGGGGGGGCGAAGAAGAAGAGGAACAGCCGACGAATTGACAGAATAACCTCCAGAGAACATTGGTCATGCCCAGCCGAACATCAGGGAGCGGGGCTGCGAAGCGTCCTGGGGCATCCCTACAATTTGCAAGCGAACTGGCGAGCTCCCACCCAAACATGTGATTAGACGTGCGTGCGTGCGTGTGTGCGTGAGTGCGTGCGCTTGCGTGTGCGTGTGCGTGCGTGTGCGTGTGCGCGCGTGTCTGTGTGTAAGTGTAAGTGTAAGTGTAAGTGTAAGTGTAAGTGTAAGTGTAAGTGTAAGTGTAAGTGTATGTGTAAGTGTAAGTGTAGGTGTATGTGTAAGTGTAAGTGTAAGTGTAAGTGTAAGTGTAAGGGTAAGAGTAAGGGTAAGGGTAAGGGTAAGGGTAAGTGTGAGTGTGAGTGTAAGTGTGTGTGTGTGTGTTAGTGTGTGTGTGTGTGTGTGTGTGTGTGCGTGCGTGCGTGCGTGCGTGCGTGCGTGCGTGCGTGTGCGTGTGCGCGTGCGCGTGCGTGTGCGTGTGCGCGTGCGTGTGCGTGTGCGCGTGCGTGTGTGTGTGTGTGTGTATGTGTGCATGCGCCCTTTCGTGCGTGCGTGCGTGCGTGCGTCTAGAGAACACTACGAGCAACCAGCTTGTTTGGGACACGTGGTTATATTCTAGTGCTTGCTTGGTTTAAACGGTATTTGCAGGGGAAGCGCAATCAAAACGTGCGCACGTGGTAGAACATGCGCAAAGACATGCGCAACTTCATATTTTGCCACCGACCTCAAACTAATGAGGTTCTATATAACATAAATGAAGTTCTAGGAGGACTTCAAAAACAAAGCTTGCAATACCTCAGGGCGCAGAGCCGCGACTTTGTTGCGCGCCAAGGCTCGGCAGCGCGAGGGCGCTGCCCGCCTCCCGGCCGCGCGCGCCCCGCAGGCGCGCCCGTCGCCGCGGGCTCGGCAGACGGTGGGCGCGCGTCCGCCCCCGGGCCGCGCGTGCCCCGCAGGCGCGCCCGACGCCGCGGGCTCAGCAGATCGTGGGCGCGCGCCCGCCCGCGGCCGGTCGCCGGCGGCGCGCGCGGCGCCGGGCGCTCCGGGTTCGCCCAGGCCGCCGCAGGCGCGCGTCGTCGGCCCAGCGCGCTCGCGATTTCCCGCGCGCCGTGGCTCGCGAGGCGCTCGTCTCCAGCGTCCTCGGCCGCCTGGCTGCGCCGATCGCGCTGCCCGTAACGCGCGGGCCCCGGGCGGCGCTCGCCGAGGCTGCTGCGCGTCTCCGCAGTCCGGCAGATGCGGCCCGTTGGCGGGGAAAAGAACGCGTTCGCGCTATGCTGCAACCATGCGCGCGGTCGCTCCCAAGCGTGAGAAGCGGCCTCAAATGCTGGGGGGGCTACTGCGTCAGGATGCTGCAATATCCGTGCATGCAGCTCCCGCCTGCTAGCGCGGACCCAGTCGCCTGGGGCGCCCTCTTCGCTGCGGTGAGATGTGCGCGAATTATTGCAGCTGCGTCGAAGTCGGTTGCCTCCTATCCGGGGTCTGCGTCGCCGCGTTCGACCGCTCCGAAATCGGGCGCGCGCGCGCCGCCGCTTGGGCGCGGGCCGATTGGACTCCGCGCCCGCGCTTGTTCATCAGAAAGAGCGCAGTCGCCGCGCTGGTCGAGTTGGGCGCGCGCCGCCCCGAGTGGCTCCGCGCGTCGATGCTTGTCCTCCTCGCCTACGCGCTTCTGTTGAGAGTTCCCAGCGAGGCGTTGCCGGCCGTGCGCGTGGCCGACGCCGGCGAAGCGCAGTCCTTTCAAGCGGCGCCCGTGCTTGGCGAAGCGGAGCTCACGTTGCTGCTGCGGCGACGGAAAAACTGGGCACGGGGCAGTCGCCTGTCGCGGAGGTGCTGGTGCTCATCGCGTCGTGCCACGTGCCCCGTGCACGCCCTGGGCCTCCGGGTGGCGCGATGCGGGCTGGGCCGCGGGCTCTTCGGGGGCATCTCGGCGGCTGCTGCGCTGCGGGCCCTGCGTGAGATGCTCGCTGCCCTCGGTGCCCAGGGGGCAGGCCTGTTTCGGTTGCGTGACCTCCGCAGGGGCCGCGCCGAGGACCTGCAGGAGGCAGGCGCGACGCGTGCCGAGATTCTCGCAGCTGGGGGGCGGCGGCCCTGCGCCTTCATGGCGCATCTCGACCGTGACGATCTGGGGAAGGGCGCGGATGGAGGCGGGGCCACGCGCGCTCCGCCCGCGCAGCGGCACGTTGTTCGCGCCAGGCGCGCATGCTGGAATCTGATTCGGACGAGGGTGCCAGGTGAGCGCCGGTGGCCAGCGCCGCAACGTTTCGCTCCTGCGCGCGGGCGCGCGCGCGAGACGGCGCCCGTGCTCTGCCCCCGCGCGATCGGCAGCGGGTGCGCGCGCGTTGTCCGCCCGTGTCGCCTGCGTGCCGCGTGGCATTGGGTCTGCGCGCAGGCGTGGCGCGAGGCCGTCCAAGCGGCGGCGCGCCGGGCCCGGGCCCGTCGCGGTCGCCCGCGGGGGGCAGCCTCGCGCCGCGCTGTGCCCGCCGACGGCGGCAGCGGGCGGGGTCGAGGCCTTGCGCGCGCAGACGCAGGCGCACGCCGTTGTGGGCGGGCACAAATCGGCCACGGTTGGGTCGCGCGCGCGGCAGTGCGACGCGACCGCGGCCTCGCTGCGCATTCGCGGGCAATCGCGCCGTCGCGCGCCAGAGATGGGTCGCCGCGGGGGGGGGGGGGGGGGGCGCCCCCCCCCTGCGAGGCGTGCGCTTCGCGGGTGATGTGCGATTTGGAAGAGGCGCCGCGCGCGCGCGGCGGGTGCCTCCCTGGCGCGCGTTCTGCGTCGGGCCCGGGCCCGTCGCAGCCGCCCACGGGGGGCAGCCCTGCGCCGCGCTGCGCCCGCCGACGGCGGCAGCAGGCGGGGTCGATGCCTTCCGCGCGCGGCTTGATTTGTGCTTTGCCGTGGCGGCCTGGCTTCGGCCTCCTCAGCCCTCGCCTCGATATCGCCGGCTGGGCTCTG
>CAUYUJ010014149.1:1038320-1105820 GCA_963575745.1 Prorocentrum cordatum
ACCGGGGGCGCCATTCCCAGAGCGGCTGGAGAATTTATACCCTGACGTCCAGCCGCCCTGGGACACGCGTCCCCGGTGACGAAAGCATTGATGTTCTACCCCTCTTCGACCGCTGATGATTGACCCCGTCTGCACTGACCCCCCGCCTCTTGAGCCCCGATCAATCGGTGCCAGCCGATTCCCGGCCGCCCACGCCGGGGGCGCCGCCGCGGCGGCGCGGCACGGGCCTGCCGCGCCCTCCCTCGGGAGCGCTGGACCTCGGAGGCCTCGAAGACTCCAAGGTCTCGAAGGCCTCAGAGGCCTCGAAGAGACCTCGAAGGCCTGGAAGACCTCCAAGGCCTCTAAGACCTCCACGGCCTCGGAGGCCCTGCAGCCTCGAACAGCTCGAAGGCCTCGAAAGCGCTCCACTACAGTGAGCTGTTACGGCCTCGAAAAACTCTGCTGGAGAACCGTCCAGGAAGGGCTCCTGCCAATCGCATGGGCTCCTGGAGTCTAGACGAGCAAACAGCGACATAAACATAACATTTTTGGGGGGCTCGCGGATTTCTTGGATCGGCGCTGGACCCGCCTCCCTGGCGTGCGGAGCGCGCCAGAAGCGGCGCTGGAGGCGCCGCCACGCGGGTCCAGCGCCGATCCAAAGAATCTGCGCGGAACTCCGAACATTCATGTTTATATGTTGCGTGATCCTCGAATGTCTCTACTGCGGGTTCGTGTCGTCCCGACCTCGGCGTTGGTTTCTGACTTCGCGGGGATCGTTCAGACTTGAACGATCGGCCGTTTCTGAAACGCCGGATGGTTCAACGATGGCCCGATCCCGGGCCTCGGGCGTCGTTCAACCTTGAACGCCCGCGCTGGGGTCGCCGTCGGTCGACAGGACGCGAACCTACCGAAACCACGATAGGTGGTTAGTATCCCCCCAATAATGGGCAAACATTTGTTTATTCTTCTTCTCTGGTGCCTCATTACATGTTACCGACACCGGACAATGATGGGAAACTAACAATGCGCGCGCCCCGGCCGCCGCTGGCCGCTGCCCGAAATGGGTACATAAAAAATGCATACAATGCCCAACGGCAAATGTTGTCCAATATCGACAGCGGCCGCCTTTGGGCAAGCGGCCTTCTGTTTCAAATGGACAACGTCCGCGGCGGCGCGGACGACGACTCCTGTAAAAATGAGCACGAACTTCTGCTGGGCATCATACTCATTTTTTCCGTACCCATGTCGTTCATGCCGAGAAGGAAAACACATGACCTGTCGGTCGAAGCACGCGGCAATGGCGGACGAATCTGGATCAATGGATGGCCATACTATGCGGATCACTCCAAGCATACTTAATGTTTCCTGGGTCGCTGAACGGACAGCGAAATAATCACGAGTAACTGGACGAACATAAACTTTCGGGGGCCCGAGCGGATTTCGCGGATCGGCGCTGGGCCTCCTTGGCGGTTTCTGCGGCGCCGCCCCTGGCGCGCTCCGCGCCGCCAACGGGGTCCAGCGCCGATCCGAAACATCCGAGCGGACCTCAATGAAGGGATCGGGACGTGCCCCGCGATACACACCGAGCCGCGCGGCCGTCCAAGAAAACGGGTGTGCGCCTCAACTCCCTGGGCTGCGGTGGTGGCGTGGCCTCCTGCGACGAGCTCCCTTGGACCTTCTGGGAACCGCACAAATATAGACAAAGATGTGTGGGCGTTCGTCCGAAGTATACTGTGCATTGCTTGTTGGACACTATATGTTCCGCAGTGGCGGTTGCGAACACAGTCTCGCGGTCATGTTCCTGCCCCCGATCCTTGGCCGACCAGGCGGCATGGTGCCCGCGCGGCGCTCCTGCGATGGACCACCAGCTGCTCTTTTTGTCTCGAGGGCTGTTGCCTCAATCTGTGCTTCATGGCGAAAGCGGTGCGGTGCGCCGTGCCCCCTACCAGAGGAAACGCATGCCACAGCTGCCATGCATGTGGAATCATTCGCACACTCGCATGTTAAATCCTTTGCGAAAACTACTCGGATGACGAGCCACTCCGTTCCAGTTCCAACCCTCCCTGCCCCTTTTCCATCCTCCCCCCGTTCCATGCGACTTGGGAGCTTGATGGGGCAAAGGAGGCCCCGGCCCGTCAGCGTGCTTGGTGCCTTCGTGTATCGCCGGCCGTCTTGCCTCCGAGAGCGGCCAAACGTGCGTGGGCAACCATGCTGGGGAGACGGACGGGGCGGAACAACTGGAAGATGCGCTGCACAAAAACCGTTTCCGAGGCGTCCGCGACAGCCAACGGATCGGACATCGCGAAACGCGACGTCAAAGAAAAAAATCCATCGGCCCCCCCAAGGGGGAACGCTGAACCCCACCCACACACCCCTCCCCCCGTTTCAGGCCGGACGCTTGGCCCCGTCGCCATCGCCGCGCCGCATATACTGCACAACGTATACCGTACAACGTATTTTCTCCACAGAGGTTGACCACATAAATTGCGCACCGCATCGATCGCACAACATACGTTGCACCGCATCGAGTCTCCTTTCAAGAAAGGGGATACGTTCTACCTCCCCCCCGGGGTTACATACTCCCCCTTTTCGTATTGCAATTCACCTATGATTGCGCTCCATCGTCCATCCTAAACATGAATTACACCATCTCAGAAGGGGGCCGGTATCGCCCCCCCATTCTCTGCAAAAAAATACGCGCGCACACGTTTATAACAAATCATACGTTTTCAATGCCCAAGCAAATGACGAAGTGCACACGCGCGCGTCGCCGCGCGCGCATGCCAGAATCCTTCAAAAACCATTGGTTTCGGAGAATTTCAGAATCGTATGTCCAAAACACATTCAAAAGCAGAGGGTTTTGCAACACGGATTTTCAACAAAAGCGTGCGCGCGGTCTTGTGAATTCGTCTGAAAAAACGGTTTCTAAAACTTTTTGTTTCAAAACATGCTACCAGACGGGCTTCGCGCGCGCGTGCCGAAATCGTTCGAACGCCTTTGCCCGTGTACCGTCGCGATACTCCTGCACAAAACATGGGACGAAGTGCGCACGCGCGCGTCGTCGCGCGCGCATGCGAGAATCCTTCAACAACTTTCGGTTCCGTAGCGATTTCAAAACATAATGTCCAAGCAACATATGGAACACACAGTTTCGCAACATCAGTTGTCCAAAAAGCGTGCGCTCGCGTTCGTGCGAATTCTAAAGGCAACCATCGTTTTCTCAACATGTTCATGGAATTCTGCCAAACGGGCCTCTCGCGCCGCATGCCGACATCAATCGCACGCCCTTGCGCGCGTGCTTAGGGGGGGGCGCGATCCGTTACAATAAATACCACGCGGGCCACTCTCGCGCGCCGGCCGAGGACGCATGTCGAACTCTTTCCAAAATGTTCATCGCCCGCGCGAGGGCGCCGTCATCGTCGTCGGCGAGATCAGCATCCGCGCCGTCACTGGCCGTTGTCGTCGCTGTCGGCATCGTCACCGGAGACGCTACTATCATCGCCGTGTGTACCGTTGTCGACGTGGCCATGGTGCCGCGCCCGCCCAAGTCGCCGACTCGCACTGAAGCGCCCGCTGGGGGGTGCGCCGAGGGGTCAGCGCCACCGCGTTCGCGTCGGTAGCGCCAAACTAGCTGGCCGCTGCGCGCGCGAGCATGGGCGGGCCAGCGCGGCCGCAGAGATGCACCAGCCAACACCAAGCACTCATCGCAATCGCCGCCGCATGGGTTGTGTAAGCCAACTTGCGGGTGGGCGGGTGGGGCGTTTGCGCGAGCAGTGGAGTGGGCAACTTTGAGTTCGGCAAGTGAATGACGCTCGATAGATTGCACCACGCAGCTGATGCCACGCAGACTGCCCCACGCATAAATATCAACCCCTAGATCGCCCCGCATATATTGCACGATGACGATTGCGCAACCTAGCGTGCGCTTCATCGACTGCTCCACATAGATTGCACAGAAATGTTGCATCGCGCAGGTTGCGCAACATGGACTGCACGCAACGCGTTGTGCAACGTGCTTGAATCTACACTGATTGATTTACGTAGGCTGCGCCGCATGGAATACGCAGCGTTGATCGCCCGCCAACTATAGCATGCCATGGGTTGCATCGCATATGTTGGTCCTCATATGTGGGGCGCCTGATGTTGGACCACGTAGGTCGCGCCGCTCTCATTTCGCAGCGCGGGTTGCCCAACCTAGGCTGCTCAACGTAGACGGCGCAACGTATTTCAATGTCGCCTGCTGCCCCGCGCAGATTGTAGAACGCATGCATGCATCTTCCAACCGCGACCAGAGATGTTTCGTTTCTGCGCGAGGCGAGCGGGGGGCTGGGGCACCCAAAGAACTCGCCGGCGCTGCGCTGACCTGCGCCCCGCGCAGACCCGACGGGCATTCACTTCGAGGCAAACAGCAGGGCCGGAATATCATTGGCACGAAAGAGGAGGGCGAGGATGAAGAGGTGGACGAGGAGGAGGAGGAGGAGGAGGAGAAGGGTGAGAAGGAAGGGCGGGAGGAGGAGGATACCCGCCCGCCGAGGGCGCGGGCCCCGGCGTCCGCCAGCAATTGCCAAATGACAATCCCTAATCCCCGTGATCCTTCTCGCCCTCGCTCGCCTCAACTTGTCGCCCCTCCCTTTTCGCCCCCCCCGCTCCTCTGCCAGTGGACCATTTTGGCTTGGGCATGGAAGACTGGCTGGATGTCTTTGCTCGCGTCATCCCTTAGATCTCATCGGTCGGATTTGTTGGCTGAAGCGCTGCCCGCCCAATGGCGAGCGCTCGCCCCGGCGCTCGCCTCGCGAACTCCCGCGCTGCGGCGCGAGCCCGCCGCGGCCCAGCTTGAGATCGCGATGGGGCCCTGCCCGCGGGGGGCGCCCGTGCGAGTGCGCTTGGGTGTAGTTTTTCGTTGTGAGTCACTTCATGTATTGCTTCGCTCTGGCAATCCCACTGTCCGCCAGGTACAGGTGGCGCTGCGCATTGGCAGGGGGCGGCGTCTTTCTTGTCGCGCGGGTCAAGAAAGCACTGATGCCATCTGAAATACTATTATTCCTTCTTGCTCTCCTCGGTTCTCCTCCTCGAGGCTCTTCCCAATAATCCCTCCTTCTCGCTCGCTTATGCTTGTTCCGTGACTGCGACGTGTCGCTGGATTGTGACCTGCCGAATGTTAGCAACACCCAACTGTTTCCTCTGTGCTGCTCCATACTCCTCAGTGGGCCAACTCTCTCTTTCTCTCTCTCTCTCTCTCTCTCTCTCTCTCTCTCTCTCTCTCTCTCTCTCTCTCTATATATGTGTATATATATAAAGAAGGCAGAACAATCGGGGGCCTGGAAATTCGGCGGCAGCCATGGGTCTCGGCGACCCCCCCAGCGGCCCCCCCTGCCGCCCCGAACGGGGCCCCGTCGGTCCGATTGGATCCGGGATTTTCTCCTGGAGCCGGGAATTCTCTGGAATTGTATATTGCTGTGAAATCCAGAAAGCATATGGAAATAACAATGAACATCAATAGTTTCCAATGATTTGCAAGCAATATACATTCCAGAACCAATCCAGGAACATTCCATATTCTAGACAGATTCTGGAAACTTCGGGCCGAGAGACAGAGCGGCGTTGTCGGAACTCGCCTGCGGCTCGAGCCAATGCGGCATTGGTGCGACCGCCCCCGAGTATCCGTGGCTGATCTGTCAGAGGCAGGCGCGGGCGCCATGCCCTCGGGCGCGGTGCCATCCAGCCCCGATGATGCCCCGCTGCTGCCCCAATCTGGCATGGCAGCAAAAAAGACTCGCAATGCGTGCGGGCAAAGGCAGAGGCAAGGCTGAAGGCAAGGGTGAAGGCAGAGGCAGAGGCAAGGCTCACGCTTTGCAGCAATCATTCGACGATGAATCCCAGTCCGACGCAGGGTCCTCTGAGGAACCCGGAGTTGCGAGGGCGACGCCCATTGCGAAGGCCTTGGCCAAGAGGAGCGCGAAACTCACGGCCGCGAAGACTGGGGGCGCGCCGCCGTGCGCGAAGATGCCAGCTGCGCACCGTCCCCGACTGCCGTCGATTCCCGACGGCCCGTCCGGCGACCCCGATTGCGATGAGCCTGCAATCGCTGTCGCGGAGCGGCCCGCCTTCATCGGCCCCGCCGCCGACGCCGAGAAAGCGAAGGGCACGGCGTCCGGCGTCTCCCCCGTTGCGCCCGTCACTGAGAAGGAGCCCGCGCCCTGCGCCGAGCTCGCTGCGAAGGCAGAGCCTGACTGCGGCGCCTCCGAGACGCGCGCGCTCGCCGACGCCGCGCTGACGGATCAGGGCTGCATCGGGCGAGGCGCGGTCAGGGGCGAGGCCGCGGTGAGCCAAGTCGCCGAGGCTATGGCGCAGAACGCTCGGGCGTTCGAGAAATATAAATGGGGTGGGAGAGGAAGGGGGCCACGGTGGAGGCGGGCCAGCGGCCTTCGAGGTGCCCCCCGAACGCAGGCATTCGAGATGGCCCCCAGAGGGCCCCCGGGGCGCCCCAGGGGGCTGCGAGGTCCACTGCGTAGATCGATATACACTGTTTATCTTCAGTGCGCGCGATTTGGGCGCCCTCTGGAGGCGCCTGCAGCAGTCGCTTAAAACTTGGGCGCGCCGCGGGCGCACGGCGCGGCCATCGCCGCAACGGGCGCAGGCGCCGCCGCGGAGGGGCGGGATAGATGGGGCGATTAAGAAGAGGAAGAAGCGGACGAGGAGGAGGAGGGGGGGGGCGAGGGGGGGGGAGGGGGGAAGGATGGGGAGAGGGAGCTAACAAGATGACGAGGAGGAGATGCGCGTGCGGGGTGGATGGGGGGGGCGGGGCGGGGGGGGCGGGGGGGGGGGGGGGAAGGGGCGGGCGGGGGGGGGGTGGAGAGGGGGGGGGGGCGGGGGGGGGCCGCCGCGCCGCGCCCAGCTGCACGGGCAACTAGCCGCGGCGGGGTGCCTGCACTCACAGCGCGAGGAGCGCCACGAGGAGGCGGAAGGTGAAGACGTAGGGCTCGACGAAGAGGGGGCCCAAGAAGCCGTCGGAGACGTAGTGCACACTAGTACTACCATCCCAGACTTGCGACAGAGCGCGGCATGGGCGGCCCTCGCTGCATGGCCAGACGCCCCAGCATCCTTGGCGGGAGGGCCTGCAGGTAGGGGCGGCGGGCTGTCCGCGCCTGCGCATTGCGCGGCCATCCACCCTCGCGGGCTGCGAAGCCACGAGGGGGCGACGAGCGCGAGGTGCAAGTCCACGTCGGCCCGTTTGACCGCGTCAAGCTGGTTCCTTCGCGTGGCCGCATTGCCAGAAAGACCAGCGCAGGAAATGCCCCGCTTGCGCACAGTGCGGACCTCCCCAGTGGAGCAGTGCGCGCCACACCTGCGACCGCAGTAAACTTGGTTGTTCAGGAACACGTCGTGACCCAAGTCTGCGCACACCGCTGCCGCGTCCTCAGCCATGGGCTGGGCGGGCCAGGAACCATGCTGAGACGCTGTTGGCCGTCCATCGCTCGCCGGCGCAGCCCCCGCTGCAACGCAAGCACGTTGGTCGCCGCGTAGTGTCCAATCGTCGCCACAGCTGCGAAAATACTCGGCGTTGAGGGCGCGCGCCACGCGCGACGGCCGACATTCGCGACGAGAGCCTGTCTGCGCAAAATCTAACGAGGCATCCACAGTGGCCGTGACACCGCAGTGGGCGCATCGAGACCTGCCTGACGAAGCCGAATGCGCAAGGACATGGTCCGTATTGAGCGAAATCGTAACGGGCACGGCGCGCTCGTCTGGTGGCCGCGGAACCTCCACATCACGCCCCAAGGCCTTACGGGCAACAACCTGCAGCGCAGCCCAGGAGACAAACTGTAAAACCTCACGGTGCTGTCCCAAAGCAGCAGTGACGGCTTCCGCCGCGGAGCCAGCCAGCGCACGCGAGGCGGCTCCACAGCGAGCGAAGTAGTTTGCCCACCCGTTGCCAATCCAATCTCGCAACTCATAGGGGTCGGCGCCAATGAGTTCATCCAAAGACCTGTGGGCTGGCGTCCACCTGAACGTCGGAGGGCGGCATAGGGTCCGTCGTCGGCAGGCCTCGAAGATGCCCCGCCGGGCGCGGGCATGCTTGGCCCGTCCTTGCGCGAGCTCAGGACACCAGCGTTCGCCTTCCTGCGCCAGCGCCAGCAGGTCCGTCACGAAGCGCTGGTGATCAGAAAAAGCCTCAAGTCCCTCTCTGATGGCATACCGCTCAGCGCGTCTAACAGTCTGCGCCAAATACGGAAGAGGCCCATATCGCGCGCGAACTGGAAGCCACGAGCGAGGATCGAGCTGAACCGCGGCCTGCCCACATCTTCGGGCCTCAGGGACGCCCGAGTCACACCCCGACCCGTCCGTGTAAGAGACCGGGCTCCAAACGCCATGGGCGTCGCACCAAAGATGCGCTTCCCTGCTCGGTGTACTGCTCCGCGGCACGTACGCAGGGGGCTCAGGAAGGCCAAGTATGAAGTAAGACTGCTCGAAGTTCGGTATTCCTGACCCTAGCCCAGCCTGCATGAGCTGGTCCGCTAAGGCCTGCGGAAGGTGGA
Source organism: Prorocentrum cordatum (assembly GCA_963575745.1). Classification (NCBI taxonomy): domain Eukaryota; class Dinophyceae; order Prorocentrales; family Prorocentraceae; genus Prorocentrum; species Prorocentrum cordatum. The sequence continues at coordinate 1,046,837 of CAUYUJ010014149.1, forward strand.
GGATGCCACGCGTGTCACTCGGATACAATGCAGGCCCTGAATCTGCCTCACCAGCCAGAGGGCCATTCTGCACGGGGCATGTGGCCTGGTCAGGCGTCACGTTCGCAACGCTCGGCATCTCCTGCGTCTCCTGCCACACGCGCGCACAGCACAGCACAGCACAGCACAGCACAGCACAGCACAGCACAGCACAGCACGGCACATCATACACAGTGATGCGGTCTCTATGCGTGGCAGCGTCGCAAGGTCTCTATGCGTTGCAGGCTCCCAGGGCGTGGCAGGCGTAGGCTTTCCTCGACGCCGCAAGGGGGTGCGCTGGGGGTGGGGGCCCTGTGCGTTGCAGGTTCCCAGGGCGTGGCAGGCGCGGCATGTCCTCGACGCCGCAGGGGGTGCGCTGGCGGTGGGGCCCCGATGCGTTGCAGGCTCGCAGGGCGTGGCAGGCGTGGCATTCCCTTGACGCCGCAGTGGGCGCGCTGGGGGCGGGGGGGGTCCATGCGCTGCAGGCTCGCAGGGCGTGGCAGGCGTGGCATTTCCTCGACGCCACAACGAATGCGCTGGGGGTGGGGGGCCCTATGCGCTGCCGGGTCCGAGGGGGCAGGCGCGGCATTTCCTCGACGCCACAGTGGGTGCGCTGGGGGTGGGGGCCCTATGCGCTGCAGGCTCCCAGGGCGTGGCAGGCGTGGCATTTCCTCGACGCCGCAGGGGGTGCGCTGGAGGTGGAGGCCCTATGCGCTGCAGGCTGGCAGGCGTGAGCCTTCCTCGGCGCCACAGAGGGTGCGCTGGGGGTGGGGGCCCTATGCGTTGCAGGCCCCCAGGGCGTGGCAGGCGCGGCATTTCCTCGACGCCACATGGGGGTGCGCTGGGGGTGGGGGCCCGATGCGTTGCAGGCTCCCAGGGCGTGGCAGGCGTGGCATTCCCTCGGCGCCGCAGGGGGTGCGCTGGGGGTGGGGGCCCGATGCGTTGCAGGCTCTCATGGCGTAGCAGGCGTGGCATTTCCTCGACGCCGCAAGGGGTGCGCTGGGGGCGGGGGCCCTATGCGTTGCATGCTCACAGGGCGTGGCAGGCGCGGCATTTCCTCGACGCCACAGGGTGCGCTGGGGGTGGGGGCCCCATGCGTTGCAGGCCCCCAGGGCGTGGCAGGCGCGGCATTCCCTCGACGCCGCAGGGGGTGCGCTGGGGGCGGTGGCCTTATGCGTTGCAAGCTCCCAGGGCGTGGCAGGCGTGGCATTTCATCGACGCCACAGGGGGCGCGGCGGGGGTGGGGGCCCTATGCGTTGCAGGCTCCCAGGGCGCGGCAGTCGTGGCATTTCCTCGGCGCCAAAAGAGGTGCGCTGGGGGTGGGGGCCCCATGCGTTGCAGGCTCCCAGGGCGTGGCAGGCGCAGCATTTCCTCGACGCCACACGGGGTGCGCTGGTGGTGGGGCCTCGATGCGCTGCAGACTCCCACGGCGTGGCAGGCGCGGCATTCCTTGGACGCCACAAGGGGTGCGCTGGGGGTGGGGGCCCTATGCGCTGCAGGCTCCCAGGGCGTGGCAGGCGCGGCAAACCTCCTTGGCGCCACAGGGGTGCGCGGGGTGTGGGGGCCCAATGCGTCGCAGGCTCCCAGGGCGTGGCAGGCGTGGCATTTCCTCGACGCCACAAGGGGTGCGCTGGGCGTGGCAGGCGTGACATTTCCTCGACGCCACAGGCGGTGCGCTGGGGGTGGGGGGCCCGATGCGTTGCAGGCTCGGCAGGCGGGCTGTTGATCCCAGGGCAGGCGTGGGTTCCTCGACGCCGCAGGGGGTGCGCGGGGGGTGGGGGCCCTTGCATGCTCCCAGGGCGTGGCAGGCGTGGCATTTCCTCGACGCCACAAGGGGTGCGCTGGGGGTGGTGGCCCTATGCGTTGCAAGCTCCCAGGGCGTGGCAGGCGTCGCATTTCCTCGACGCCGCAGGGGGTGCGCTGGGGGTGGGGGCCCTATACGTTGCAGGCTCCCAGGGCGTGGCAGGCGTGGCATTTCCTCGACGCCACAGGGGGTGCGCTGGGGGTGGGGGCCCTATGCGTTGCAAGCTCCCAGGGCGTGGCAGGCGTGGCATTTCCTCGACGCCACAGGGGGTGCGCTGGGGTGGGCCCTATGCGTTGCAGGCCCCCAGGGCGCGGCAGGCGCTGCATTTCCTAGACGCCGCAGGGGGTGCGCTGGGGGTGGGGGGCCCGATGCGTTGCAGGCTCCCAGGGCGTGGCAGGCGCGGCATTTCCTCGACGCCACAGGGGGTGCGCTGGGGGTGGGGGCCTTATGCGTTGCAGGCTCCCAGGGCGTGGCAGGCGTAGCATTTTCTCGACGCCGCAGGGGGTGCTCTGGGGGTGGGGGCCCGATGCGTTGCAGGCTCAGGGCGCGGCAGGCGTGGCATTTTCTCGGCGCCGCAGAGGCGATCTCCCAGACGAGCAACTACAAGAATGGGAGCTCGCCGAGACGAAGAACACGCAAGACCAGACATTGGAATAGAGAAAGCTCGTCATGGGGAAGGTGAGACAGGACAGCCCGCGGCCAGGACCGAGGTAGCACGCGACGGAATGACAGAACGGCATCATGACATAGACAGCCCAGAGGCAGACATCATAGAGGAGGAGTTCGAGGATTGGACTGCCCCATGCGAAGAGGACTTCCCGCCTGAATTCAAACCCGAAGACCACGAGATACCAGGAGGCCGCGCGGTGGAAGGCCAGCAGTGGCCCACGGCCGCGGGGTGCCCCCCAGCCGCCCCGGGCGCAGGGGGCCGCGACGCCCCTGGGGCCAGGGCGGCTGGGCAGGCGCGAGACTACGACCCCTCGAACAACATCGAGGCCAAAGACAATGAGCGAGAAGAGACAGCTCCGACCGCGCTTGCCTCGAACGGCCTGGTGGACGCGATCGCCATGAACGACGCCTGCGACAAGCGCTGCGAGATGCGGCGCCCGAGGAGGCAGCTGGCTGCGCCGAAGTGCATCGGCGAATCGGCGGCGTGCAAGGCCGCGGCGGACGTGGCGGGCGGGCTGGGCGACCGGCGCCGCCGCCTCGCATCCACGGTGGACTTTTTTCTACTGCGAGGCCTGCGGAATCCAGGTAGAGAACCAACGGCGGTTCGGAGGCAGGGGCGAGGCGCGCCAGTTCCAGGGGGAGGAGGTCAGAGTGGCAGGCCAGAGGAGAGTGCACTGCAGCAACAAGAAAACAAGCTGGTCAAGCAGGCTGGCATCAACGCTGGGCACCCGCGCAAAGCTGAGGCGAAGGCAACAAGGATGACTGCAACTGCAGCGGCTCAAGGAATGTTGCAGGGGGCCGGCGATGGAAGGGGCGCCCGCGGGGCGAGCAGCTACGAAGACGGCAGAGCTGCGCCTGGAGATCCGGGGGCACCGCGCCAAAGAAATTCAGATGGTAGACGCAGGTGTGCTGGAGGGCATGGTCAAACAAGCAAAGCTCGAAGCGAAGATTTCCATCCGGGAAGACCTGGGGCGGGGCGCAGAGGACGGCGCGCTTTGGGTGGCCAGCGCGGAGATCAACGCGCCAGGGGCGCTGCGGGAGATCACCGAGTCCAAGAGGAGGCGCGAAGACGAGCGCATCGAGGGGGGCAAAAAAGGCGACGCGCCCAAAGGAGAGCATCGACCTGGAGGCGACGGACTTCGAGGATACGTGGAAGCACAGCAGCACGCATGAGGAAACGGTGGAGGTGATCAACATGCTGCGACGGAAAGCGACCCGGGAGCCGGCATCCAGATGGACGCTCGAGGAGTTCGACGCGGCGGCGAAGGGCGCCACCAAAGGCACGGACAGAGTGAACATGGGCAACGTGAGGAGGTTGCCATCGCAAGGCAGGCAAGTCTTCGTATATCTGTGCAACAGCTGCGAGGGGGGGGTCGCCTGGCCCATGGCAGACGCTGCAAGCGGCGGTCATGCTATAGCCAAAGGGCGCGGAGAAGGTGGATGAGACGGTGTCTTTGGGAGGAGGAGACAGAGCGCTGGCGCAACTCGCGTGGCTCGCCAGGGCGCGGGGGCTGCTCGACAGGAACCAGATCAGGAAGTGAGCCAAAGACGTGGAAGAGGGCTTCGACGAGGCGATCGCGGGCAACTCCCGCCCCAGAGAAGCGATGGCCAGAGCCTTGGGGGCGAGACCTCGCAGGAGCTCGGAGCCCACTCCGCGAACGCCCTGGTCGACGTCAAAAGGTTCTACGATTCGCTAGTCTTCGAGCAAGTGGCGGAGAAGGCGTTGGAGCGCGGCTTCCCGCAGAGGCTTCTCGCGATGGCCATGCTTCCACACCGGGCGCCGCGAATGCTCAGGGGAGAAAGCGCGCGCAGCAGACCGATGTTCGCGAGGGGGCGGGGGGGGTGGGGGGTGGGCTCGCTGGCAGGATCAAAGCGCGGCGGCAACTTGGCGAGGGCCCTCGTCTACCGCGTCGCGAAGTCCATGCGCAGCAATGTGCAAATGTCACAACCCAAGACATGGTTTGACGACGTCGGTTTGCGAGCAGCCGGAAGCACCGCTCAAGTGGAGGATTGCGTCGTGGGGTGGACATATGAGCTAGCGAAGCCACTCAGCGGCGAGGGGCTCGAGGTGGCAAGCATGTCGGTACTATTCAGCGCGGACATCGGCGCGACGATAAGGGTTGCCGACAGGCTCAACAAGCTCGGAGGCACGATGAGGGCCGCAACGGAAAGAAGAGACCTTGGACCCGACCGACCTGGCAAGACATGCGCGAAGTGAGCAACGCACATTTCGAGGGGGAACACAAGTTTCAAAATATTTGCGGCCAGCACCAAACATCTGGGGATAACGAAGACAAAAAGGCAAATCGTCGAGCAAATACCCATGGCACAACTAGGCTACGGCACGAAGGCGCACGGAGCCAGCCCCGCCGAGACTTCAGCCACTGGGGGGGGGACGCAAAGGGGCCCAGGAAGGCATGGCCAGAAAAGTGCCTCGCCGCGCTGCTCGACCTGGAGGGCGCTGGCCCAAGGGTCGCCTTCCCAAGGGGACCAGGTTCAGGCGTGGTTCGGCTTATGGGCCAGCTGGCCTGATCTGCGAAGTGGCGCAAGACGCGCCTGGCCTAGAATGCGAGAGCGACTGGCAGCAGCACCTTAAAGCACGAGGTGGCAACAACGAAAGCGAGTAATGTGAGCACTCTTTCTGCAATTATGGGGGGTCGGTTGGGACGCAAAGACGGCGGACTTCTGGGAGGGCGCTGGTGAAGGAGGTTGGCAGCCACAGCCTCATGACGGCGACGATGACCCAACGGAGCTGATGGGCGCGATCGCCGACGACCTCAAGAAGGCTTGGCTACCCGCCAGCGTGCACCACAACGGGGCTGGGCTACAACATGGGGCAAATACCTACGACCTGAAGATGCAACTGAAGCGCCTAGGGAAGTACGGGGAGCACCAAGCACTCGGATCGACACTCACAGCAGCTTGCGCGGGAGCGTGGTCGCCGCAGTGGAGGAGAGACACCTTCGGCGAGGACGCGAGCAACCTGTGCAAATGCGGGGAGGTCGCTGACGACTGCCACATCATCGCGGGCGAGAGCAGCTGCAGACGCGAACGCAGCATCTACATCAGGACCGAGAACTTGGCGCCTTGAACGGAACAGGGGGAAGAATATGCAGCACTCTGGCGAAGAAGAATTGCGCCAATACCTTGGACTACGCCGCCGAAGTGCGAAGCGGACTACTAGCCGAAGAGGACAGGCAAAACACAAGGCATCACCAACGACGGGACGGGCCAGCAACTCATCGCAGCGAGCGGCTGCCTGATCGCAGCGAAAATCGAAGTGGAGGAGCACGCGGAGGCGATGCAAAATACAGGGGATGCGGATGGATTTGGGTCAGCATTGATGGAGGGCGACAACCGAAGTCCCGAGTCCGCTCCCAGGCACGCGCCAATCCAACAACAGGGCGGACATCACAGCGTTCTTGGACTGCCTGCAGTCGACGGATAACGACATGACCTCCCACGCTGGCCCGGGGATCCTATGCACAGGTTGGAACGCCAAGGGGTGTCTCATCACGGGTTACAGGAAGGCGCACGGGGACCTGTGGGAGAATATCAAACAGCGGCTAACCACCAGGGGAGATGCAGAAGTGCTAATGTGACGCGTCGAGGGCCACATGACGGAGGAGCAGGCCAGAGAAAGAAAGAAAGACACCCATGGAGCCATGGCACGGGCACCAGCGAACTGACGAACTAGCGGGTGAAGCGGCAGCCGCCCACGAGATCTCGGGCGCACAACTGAACTGCTACGATTGGGCGGGGGCGACCGCGCACATGGTAAGAACTCGGATAGGGTAGGCATGCAAAGAGCAGCTCGAAAGAGTGATGCCGATGTTTTGGGGGAGAAAGAGGAAGCCAGAATAACAAGGAAGAACGACAACGTGAAGAAGATCATCGGGGAGCTGAAAAAGAGGCATAACCACACATGCTGGTCAGCAAAGAAAGAACGATGAAGGGCACGGCATGCGACGAATCGATCGGAGCCAACCAAAAGTCGAAAGCGGCGGGATGGTGGTTGACGAAGTGTCGTGCAAACGACGCAGGAGACAGAACCGACCGACGGGAACTCGCAAGTATATGCCGGGTGCTAGAAGGCACATTATCGCACGCATCGCACGCTATTTGCTGGTCGAGACACCGAGCCAAGTACGTCTGCTGGCAATGTGGAGCCACAGCGCAGAAGCACCTGAGCAGCAAGCTGGTGAAGGCGTGCGAAGGATGGCCAAGCGGGAAAGCCTCCCAGTACACGTTGAAGGCTCCGAGGAAAAACAAAACTGGACAGCCAAACTCAAGGCGACCAAAAACGCGAAGTACGGCAGGGACCTCGAGCGGGGGCCCTCCGCCCGCCGCTGAGAGCATCCTCGGCGGCTAGTTTGGATGGTCACGTCGTACGTATTGCTGGAAGTGTGGCCTCGAGACAGGACGCAAGGGGATCTTCCGCCCCGCCGATGAGTGCTTCAGTGGCTAACTTGGAAGGTTACGTCGCCAATTTTTCTGGACGGCCAGAGAAGGCGAGTGCAGGGAGCAAACGGACCACCAGGAAAAGCGAAAAGCACCAGGTCAAGAACACGTGCGCAGAGATGAGCACAGAGTGCAAGAAGGACACGCACCAAGTGAATATTACGAACGCGGAATCAAGCAGCGAGAGGGGCGTGAAGAACGCTGGCCAGGTCAAGTTCACGGACGAAGAGAAGGAGCTGGCGGACTGCTGGCAGGACGTCAAAAACATCGGGGCCACGGATGTGCATACTGACCAGAAGCACTCCGTGGACCCCGACGACGCGGAGGCGGCGACCCCGGGCGGAACTCCAAAGTGCAGGGGCCGCCGCCAGGCCGACCGCCTAGACAATCGGCAGACTGCTACTAAACTTCGGGAAAAAATAGCTCCCCGAAAACGCCCTGAAAAGACCTCGCGAAACATCCCTGAGACTCCGACCCAGAACTCGGCCGGAATGGACCGAAAGCCATTCAAAATTCCACAGTCGGGGAGCCCGCACAAGGTCTCCAGATCCAGGGTGGCAACATGCGTTCCAGGGGATTCAGAGCGCGGCCACGACAACCAACAGAAAGACGTAAGTACAACCGACGACGTCGTTATTTTCTTGAACGCGGCCGCGATCATGTTCGTGATCGTCAATGTGCGTTCGTCGAATGCGCGTTCAGACTTAGAAGGTTGAGGTTCTTCGAACATCTTGATTCCTCGTTGGGCTCGTTGCCATGGCTCGGCAATGCCGTTACCAAGGGATCCGCCGACCCCTTGCGGGGTACTCGGCTTGTGGCACCACTCCCCGGGGACTTGTCCGTGTTGTCCTAATCGGCTAAAAGGACTCCATTCGATCTCACATCTGATCCCAATACACCCCCAAACGGTCACATATGTAATCCACCAAGACGGCCACGATCACGCAATATAATGCCCCCGACTACATCAAGGGGTCGGCGGATGTGGCGTCAGCCTATACAACCAACCAAATACCAAATAACAATCCCTGAGTGCAAGCACTGTTTGGGGAACAACAGTTGGGCCTTCTCGCCACTGCGGCCCATGCGGGCGTTTCGGGCCACGAAGTGGCCCTCAACAAGCCCAGGTACCCTCCAGAAGGGCCTCAAGAGGGCCCCAACATGATCGGCCCGCGAGCCTGGACAAGGAATGTAACAATGTGAAGCATGGCAACGTTTTTCGGGACACTTGATTGGGCGACAAACAATTGCAATATTGCAGAATCGATAATCGTTTGCCGTGCCAGGGGCTGTGCTGTGCTGGGCCCCGCTGACTGGAGATGCGTCATGCCGCGATGAGCTGTGTTGTGCTCTATAGCGTTGTAAAGCAGGGCGACCTTAGCATACGAATTCTGACAGGACTAATCTGGATTTTCATGGAGAAATGCCTGAACGCACAGCTCGCCCAAAGCCTGGTGCGATCGAAACGTGCGGGGCGCTCAGCCAGCTCGAGCTCAAACTCCGATTCAGCTATGACACGGGATTTACCAGGAAAGGGCGGATCCGAACCGAGGCGGAACGCACCGACAATGGACGGACCGAAAAACTTAGACAAATCGATCCCCTCTGGGTGACCTTGCCAAGTGAAAACACGTGCCTCGTCGATACCCCTCTGCTCACGTATTTGTGTGCGCGAGGAGCCGACGACATCATGTTCGACATCTACATAGGTGGAATGGACACGCGGAAGCCAGCGTTTCGCTCGACACGTCCTCAACGGACTCTGAAGAACAAGCGCTTCGCTGGAGACATCCTCAGCACATTCTTCGTCGGCCCAACAGGACCTCCTTATTCATAGAAGAGACAAACCGCCCACCCTACTCAAGCCGAGGGCCAGTACTAGCTGACCTACCAATAGACAACCATGGCCCCGAGCCGTTTCAGGGGGGAAATCCCACTGGGTCCAAAGAGCGGTCCAGCGCGGGCACATCGGCGTCAGGTGTTAACAGTGCCAAGAGATGAACCCCAAACGCCCAAATATGGAGCGATGGTGACGCCGATATGGCCCACCCTAAGCAGCCTAATGGTCGTGTGCCCCCCAGGATGGCCCCCACCATGGTCTAACTACTCCGGTCCACGAACATCAATGTGGTTTCGTGTTGTGTTTGACCTTCTCGCTCTGGCGGGCTCCAATCGGCTTCTCGGTCTCCGAGATGGTCCCACGAGGGCCTTGCGAGGGCCACAATTCCCCCTTAGAGTGCCTCAGGAGCGAACCAAGAGAGCCTCAAGAGCCCCCCAAAATGTCCGAAGAGCGTCGGCCAATGTGTCGAGCCATAATTTGACTCCGAAGTTTGCCCAAACGTTCCAAGGTGCCTCTAGATGTGTGTGGGGTTAGAGTACAAAGGTACAGAACCCCTGATGGAGGGAATGATGGATATCTTTTCCTCCTGCACGATCAAAGGTCTGATCGATCGAACCCAATACATGAGCCCAAACGGCCGGGCGCAGGAGAGGTGAGGACAAGGAGTATATATGAGGGTATTATACGGTTCTATTCACACACCCCGTCCCGAATCCCACCCGCGAGGGCAGGACTCGGGAAAAGGAGAAAAGAACCTGTCACCCTTTTACTCCTCAAATCCTCAGCGCTGCGAGGCAGCTGAGCGTGAAATCTGCGTCGCTTCAGCTGCGCCCCAATCGCGACAACTGTGTGCGAAAGGAAACGTAGCACAACGGCTGTCACGATTCGGCAAGTAAGGGTAAGAAGGAACACCCAGGGTCCCTGTTTCTTCGCCAAGCACACTTTGGTGCCCCCCTCGGCGCGCCCCCCAAAAACGCTTCGGCACTCGAGGGCGGAGAAGAATGAGACGCGGGTGGGCGGAGCAAGAGGATCTGATCAATCAAGGCAACATCAGAAGCTGCCGCGCCTGAGCGCGGCAGGTGTTGCCACCGGCTCTCAAACTAGAGCTGGGTATCAGATCATTCTCAACGCAATGTAATTATACGGTAAAGAATAAGCAACATAAATATTTGTAATATCGAGTCGCGCTGGGAAACACGATCGTGTTAAGAAACACGTTTGACTATCAGAGCAAATGCGTGGCGACGCGTAAAGTCGCGTTGACAAACACGAAAAGTTGCATGCATAAATTCTGAATTTGGTTACTCCCCTCGGCGGTGCTCCTTAGGAGTCTGCCTTGGGTTTCACATCACAAGTATGAGTGTGGCCACTTTTCTTGGACAGTGAAGTGGCCTAAAATTATATTGGTATTCGCTGCTCGAGGCGAACTTGTATAAAGATGAAGTTCAAGCCGATCGAGCGGTGGGCCTTGCGGCCGACTAGACTACGAGTTTCCTCTCATGTAGAACCTCTGGTCCCACACCCTGTGGCCGTCATCCGCGACGTAGCTCGTCGTGAATGTCCCCCAGGGCGTCCTGGGCGTCCAGTTGGGAAACCTGTCATGGTTGCGCAGGTCGCGGACGCGCACGAACTCGTCGTTGTTGTCCGCGATGTATATCCAGCAATTCGCGTAGTAGCCCCAGCACCTGGGGCCCCGCTGGCTGCCCTCCAGGTTCTTGCGCCACCGCGTCGCGTAGTCCTCTGTCGTACGCGCCCGCTTGGCACGTGGAGGCGCTGTTGGTCTGCGGCTGGCGTCGCTGCTCTGCCGCTGCGCGGCGGCGCCGCGCGGCCCAGCGGGCGTGTCATCCTGCGCGCCAGAGGCGCGGGATCCAGCGGCATCGCCATGGGCAGGGCGAGGCGGCGGCGGGCGCCGCGGCTGCCGCGGCTCCATGGCGCCATGTGAATGTCAGGAGTGTGTGTCGGGGTCGTTCGGACCAGTTCTAATCCCTGAACTCGCCCCCCTTTGATTAGCAGATCCCATGGCAGGTTCGATGGAGGCCAGTTTGGCAAGCCTGCGCTGCGTGACTTTCTCACAAGTGCCGCCCCCGCGGGGCAGGGCAATTGTGATAAGACCACGCTCTTGCCTAGTGCCTCTGTCGAGTCTACCAGTGTTCAACCGCCAATTCCTGCGACCAGCGAAGCCAAGCCTGACGCTGTGATCATGAATGTCACAAGCGTCGCGCATGTCTTCGATGGTCCAGGCCTTTTTGCCGGTCTCAGTGCGAGCGGCAGTCATTTGGTGGTGGAAACGTATGTCATCCAGGAAACGCTGAACGACATTGGCGAGCGGGGTGGCATGGAGGTCGGTCGTCTTCAGTCTCGCCCATCAGTCTGCGCATGTGTGCAGGAGGGGGGCCTGCGATAAACCACCTCTGATACCTCTCCGCAGCTTTCTTCGCGAATCTCCTCAAGGCATCCTTCTCCTGACCAGCTATGGAGCGCTTGCCCATCACGTAGACACGCGCTCCATCTGCCATATGCCTGGTGATGTCGTCCTGGGAGAGGTTCGTCTTGATCCAGTGGTTCAACTGCTGGAGGTATGCCAGGTCGCTCTCCACGGCGCCACCTTGGCCAGTAGCACCTACAAAGACGGTGCACTGCCAGCAGGCATCACAAAGTGTACCGCCACCTGTGACGACCCCCAGAGACAGGAAACGATCGCAATTCCGACACCGCGCTATATCATGCTGGATCTCTTCAGGAGCCCCAGAGGTAGCAAAGTGCTCAAGAGATCCCCAGCGGGAGGTGCCACCGTCAGTGGAAGCAAGACCACGGCCGATTTGGTTCATTGCCTCACGGTGGATCTCAGCGGTCGGACGGGAGGCGATCGATCGGCCGATCCCCTCGATCTCGATCCTAGACAGTCTTTCCCCCGGTAGTCCTGCGTACCCCGAGGTGTCGGTGTCCGCAGTATCAGCATCACCATGGTGTGCGTTGTCCGTACGGATGCGGGTAGCCTCTGCCTGCAAGATGGCCTCGTTATCGCCCACCTTGCGGTCGATCTTCTTTGTGTCGGCTATGATATGTACCATGGTCTCTTGGTCGGGAGCTGCAGAAGCAACGCTACCTGGATCCCTGGGGATATCTTGGTTGGCGCCTGGATCGTCCTGGTCAGGGGCGGCAGGCGTTTCCACCGGCTCCTTCCATACGGGGAAGCCTGGGTTGCCATGTGTCCTGATGCATTGTGTGAAGAAAGCACGCAACGTATTGAGGGCAGGATGGTTCTGATAGATAGCATCGTTGGTGAACTGGTGCAGCTCCTTGATGCTGTCCAACAGTATGATTTGGTACACTTTGGAAATCCATTGAAAGATGCCCGTGGTCGATTCTTCAATAATCTCTGGGTCCAAGTAGTGCGCCATCTTTTTGAAGAAACAATCAGCACTGCAAATCGGTAAGTCGCGTGCCCACTTGTGGGTATGATCGTAATCCATTTGGTATGCTTCTGTTTTTGGACCAAATTGCATCTCAAATCGTAGGCATGACTCTATCCTGTCCACCACAAGGTCGGCCCTACCAGTGTGTAACTCAATAATTTGTTTTATTTTTATCATTGGAGAGTCCACCAATAGTTCCGACGTCCAGCGGTATCTGCGGTGGTCGTAAGATTGCAAAATCCACATGGTATATCCTCTGGGTCGTAGTCGGGGTGGTTGAGGAAACCCTCTGGCGGATCAATGATATTATCAAGGATGGGCGAGCCAATGCCCTCATCAGCGTGAAACTCCGCCGATAAATCCGCTTTCGCGGTATCATTGGCTGCTCCTTCCTCATCTGTGAGTGGTATGGTCGATATGTCGACGATGACAGTTACCAGAGGGTCGTTGGATTGGCCTGCGTCGCGTCGGGATCCCTCGTCGTCTGCCGCGGGGTCCTCGGCAGGTGTTGCCGCCAGCTCGTCGGGGCCGGGTGTCCGAGGAGCGGGGCGTCTGGTCGGCGCACGTGGGATACGTGGTTTGTAAATGCTCGGCATTCCAAGATATGGTAGATCACCTGTTTCGTTAATTTTATTGATATGATCGCTGCATGAAGATGGGCCCTGAAGTGCAATATTCATGTGAATCGGGTTGATGTCGGCGCGCACTGGCATAGCGAAGACAACGCCCCTGAGAGGCACATTTCTGTCGCAATGCCATATGTTTACCCATCGTAAACCGTAGTTGAGAATAGGTATTTGTACTGCAAAGAACTTCTCGAAGACTCCGAAGTGTATGACTGGTCCATCAATATGGCCCTTGTTCATGCGGACCTTCGTGTTGTAGTCGCCCTTGGGGAAATGATTGTCATAGTGGTAGCAATTAGTTGAGCCCCAATTTTTGACAATGGTGAAGTCCCCCATGCGGACATCGTTGAAGATTGGCCGTCGATCCCAGTCTTTCTGTGTAATATTTGATGTAATGGGTCGCAGGGCCTCTCTGCAATGTGAGATCGCTATCAACCATTATTTATCTTGTGTGTTGTGCCCGCAACTGTTGACCATATCACGGACAATGGCCTCATCCAAAGCGTCAGCGTCAGCTGTGTGGCCAGCAGGGGTCGCCCCCAGCTGAGGGGCGATTGGTCGCTGGGCCGATGGTGCTGAGGCGGACTGTGTCTGTGGCTGCTGAGCCGCGTTGTAGGCCTCGCCAGTTGGGGCAATCCCAGAAGGATCATCAATTGTGTCTGTTCCAGGGGGAACAGCGCAAATCTCGTATTTGCTCGATGGTTGTCTCGCAGCCAGCGGCGGGTAAATCCACGTAGTGCCTGTTTCTGGCCACATCTGCCTGCCATTCTCGCTGCGTGGTGTGAGACGGCGAATGGTAAATCCACGTAGTGCCTGTTTCTGGCCACATCTGCCTGCCATTCTCGCTGCGTGGTGTGAGACGGCGGATGGCGAGTACTGCAGCGGCTGGAACCACATCCTCAGTCATGATAGCGCCCTGTGCTCCCAGCCAAAATCTGCATCCAGCCGTTGTGGCAATTTGCATGTCGATTACCAGTTCCACCTCGTTCTTGTAGTGCTTGAACTTGTACGATTGGACCGAGGTGTGCGGGTTCTTTTTGGCGTTATGCACATAGGCACTGGAACTGAAGAATGCCTCCGCGCGTTGCGATCCTCGAAAATGTTTCTCTCTGGGAAGACTGATCAACATAGCCTGGAATAATCCCTGACTTAAGGATGCTTCGCCAGGCGCGAAGTGTCGTGCCGTGGTGGAGGTACTTCACGTCTGTCAATTGTAAACTCTCCCAGCCCATATTCCACGGTTTGGAGAATGGATTGGCGCAACTGTGGCCTCCAACGCATCTGATAGCGATAACGCTGTTCCAATCGAAGCAGCTGGGATCGCTCCCGTCGGGGACTGGTTTGGCATATATCTCGATCCGGTCTTCTCCGGGTCAATGTGCTTCTGGAACGCACGGATGACAAAGATCGGGTAGTAACCGGTCCAGCAAATGTATCCGCCTGGTTCACCGTCTTTGTGAAAGTGTGCCATGGCCGTCTCGGTGGACGGTCCGTTGTGAGGTCCACGACGCTCTTGAAATTTCCACTGAACCAGGTCCTGAAATGATTTCCAATTGTGTGGAATCTTCCAAGAGTGCTGCGCCGAGTTCGGCCATATGTTGGCACGTCGATCATTAAATTTGTCAATATGGAACTTTATGTAGTGGATCTCATGACGTAGCATTGTCGTGATGTCTTTGCTCATCCAAACAGGATCTCCAAGCCGCTCATCGAGCAGCTCAGGTCCGTAGCGTACCTCGTCGTACGGCGGGGGTGATATCCATTTCCATTCTGGGAAACAACCAGACTGAATAATGTCAGGTGCATGGGCGATCACGCAATCGTCGCATGTCAACTGGCTCGTCCAATCATCGTCCTGCAAGCAAGCCATGCCATTGATCGCGGACGTGCCCCGCAACGGAGGAGGTACGCATGGATGATCATCCACGTGACCTGCTTGAAGCTTGTACTCACGAGGGGTGCACGCATTGTCGAATGTCGGGATCTGGCTGGTGTCCTCATGGGAAGAACGCTCGCAACAGTCTTGCCACGACAGTATGTATACCGTATCCGATTGCTGACCAGGCGAAGGTCCGTCGTCAGCGGGAATTGCGCCCAGCTCCGCCGCCTCCACATCAGTGTCCTCGTCGGGGATCGTGGCTGACGCGGCTGTCGGGGGCGGGTCTGGTGACGATGGATCAGCAGGCGTGCTAATCGGAAGCGGGCCAGGCGGCAGTGGCTCTGGCAGCGGGATCGGCTGCGGACCTGGCGGCAGTGGATCGGGCAGTGGGCCTGGCGGCAGCGGCTGCCTGTCCTCGGTCTGCTGGTCTGTCCCAGCGGCCGCGGAGCCTTCGGGAGGCGCCGCGCCGAAGGCAGCAGTTGGAGCGTCGGCCGTGAGTCCCAAGGTAATACGATCCAAGGCGTTCTGTGTGTAGAAACCTTTGCATGCCGTAATGGTATCTTGGTTGCCAATGCGAGGACCGACACGATGGGGGCTCAACCTGTTGCGCTCCGCAATGAGGCGTGATTTCGTCGCGTCGTCATCACCTGCCATGTCGTTAATCTGGAGCAGGAGCTGCTCGTACACAACCCAAGTAACAGCATGTGCATCCTTGGTGCCCTTCACGATTTTGGGGTGAAAGAGCTCCTTCTTCTCGTCTGATTCCCAAGATGCCCACGCCCCAGGGTAGTCGTTGATCAGAAGGAGAAGCTGGTTAAACAACTCTTCGTATGCATCACCGTATGGATCGCTAGCAGGAATAGCTTTAGTATGATCCGGTGCTGGTGGCTCTTTTGCGAGTCCAGGAATGGGCGTGCATGGATCGCTCGCTGCCAACGGCATCGATTTCGGCAATGTGCCACTGGCGCAAGATGCCATCCAGGCACAATGAGCCATTGCCCCTGCAGTCTGAGTCATCAGCGTCGTGAGGCTGAGGTTCCTCTTCCATTCGTTGGTCGTCTTCTCACGACATTGAAGAGCCTCCATAATCTCTGTGGCCTGTGTGTAGGCCTGTGAATCCGTGACTGCAGTCAGGAAAGGAGGTCTGAATGGATATGGCTGTGATGGTAATGACTGGGTCAATGCACAGAAATTGCGGTAGCATACTGCATCGCAAAACTGAGTCGTGATCGTCGCCAGATTGTGGTTATTCTGCTTTGAATGCCAAGCCGATGGCGTGACTCTGTCGTACGCATCAATCCAGTGGTCTGAGGGAAGAACTGTAATACCACGCATTTGCATAGTCCTGAGCAGATCGCCTGTGTGGTAGTCGAAGTTTGGGTGTACGCCCCATTGTGCCGCTTTGCCTGGCCCCATGACGGTGGGGCAACGGAAGTACTGCATCACGTCGATGAAACGTGACAAGTCCACTTTCACATGTACTGGCATAAGCGTCGGGACGCCGCCCTCGCAGTCCATCTTCATGAGCTCGCGCACGATGGTAGGAGCGCGGTCCTGATGGCGACGGGTGCCCAACATGGTCTGACCCTGATTAGCGCATGCAATGTCGTTTGCACTCCAGACCACCATGGCGTTGATACCCCTGCAGTAGTGTCTTTGTTGCACGTATGCAAGAAAGTCGTTGGCCCAATATTCCCATATCGGCTCATTCAATTTACGCCACTCTTTCACGGAAGCATTGTCATTCATCAGCGACAAGCCTCTGGCCTTGCGGATCATGATGATCATGTTGCGCTGTTCGAGTATTGACTCAAACTGCGATGCAAGGATAGCTGCGATACGGTTCTCCTGTGCCTGCACAGGCTGCTCGCGGAGTTGTGCCATGTCGCAGCGGGTGTCGCCACCAGCCTCTGGCAATAGAATGCAGTCCTGGCCAACCGCCGTGTCGTTCTGTTTGAATCATTATTTGTAATTGCCAAAAGAGAATGCCCACATCACAATGTCGTCGCGGATAACGGTCGACAGGTGCTCGAGGGTGGCGCCGCCGATGTATTCTGCACGGTTGAGGCGCGGCATGAATAGAGGCACGAGGCCAACATCCGATGCCCTGGCGAGGGCATCTCGCTGCTGTGGGCTGTCGAGCTCGTCGATGCCGTAGCTCGGGTACTTCTTGTGCGCGGCGGCCGTGGAACCTTTCCCGGGATACATGATCCACGTAGAATCCGTATACAAATTTGTCCATTTGTATGCGTGCCCTGACGGGCCAAAGTCATGGTGAAGGAGAAGTCCCAGGTCCTCCTGTATGATCCCATGCCAACCGTTGTCTGGAAGAAGAGTGGAAACCAACCGACCACCACAAAACGCGCTGTATTTTGCCTGTGCCAGCTCGAGCAGGTCAACGGCAGCATCAGGGGTAAGACCAGGGTCCTCCATGGTAGGCGTTTCTCTGGCGAGCACAGATCCTTCCTCGTATGGCTGCCAATGGTTCTCGTCATACACTGGGAAGATGTTCCAGCCGTCTTGGTGATCGGATGGTGTTGCCACCGTCTTGGGGCTTGATGGGATGCCTCCAAATCCTCCGCTTGCGGTCTGCCAAGTGCTGAGCTTGCCGCGGAATTTGCTTGTCTGGTGGATATCGGAGAATGCCCTCATTTCGGTGACGAGGTGATCCTCGACAATGTGGCCGAGGTGCCCCGCCGTGTCCGATGTCCTGGCCATGCCAGGTGGACGCACGGGTAGTTTGATCGCAGAGCGATCAAGTTTCGGAGCGTAGCTGGGGGTCGATAAAACATTGTTGTACACATCTTGAGGCGCACAAAGCCCGTCCTTGTACACCTGATTTGTATCCTGAACGCTGTCTTCAGAATATTGCCCAAGAAATGCACTGCCCACTTTTTACCAGTCGCTGTGCATCATCATCCACTCTGCCTTCAACACCACCGTCGCAAGCTCCATTGGTGGACACTTGCGGTGTGAGTTTGGAATCACAGCATGCAAGTGATCATGTAGGCCACGAACGTTTTCTTGTACAGAGGAACTGCGCGCGAAGAGGCAGGAGATCATGCGCATGGCCTTCATGAATGACATCCACGGTGTGGCCGTGGTCGCACTGTATTCATAGTGGGCGTCGCCGCCGACTCCTCCAACAACTTTGCCGACGCAACTCGTCGCGTCGATGGGCGCGGAGCGGGTAACTTCGACAATGGTGGACTCGTCGGGTACTCGTAAATCATACTCTGCACGACGATCGAAGCGCAGATGATGTACGTAGGTGAAGCCATCCTCGGGATCGCGAGGACGACCCGTCTGAGCGTGGTACGTGAAGCCCACGCGGTCGTCGTCCTTGGCCTTCGGGTCGTAGCTGGCGTCGTAGGCGATGGCCCAGCCGTTGAGGTGGAGCGGCGATGCCTGGGGGGGGATCGGGGTTAGAGCCGATCTCGCTTGATTGCGTCTCGCGCACAGCGAGCAAGATGCTGGTAAGCTTCGTCGCTCGAGTGGTAAAACAGCTGCGGCACGATCGTATAATAAGTGTTCTAGACATCTCTGTACCATGCGGTGGTGGGGGAGGAAGGCGAGGGTGTCTACCGTGCGGCGAACGTGCCCTCGCTCGAGGTGTTCGCGAATCGGTAGCCGCAGCAGGAACGCCGATATGGTACATGCATGCACATACTCCCTCGTGATTGGCTTGTCCAACACACAAGAATCTGCATTCTGACCCTACCTCGCCCCATTTTTCTTTGTCGGTCAGTAATATCTTACATATCTCCGGACATCCATCCAGTTTTGGAGGTTCTGCGGCATGAGGTAAACCATCGGGCCTCTGAGGCCCTCGTAGTGGTCTCCTCGGATCCTTTGGAGCGCACTGTAACGGTGTAACAGGAAAGATGAGCGAGTGTTCCAATAGATCCCTCCAGAGGTCTGCTTTCTTTGGCTCAAAATGTTTAGTCATCATATCTGCAATTTGTTCTCTTGTACCAACATGCTTGAGCTCAATATGTTCAAATTTGCATGTCTCACATATCCAATCCAAGTTAATACGATGAGTACGATGAAGATGACGAAGTGCGGGTGTACGTCCCTTTTGGGCAATCTTGATCACGGCCTGGTTATCCTCGAGGACGATGAGATGCACTTTGGGAAAGCTGCTCTCCTGAGCGGGCTCTGGTTCCACGTGTGGCACGGCACCCTCATGGGATATCGTGCGCCTCTTTGGAGGCACATGTAGCTCCGTCTTCAGCGGTAGCTGCCTACGGCTAGGAGAAGATCCACGTGTAGGGGATGCCTTGCGAGGCGATGGCATACGCCTCTTCTTTTTGGCGGCCAGCGTCGGACATATCGCCGTAGCGGCGCGTCCCAGGCAGCCCAGGCATGTAGTCTTCTCTTTGCAGGTGTTGGCAACCTCCACCACGGCCTCCCAGAAAGAGAGTAGTGGTAATCCCTCCAGTCGTAGCGCCGAGTCAAGAGCAACGATATCGGACTCTGTGGATGAGTGCGATACGACCGTTTGTTTCTTGCACGCGGCGTTGACGGGGAAGAACGTGTTGGGTCCAACGAGCGCCGCGAAGACGCCGGTAGTGGATTTGGAGGAGGTAATGCGATCGGCGAACGAGGCGTCAGTGAAGAGCATGGTGGATAGCTTGTCTGAACGGGTCGCCAATCCATCCATGCAAACAATGGGTACGCGTCGACTTGATGTAGCATATCAGCCGATGAAGGCGTTTATCACACGTGGTATTACATTTGGTAATTTCTCTGGCTAGCATACATACTGGATGTAAAAGATCGAAGCGACAACAGCGTGCCCGATAGAGAATCTTCATCAGTACACTAGCCGCGTCCTGGCCGAGGATACCCTCGTCGGAGTAGTCAGACTCGGTAAAGGAGGTGTCCTCGATGCCAGGAGTCTCTGCGTCGGGTGGGTCATCATATGTGACTGTCGTGGATTGTGTCATAGTAGAAGGTCTGTCGACCGATCCAGCTGGGCTGGATGATCGTGACCGTGCGTTGAGTGCGCTAGTGGGTCTTACGACCGACCCGGAGGAGCTAGGCGATTTGGATCGCGAAGCCCTCGGTGAGTCAGACCGTTTACGTCGTGACCCTGGCCCATGGGTACGCTTGGAGGCGCACTCCAGGTAACGCCCAATACATGGATCGGTAAAACCAAGCATGTCATGTCGTATTCCACGAACTTGTTTAGCTGTAGGATATGCTTTATCACTGTGGGCAGGCAACATAGGTCGAATGGTCAACATTCTTCTGTCGAAGACGTTCTGCGGTACATCGTATGCCTGTTGTCCACAGCCAAGGTATTGAGAGTATGGAGTAGGCGGATCCAAATCAATGCCGCTTTTGCGGATATGGTCCCAGCCGGCTTGTCGGTTGGTGGCTGGTCCTGCTAATTTAAAGTCGTCCACGTATACTGAAAGTATCAGTCCCAGTTTGTTGTGTCTCCACACACATTCCCAGCCTGGGATAAGCTCAAATCCAACACTTTCCAGACACGTGCGACACTTTCTTTCCCAAAAGACGCCTGCGAGAGGGTGTCCGCACAGTGCCAATCGTAGTCGGCACACGGGATTCTTGCATGTAGATCAAGATGCAGGTTGGCGCCACTTGGGTATGGTAATCCAAGTATCGACTGGGTCGATTCTTCCATCTCCGTACAGCAATGCTTGCGTGTATGCGCCAGGTGCATCGCTCTGCTCTCCCGCATACTTTGGCAATAACGCGGTAGCATCACAAAGTTTGGAGGCCTCGATATGCGACGCACTGGGTGCGGCGTCGGCGAATATGGCGGCCAAGCCAGTTTCAGCTTTGCCGGTGTTGCCCTGAACCACCACTCGGCCCTTGAACTTACGTAGTTCAGGAGGAAGTTCTTCATGTTTGACTGAAGATAGCTCCAAGATGTTGAAGAAGTGAACTTTCTTCCCAGTACGAACCGCCTGTGAGTCAATATCATCTTTTTCAGCAACAGTCTCCAACATCCATGTTTGCTTCTTTTCAAGGCGCTCGTATTCTTTGCGCAGGGCCTCCTGTGCACGTGGTTATGCGGCAAATTCTTTCTTGCTCGAATTTCTGGTAACAAGGGCTGGGCGTGCCCACGGTGAGTCAGGAATATTATCTCTGTGTGCCGGTGTATATGTCGGCCCACGTGGCATAGTGGGCACAGCTACCGACGGGGTGAACTTGCGTGTGAGCGGGTTCACGGCCCCGAAGTCGTTCCCCTCACTGTCAACAAGCACCAGAGCACGTGCGACTCGAGCGGGCTGTGGTGAGGGTTGGCGGTCGTATAATACTGTAGAAATGTCACGTGGTCCACCAGGTAGTTTGGCATACAAAATTTCTTCGTTGGTCACGCCCTTGACGTCCTCGTCACGAATGACAGCGCCGCTGTCCGTATCGTAAGTAATCCGTCGTTCCACGGTATTCCATGTGGGTCCACCAGCTGTAGTAGGACGGAAATGTTTAGCTTGTTTGTCCTGTCGGGTCCACACTCGAAGTGCAGCTCGTCCACGAGTCTCGCGAGCTTGTTTGATATCTTCGGCGTGCTCAATATCCTTCTTTTGCTGTCCACGAGATAAGGTCTTCCAATGCTCGGGAAGAATGTGGTCTGGACGCGTAATAGTCTGTGCGGGGGTCTCGCGGCCGCGGACCACCATTTTGCCGTCTGGCAACATTTTAGGGAGCTCATAGAATCGAACCAAGCCGGTCCAAGGCTCGCTCAGTTCTCGGTGGTCTGTGGCGCTAACACCACCCCAAACATCGCGAAAGACACTTTCTCCGTCGAAGGTAGAAGTCGTCTCGAAGTCTCGTGTCACATCGAGCTGATCAACAGGTACAGGTCTGTTCATAACGTCGTCCGTTGGTATGAACAATTTCCTGCGCTGAAAACGGATGTGTCGGATGACGCAATATCCAAGCTGTTCCCAGTAGTCGGGCTCCGGTGATGGTGCAGCAACCTCGGAGGCCTAAGGGTGAGTATCAGCGATGTTGTCGTCCATCGTCATCATAGATGGATCATCCCACTTCTTTGGGTAGGCAAGTGGAAGGTCGGGTATAGGTTTGTCGCCCAAGGGGCCAGAAGTAGATGCCTTGACCTCGTCGTGTGCCTCTGGGTTATAATGTCGTAGGGTACCGTCTTTCACAGGGAAGGTGAACTTGCCATCGGGGGTGATGATATCTTTGACTCTGTGTACGTGACACAGGTCGCCGTCTGGGTTCTTGGCGCGTGTAGCCGTATCCAAGACAAGATAATCACCAGACCAGCGCCCACCTGAGTGTAACTGGTAACCCATAAATAACCCTTCCCGAGCATTCTCTTTGAACTTTGCAGTCTCGTTGTTGATCTCGGGATTGAGGCATTTCCAAAAGATCCGAGCACCAAATGGGATGCAGTGCCCGGGGGACACTTTCGCCAAAACGTATCTCATGAGCTGTCTTTTCAGTGTGCTCGTCGCTAAGGGCGGCAACGCCCGTGGATGGATGCGCAAAATTATGTCCACAGCAAAAGGCTTGCATGGCCTCTTTCCACCATTCGTGTCCCAGGCCAGACATATGCAACACAGCTCTCGTGCCGAGGACGACGATCTTGACGACGCGCTCAATCAATCCACTTGTTTGTGCCTTCTGAAGCTCTCCAGAATTATCTGCATATATGTGCTTCACCTCATCGTTTGCGGCGATGACCTGCTGGAAAGATGCCTTTGTAGTAGCTGCGTCTTTATGTAATGCTGTGTGCGCCATGAAGGTGCCAATGTATCTATCCAGTACGACGAGTGCGCACTTGTCACCGTGCTTGTCAGCGGCATCGTCTTTGGCCAAAACGATATGGGCAGTCGGAGCCTCCCCGAACTTCTTCGGGACGAAGGCCTCGTAGGCTGTGTCCTCGTCGGTGGGGTCTGCCGGTGGATGTGGTTTGCGCTGTCGTCGGCACGGGGCGTTCTGCGCCATAGTGCGAGAGCAAATCTCACAGTCGGGATGTTTTGGACTGTGGGTCATGTAAGGCATAGGGTCAATCGGTTTCTTCTGTCTGTTTGGAAGAACGCGATCACTATCATGGTGCACTTTGATGAGCGTCTCCATCGGCAGATCCTCGATGGAGGTCGACGTGGTGTCGGCATCTGCTTGAGCTGCATCTGCAGGCCCCCCGCATGTGGGAGGAGAACACTGTATCTGAGACGTAAGCGAGTCAGTGTGTGTATCCACGTTGGACTCGGCATTATTTGTGTCGGGAGGTTCTTCGACCGTGGCGGTCCGTGCTCCTCCTCCCTCGCCGACATGTGGTCTCTTGGGACAGGTCCCTATGTGGGGCCGCAGCTCATCTGTAGGTGGTGACTGCTCTGTAGTTACGTGCAGCGTGCGGATGAACGCTTGCGCTGACGACGTCTGGGCGCTGACGAAGTGCACAATCGTGGTGGTGGTATCGTCACCAAATCGTCGAGTCGTAGTTCTGGAGCTCTGTTGTTGACGGGAACCTTATACCATTGGCCCCCCGGATCCTGAAGCAAGTAGCCCAGCTCTGGATCCCAGAGCTGCCGAAAGCCATCAACTTCAATGCATTGTCCAACTGATAATAACGATGGGCAATCTGGCAAGGCGAGGGCTGAACTCTTCATGCCCACTTCAAGTAGCTGTATTTCATAGTGCTCGTTGACAGTACGATCATCATTTGCAGTTTCCAGAAAATGCTCCTCGCGAGTAGAAATGCGATCAGATTCGGTCTGCGTCAGCTCGTTTTTATCCTGAATATGGTGCGCAGATCCACTGTCGAGAACCCAGGAGCGGTCGAGCGTGGAGGGTCGACTTGCGAAGTCATTGTCTTCTTCTGGTGTGTCTCGGAGGACTCTGTGGTAGAGTCGTCGGAATCTGGAATCGCAATTGGTGTGACCACCGACTCCTTGTCGTGTCGGTAGTCATGTAGATCTGTATACCATAACTTTGCTTCCCGTTGACAACGTTGTAGGGCGTCTGCACTCTGTTTCCACCATTGTGGCAACGGATCTGGTACTTTGATGATATCGCCCTCGTTCGGCTTCTCCTTCCACTTGTCCAGAATGGACCTGCCAGAAACGATGTACGGGTAGTATTCCACGGTATGTGTATCGAGACGTATCTGTCGCCGTGGTTTGGTAGATGCTGTTTTGGCCTTGCTGGCGGCCATGAGAGTCTTATCACGTATGACGTAACTGCGGTCGGAGTGGCGCGGGCGGCGATAGTTGGCAGGAGCGCGCGCCCCGAACTTGGGAGAACCACGGGGCGAACCGCGGCTCGTGGAACGTCGGCCACGTCCTCTGTTGCTGCCGTGCGACCTGTCGCGGCCGCGTGGGCTGCCACGTCCTCCGCCACGCCCGTCTCGTCCTCGAGAGGAAGATCGCGAAGATCTGTCGTAACCACTTCTCGACTGGCTGCGAGAGTCGGGGGACCTCCTGGAGGATGAGCGAGATCGGTCGTATTGGCGTCGGTTGTCACGTCTATTGTATGAGCCCCCCGCATTGTGGGACCCCCCGCGTTGTGGAGAGCGTTGGCTCCCCGATCCGCGGGGCGGCGGTCGGCCGCGACTGTCCTGGCTGGAGGTCCGTGGGCGACTGGGGCTTCGCTGAGGTGTCTTCGTACCAAGTGCCAGGTGAGCGTATTTGCATTTGTCACCCTTGGGGCACTTGTTCTGTGCGAAGTCTCTGCGCTGCGCCATGCGTGGGAAGTTGCATCTGTCGCCTCTGGCGCAGGTGCTGCGCTTGGCGAACTCGAAGCCAAATGGCTTCGATGCTGGCTTCTTGGGATTCGCAGGGGCTGAGACGCTGCGGCGAGAGTTGCCGCCAGCGGCCGACGCTCTGGAAGATCTGCTGCTCTTCCAATCCATTGAGAAGGTATGTAAAGCCTTACATCGCTCACCATTGCGACAATTGCCTTTCTTCCAGGCGGCGCAGACATGTACCTGAGAACGAGTCTCGTGTTCGCGCCGTAACTTGTTTTGTTTATTTTCCAGTTGTTTGAGCTCCAATACGTCCAGGACGCGCTGTCGGAGCCACTCATAGGTACGATTCGGGCCGCTGGTCTTCATGCGCTGGTATTCGTACATATCCTGTTTCATCCAAGCATGTCGGCGAATCTGTGTGCGAAACAGAGATTCCAATATCTTTGGGTCGGGTGCCTCTCGGCAATCCAACAGTAAAACGTCCCAATCAGTAATGAAACGTTGCAAACCTTCATCTCATCCTCAGTTTTTGAGGCGCTCGAAATCATGCAGGTCGTCCTCAACCTCTGTCACGTTGTAGGACTGTAGGATGTGCCAGTAGACCTGGCGTCCTTTGAGCATGCGTCCTGCTTTGTGCTCTCTGGTTTCGATGAGCCTGATCTGGTAGCGCAGGTCTGAAGATAAGATGTCGCTGAGAGCAGTAGCGAGCTTGCAATCGATGCTCTCAAAGTCTCCGCTGTCTTGTAAGTCTTCAAAGGTGCGCTCGGGCTGTTCGGCCACGCATAGGAAGGCATATGCTTCGGATGGTCGCCCGGAGGCGGCTCCAAAATTCTTCCGTACCTTTTGCTGCCACTCAAGCAGCTGTGATCTTAGGCAAGACAGGAACTCGGACGGTGTCTGACTCCTTGATCGGAGTAGTAGTATTGACCGAAACCGCAGACAATGGTTGTGAGGGTATCGGTGCACCGTCGGTAGTTGGTTCTGTGCGCACGGGAGACACGTGACGTGTCTGTGCTGCAGCTGCCGCGGAGGCAGCTCCCGGTGACGTACGTCGTTGTCCTTCAGAAGCGTGTGGTGCTTCAGCGGGCGCTGCCGTCGGCCTGTGCAGGTCGGTTGCAGGTTGAAGGTGAAGTATGGTGTCATTGGTGTGGTCAACCAGCTGATTTGTCCAACTCGTCATATCTTCGTGTATCTGGTCCACTTTTTGGCGTGTGTACTCATCAGTATCCCGGGAGCGTTGTGAATACCGTTCAAGTCGTTGCTCGTGGGCTCGGAGACGGGCGTTGTGTGCCTCCAACTCGCTGTCCAGACGTGCGAGGTGCTCCTCAACACGTACCTTTTCAGTATCTCTCTCACGAATGACCTGGGAGAGCTCAGACTGCGCGTGGTCCGCCGCCTTTTCAACCTCCTGCAACCTGTCAGTGAGGCGGGCGAAATCGTCAACCGTGGGAGGAGAATCCAGCTGATCAGTCTGGGCTCGTCCGACACGCAACTCTGCCAGGGCGTCCTGTACACCAGGAAAACGCTGCTCGATGCCAGAGATCCGGTTAGCGAGTGGCTGCGCGACAGCGTTGGTCGCATCAAGCCTTTGAGTGATAACTCTCTCAGTATTCTGCAACATGCCGATCAGGTTCGACGAGTTGGCGTGTGCTTCGGTGCGAAGCGTCGCGGTAGTGTGGTCCATGTGGGATCGAAGATCGTTGATCTGAGACTGAACGTCGCCAAGGTCGGTGGCCTCGGCTGGTGGTGGTCGGTTGCGGAGCTGGTCGTGGATCTCGTCGTGGAGAATCCTGACTGCTGAAACGCCTGTGTCGCGTACGATCACGAGCTGTTGCTCCATCTGCGCAAGGTAAATGCGCAGGTTCTCGACCGTCGTCGATCATTCACCTGAGTGCGACATCTCACGGTCAACCTGATACTGCAGCTCACCCAAGATGCGGCGATCTTCAGCGATCCTGGAATCGATGATCACTAAGGCGCCGTCGAGATCTTGGCGTAGAGCAGCAGTGTTGGCAGCGTTCGTCTGAACGCTCTGCATCAGTCCAGAGTACTGCCTGGACACGAAGGTTTCAACCTGGTCTCTGAGTTCAGCTATTTCGCCTGCAGCGGACGTTGCCGTCAGCAGGTCGTCTGAGATGGAGAGGTGGGGGGCGTCAGCTTCCCTCTGCACCCTCTCGCGAGGGGTGCATGGCCTCTGCGAGGCAGCACGCGGGCTCGACCTTTTCTCGTCGTATGGGCCAGTGGCCCCGCGACGGTTGCGCAAGGGCGAGCTGCGACTAGGGCCGCGTGTGCGTGGTGTCTGATGAGATGATACCTGGGGGCACTGCGTCTGCGGCTGCGCCGTCACTGGTCTACTGAGTTCCTCGGAGGTGGCAACGCGCTCCGCAACAGGAACGGTCGCAGGCTGGTCATGCCAGCACCTGTGTTCCATCGGCGGTTAGCGCGAAAGCGCCCTGGAGTATCAAGACCAGCATGGCTCGCGCCCGACGCAGTTGGGATTGCTCCCGACGGAGGTGGAGATGGAGGATCGAAGGTAGGCGTGTGTGTGGAATTCTCGACTGCCTGCTCCTACTCCTTCTCCTGTCCCCCCGCGGGCGGCGCGGCGGCGAAGTTCAGCAGCTAGCCGCGCCTCGGGTCCGTCGGAGCTGGGGGGGGGGGGGGGGGGGGGGTGCCTGGGGCACCTGCACGGTCCACGCTAAGGCTCTCCAACTCATCACCGAGCCGTCGCGCCGTCGGAGAGCTCGGACGCGCGGCCCCGATGGGCCCCTTACGGCGCATGCGCCGCTTGGGTTCCATCGAGGCCGCGTGCGAGATCGCGGCGCGGGGTTCGATGAACTGTGAGCTTTGAAGGGCTGATAACCTGTGTATGGGGTTAGAATACAAAGGTACAGAACCCCTGATCCGTTGGTAGAGGAAAGGAGGGAAATATGGAAATCTTTTCCTCCTGCACGATCAACGGTCCGATCGATCGAATCCAATACCCGAGCCCAAACGGCCAGGCGCAGGAGAGGTGAGGATAAGGAGTATATATGAGGGTATTATACGGGTTCTATTCACAATAAATGGCCCGATCTGGCCCAAGAGGGCCAAATTGCCTGCAAACGTTCCAGATTGCCGAATAACCTCTCCTCGGGGACTTCTAAGAGCCTGAACGACTCAAGATCTAAACTTTTGATGATTATTGCGTTCTCGCCCTATGTATCGAGCTCTTAATAGCCTGGAATTGTCGGGGATGGCAGGGCTTTACTGGGACTGGACTGGGGACGAGGGAACGGACCGGGGAACGGGGACCGGATCGGGAGCGAATTCTGGACCGGGGACGGGAGACCCGACAAGGGGCCAATGACGGACAGGGGACCGGCAACCGGACAAGACTGGGCTGGGGAACCGGGGCTGGACCCAAAGTCCGCCACCGTGCTTGCACGGAGTGAGCGTGTTGGAATGCGTTGTCTGGTGGGAGATTTAATAACATTTTAAAGGCATCCCCCCACCTCGCCGAGCGCGCCCCTAAAAGACGCCTCTTTTGAACTTGTTTTATGGCGAACTTTTCGGCCGCCAAACGGGCAAGATGGCCTCTGAGATAGCCAATGCGGTAACAAGAGGGTCAAGATGGCCCAAAACAGCTCAAGAGCCTCGCCAGAGAGCCTCAAGACGACTCAAGATAGCCCAAGAAGGCCTCAAGACGGCCCGTGTGGCCCCCAAGACGGCCCGAGAGAGCTCCAAAAGGCCTTCTTGGAAGGCCCCAACCTGTCATTTCCCGTGCGTTTTCGACAAATGATCAAGTTCTCGCCTGTTCGGGTTCCCGACCACCCAAGACGGCCCAGGAAGCTTGCAAAAAGCCTCCGCCCCAAGAGGCCCCCAAGAGGGCCCCAAGCCGGCCCAAAAAGACCCAAAGATCGCCCAAGGGGCTTCCACGCAGGGCCCCAAGACGGCCGTGAATCACTCCAAGAGAACAGCAATACAGCCCAGATAGGCCTCTTGGACTGTTGGACAGTTGGAAGCCCAAACATGTTGGCGCCGTCGAGATCTTGGCGTAGAGCAGCAGTGTTGGCAGCGTTCGTCTGAACGCTCTGCATCAGTCCAGAGTACTGCCTGGACACGAAGGTTTCAACCTGGTCTCTGAGTTCAGCTATTTCGCCTGCAGCGGACGTTGCCGTCAGCAGGTCGTCTGAGATGGAGAGGTGGGGGGCGTCAGCTTCCCTCTGCACCCTCTCGCGAGGGGTGCATGGCCTCTGCGAGGCAGCACGCGGGCTCGACCTTTTCTCGTCGCATGGGCCTGTGGCCCCGCGACGGTTGCGCAAGGGCGAGCTGCGACTAGGGCCGCGTGTGCGTGGTGTCTGATGAGATGGTACCTGGGGGCACTGCGTCTGCGGCTGCGCCGTCACTGGTCTACTGAGTTCCTCGAAGGTGGCAACGCGCTCCGCAACAGGAGCGGTCGCAGGCTGGTCATGCCAGCACCTGTGTTCCATCGGCGGTTAGCGCGAAAGCGCCCTGGAGTATCAGGACCAGCATGGCTCGCGCCCGACGCAGTTGGGATTGCTCCCGACGGAGGTGGAGATGGAGGATCGAAGGTAGGCGTGTGTGTGTGGAATTCTCGACTGCCTGCTCCTACTCCTTCTCCTGTCCCCCCGCGGGCGGCGTGGCGGCGAAGTTCAGCAGCTAGCCGCGCCTCGGGTCCGTCGGAGCTGGGGGGGGGGGGGGTGCCTGGGGCACCTGCGCGGTCCACGTTAAGGCTCTCCAACTCATCACCGAGCCGTCGCGCCGTCGGAGAGCTCGGACGCGCGGCCCCGATGGACCCCTTACGGCGCATGCGCCGCTTGGGTTCCATCGAGGCCGCGTGCGAGATCGCGACGCGGGGTTCGATGAACTGTGAGCTTTGAAGGGCTGATAACCTGTGTATGGGGTTAGAATACAAAGGTACAGAACCCCTGATCCGTTGGTAGAGGAAAGGAGGGAAAGATGGAAATCTTTTCCTCCTGCACGATCAACGGTCCGATCGATCGAATCCAATACCTGAGCCCAAACGGCCAGGCGCAGGAGAGGTGAGGATAAGGAGTATATATGAAGGTATTATACGGGTTCTATTCACAATAAATGGCCCGATCTGGCCCAAGAGGGCCAAATTGCCTGCAAACGTTCCAGATTGCCGAATAACCTCTCCTCGGGGACTTCTAAGAGCCTGAACGACTCAAGATCTAAACTTTTGATGATTATTGCGT
The DNA here is from genome assembly GCA_963575745.1 of Prorocentrum cordatum. Lineage (NCBI taxonomy): Eukaryota > Dinophyceae > Prorocentrales > Prorocentraceae > Prorocentrum > Prorocentrum cordatum. The sequence goes on from CAUYUJ010014149.1 coordinate 1,076,460, forward strand.
TCTCGCCCTATGTATCGAGCTCTTAATAGCCTGGAATTGTCGGGGATGGTAGGGCTTTACTGGGACTGGACTGGGGACGAGGGAACGGACCGGGAAACGGGGACCGGATCGGGAGCGAATTCTGGACCGGGGACGGGAAACCCGACAGGGGACCAATGACGGACAAGGGACCGGCAACCGGACAAGACTGGGCTGGGGAACCGGGGCTGGACCCAAAGTCCGCCACCGTGCTTGCACGGAGTGAGCGTGTTAGAATGCGTTGTCTGGTGGGAGATTTAATAACATTTTAAAGGCATCCCCCCACCTCGCCGAGCGCGCCCCTAAAAGACGCCTCTTTTGCACGATCAACGGTCCGATCGATCGAATCCAATACCTGAGCCCAAACGGCCAGGCGCAGGAGAGGTGAGGATAAGGAGTATATATGAAGGTATTATACGGGTTCTATTCACAATAAATGGCCCGATCTGGCCCAAGAGGGCCAAATTGCCTGCAAACGTTCCAGATTGCCGAATAACCTCTCCTCGGGGACTTCTAAGAGCCTGAACGACTCAAGATCTAAACTTTTGATGATTATTGCGTTCTCGCCCTATGTATCGAGCTCTTAATAGCCTGGAATTGTCGGGGATGGTAGGGCTTTACTGGGACTGGACTGGGGACGAGGGAACGGACCGGGAAACGGGGACCGGATCGGGAGCGAATTCTGGACCGGGGACGGGAAACCCGACAGGGGACCAATGACGGACAAGGGACCGGCAACCGGACAAGACTGGGCTGGGGAACCGGGGCTGGACCCAAAGTCCGCCACCGTGCTTGCACGGAGTGAGCGTGTTAGAATGCGTTGTCTGGTGGGAGATTTAATAACATTTTAAAGGCATCCCCCCACCTCGCCGAGCGCGCCCCTAAAAGACGCCTCTTTTGAACTTGTTTTATGGCGAACTTTTCGGCCGCCAAACGGGCAAGATGGCCTCTGAGATAGCCAATACGGTAACAAGAGGGTCAAGATGGCCCAAAACAGCTCAAGAGCCTCGCCAGAGAGCCTCAAGACGACTCAAGATAGCCCAAGAAGGCCTCAAGACGGCCCGTGTGGCCCCCAAGACGGCCCGAGAGAGCTCCAAAAGGCCTTCTTGGAAGGCCAAACCTGTCATTTCCCGTGCGTTTTCGACAAATTATCAGGTTCTCGCCTGTTCGGGTTCCGGACCACCCAAGACGGCCCAGGAAGCTTGCAAAAAGCCTCCGCCCCAAAAGGCCCCCAAGAGGGCCCCAAGCCGGCCCAAAAGGACCCAAAGATCGCCCAAGGGGCTTCCACGCAGGGCCCCAAGACGGCCGTGAATCATTCCAAGAGAACAGCAATACAGCCCAGATAGGCCTCTTGGACTGTTGGACAGTTGGAAGCCCAAACATGTGAGAACCTCAAAATCCTCCAAAAACCTGAAGCACATCAATGGTTTTGGCCTCCTCAGGCTCTCCTGGAGGGCCTCTTGGAGACCTCTTGGGCCGTCTTGAAACTTCTTTATATGTCTTGGAGCCTTCTTGGGAGCCTCGTGGCCTCCAGGGCGGCTTTCAAGGTAGACAAGACTACGCAAAGATGGCCCACGACGGCTCAAGAGGCTCCCAGGACAGCCTCAAGACAGATCAAGAAGCCCCCAAGACAGTCCAAGAGGTCTCCAAGAGGCGGAGGCCAAAACCATTGATTTTCCTTTGGTTTTGGATGATCTCGAGGTTCTCACCTGGACCTGTTCGGGATTCCGACCGCCTAAGACTGTCAAAGAAGCACCCAGGAGGCCTCCAAGATAGCTCAAGACAGCCCAAGAGGGCCACAAGAGGGCTCCAAGTCGGCCCAAGAAAACCCACACGGCCTAGCGAGGCCCTGAAGGCGGCCTCCATAGGCGTCAGACGGGCCAAGAGTCCTCTAAGACGGCCCAAGTGGCCCCAGGAGGCCCCCAAGAGGCCACCTCACAGCTTTCAGGAAGCTCCTGGGAGGCCCTCAGGAAGCCCCAAGAAAATCCCAAGCAGCCTTCTCCTCCTCCTCCTCCGCCTCCTCCGCCTACTCTGCCTCCTGCGCCTCCTCCGCCTCCGCCTCGGCCTCCACCTCTTCCTCCTCCTCCTCCTCCTCCTCCTGCTCCTCCTCCTCCGACCTACCGCGCGGACGAAGACGAGGTCGGGTTCACGACCCGCCCCAATGCAGACTACTCGTCGGAATTGCGCTATTTCTACACGCTACACTCGGCCATTCTGCTGCGCTGTTGCACAGGCACCGTGGTGGGTTTGTAGCAAGCAACTGGATACTACCGAGACTGGTCCGGGGACCGGGGACTGGGAACCTTGGATCGGACTCACCAAGACTAGTCCGGGGTCTGGGGACTGGGGACCGGGATTAAGGATCAGGGCCTATTAAAGATCTGTAAGGGGCTGGGGACTGGGAACCGGGGACTATAGGGGGGCTGGGGGCGGGGGACCAAGACCGGGGACCGGGGACCAGGAACCGTGGACCGGGGGCGGGGGACCGGCCGACCGGGGACCGGCGACCAGGGATCAGCCAGGAGGGCCTAAGGCCTTGCTTTTCAGAAGGGGCCGAGGCCTCTGACTTTGCAGTGCCTCCCTGAAAGATGGTCGATTCTTGGCCAGATGAATGATTTTGGCAATCAGAAATACATATATCATATCGTAATGTGTCATCATACGTGCACATAAGCCGTAGCCATTGCGTTGCGACGCAAAACCGATAGAAACATGCAAACTTAACTTCGAAAGCTGACTGGTGAAAACCAATTGCTTCACTTTGATTCTGGGCCTTCTCAGCATGAGATGAGTAAGGATTCGACTAGACACGCTTCTTGTTGCGCGCGCGCGTTCGCGCGCGCGTGTACACGCGCGCGCGGCGCTAAGCGAAAAATATCAGGAAGTGGTCGAGGGTACCGCGCGGAGAAGAGAAGAGAGGTAGGAGGGCAGGGTCCAACGGAGGGACAACGCTGTCCTGCGCAGGGGGGGATGTAAATGAAACTTGACTGCGCTCCCAGGGCGCTGGATGGGACGGTGGCTACCTGTCGGCATGTCACAACCCGTCCCGCACTCTCTCTCCAGCACCCGCGCTGGTCGCAATTCAATGTCGCAATTGTGCTGCGATGCTGTGGAGCAGGCAGGAGGGAACATTCTGCGTTGGATTCCATCCCCAAAGACATTAGAAATCTTGCGCACCTGATCACCTGCATGCGTCTGTTAGCTTGCGTGCCCCAGCGGTGAAACATTCAACGCCCACTCTGCGCGAATTACTGCTCGCGGAGATCTGCCCTGGGCGGGGCGCGTGAGTTGTCACCGCCACTGAGCGGCGCGCCTTTTCGGCGCCTCGACAGGCGCAGCAGCAACGACTTGACCACGCCCTGCCTGGGCCTGACCCGCTGGGCGACGGTCTCGGTGTCGCTGTTTGCACCTTCGTACGCGCTCGCCTGAGGGATGGGCTTGTTGACCTTCTGGCTGGAATGCGTCCAGTCGAACATGCCGTCCCTCATGAAGCCCTCGCGCACGAAGAGGTCCCTGAAGAGCCGCCGCAAGTACGCGTAGTCTGGCCTGTCGTAGAACCCGAGCGTCTGGCAGTAACTGAAATACGCGGCAAAGGTCGCTGGATACCCGAGGCAAAGCGACTCGATGGGCGTAGACCTCTTGCACTCCAAGACCATCCTGTAGTGTTCCTTTGCCGTGTCAGCTTGGATACCCTGCCACGGAAGATGCCCACGTATGAAGTACATGAGTGTGTAGCCTATGGCCAGGAGGTCGTCACGGCGGCTCTGCTCAATACCCATCTGTGCGTTGATGGAAGAGTAGCGCGATGTACCCACGAAACCGTTGCCCTCGCAATAGGGTAAATGCCGCTGCGTCTTCAAATCACAATACGTTTTCGCGAGGCCGAAGTCGATCAGGTATACATCGCTGGAGCCCTTCGTCGAGCAGCTGGACGACTCCTCTATGGCTTGACGTTGGTCTGGGCTTGGCTTTTTACCGATAAGGAAGTTGCTGGGCTTGACGTCTCTATGGATGACACCCCTTGCGTGGAGTTGTTCGACTCTGTAGAGCATCTGAACAGCAATCATGAGCACAGTCTTCAGGCTGAACTTGCGCCCGCACATGTTGAACAGGTCTTCTAGAGACGGCCCAAGGAGGTCCATCACCATGACAGTGTAATCACCGTCCACGCCGCAATAGCGTACATTGGGGACGCCGGACATCCCGTGTAGATGCCCGAGCAACCGAGCTTCGTACATCAACAATGGGCGCTTGGCTTTCAAGCTCTCGAGCTTCACAGCAAACTCCTCGCCGGTGCTCGCATGGACGACCACGAAGGCATCACCGAACGAGCCACTGCCCAATTTCTGGCCCAAGTGATAGCGGCCCCCAAGCAAAACATGGGGCGCTATTGGTGGAGCTGCGATGGGCTTGCCCATGCCTGCTCCGCTTGACCAGAAGCTGCTGCTGCTGCCGCGCACGTGGACACGGGTCAACTCAAGAGGCAATCGTCCTCGCGGTCGCCGTCGGAGGGGGCAGCGGGTACTCCGAGAGTCTCGCTGCCAACGCCGCGCCACAGAACTTGAGCCCCAACGGCCGCGAGGAAAAAATTGCTTCCCCGCTGGCGATCTCAAACCAATGCTATTCGCATGTTCTTTACGTCGCTGCCTTTCACATGTGCGTGTTCGTTGGTTCGAATCCGCTCTGACTCTGGTCCAAATTGGATCCAAATTGGTCCACAAAAGGAAGACACCACTTTCCGTGTAAAGCGCATCTGCTCAATAGCAGATTCTTCAAGCTTACGCCACATCCGCCGACCCCTTGTTTTTTTTTCTGGGGCGATCGCCGGTTTTGGGAGGGGCTCTGTTGGAGGCTCTGTGAGGCGGCCGGAGGGGTTCATGAGTGGTCTGGATGTCATCTTGGTCGATCATTTTTTTTTTTGGTTCTTCTTCCTTTCTCTGGCGCGTCGGGGTCCTCTTGGATTGCCTGTGGGCCTTCTTGGGAGGTCTCAGGGGTCGTTTTGGAGCTCCGGAGCGAGCCCATGGACTTGGGCGCCTCGTGGGTCGTCTTGGCGCCCTTTTGGGGACGTCTTGGGAGCCTCTGGGCCCTGGACGGCAATGCGGGACGACGTCGCGTTCACACTGCGACGCAAAGAAGGGCACCCTGAAATGCAAGACATGCAAATGATGTCCAATCGGACGCGCGTACTGGGGAGGAAAAGGAGGAGGGGGAGAAGAGGATGGGGGGGGTGGCGGAGGATGGCGGGGAGAAACATCGAAGAGGATGAGGTGAAGCGGACAGGAAAAGGAGGAGGGGGACGAGGAGGAAGTGGAGGAGAAGGAGGGGGAGGAGGGGACACTGAGATGGGCCTCTGGGTCATGGGTTAGAGCTTTCTTGCGTGTGTAACGGGATCTCTTGGGGGGCTTCTCGTGGGACAGTTTCGAAGCCTCTTGGGAGCCGTTCTGGGGCCTTGTGGGGCCCTCCTGGAGGCCTTTTGGGGCTTCTTGGGGGCGTCTTGGGAGCCTCCTGTTAATCAGCTATGCCAGTTGTCAATAAACTGAAGGTGCGCGGCGTTCAATCGAGCTTCTCGGGCTTACGCCACACCGTCGACCCCTCGTATTCTTGGGGAGTCCGACGTTGGAGCGCTCCTCTTCTCCTCCTCTTCCTCCTCCTCTCTTTTCGTCTCCTCCTCTTCCTCCTCTCCCTTCTCTTCCTTCCAATTCGTCCGCCAGGGGGGCTGGAGTCTTGAATGTCCCGAACGAGTGGTACCAGGAGAGTCGTTGGGGCCCTCCTCTTTCTTCTTCAGATGGGGTCGAACGATCCACTTCCTAGTGTGAGTCGTTGTGGGCCGTCTTTGGAGCCTCTTGGGCCCTTCGCCCTCTTGGGCTGTCCTGGGCGCCTCGTAGCAGCGTCTTGACCCCCCCGGGGGATCCGGCGCATCCGGCCGGACCCCCCCCCCCTCCAAAACGACCGGACCGGGCTCCTGGGGGAGGGGTTTGGGGAGGGGGAAGCATCTCACACGCCCACAACCCCAAGGGGTCGGCGGATTCGTCGCCCTCTTGGATCGTCGAGTTGTCGGAGGGCGCTGAGTTGGTCGGGCAGCCCTGAGCGCTGAGGAGGAGGAGGAGGAGGAGGAGGGAGGAGAGACATGGTCTCCCGCTCGGGCCGTTGAGCAGAAGCGTGGCGAGGTCTGGAGCAAGGCCGCGTGGCGCTGCGGCCTCGTCAGGGCCTTGGACGAGTTAGTGTTGCCCCGTCCTTGGCTTCTCAGGTGGGGTGGTCGCCACAGCAGGGGCCCGTCACCACGCAAGTCCGCGGTCCGGCCGCGCCCGAAAAACTCCTCCTCCTCCTCCTCCTCCTGTCTTCTGCCTCCTGCCTCCTACCTCCTCCTCCTCCTCCTGCCTCCTGCCGCGCCGCCGCGGCCAACGACCGTCGCGCGGCGTGCCTGGCGGCGCCCGCGGCGCGCGTCGGCGTCGGGCCGGGGGGCGAGGCGCCCGCGTTCACAGACTTGAGCCATTTGTCCGATAACCAGAAAGTACATTATAGGAAGACGGGCCAGGCGCATCGCCCAGTCGTGTGCCGCGCGTGTCACGATGCGCGCACGGGGGCGAAAAAGTTTGAATGCTCCGCGTGCCCACCGAACGGGGACGGGAAGAAACCAGCGTTTTCAGACGGGGGCCATTTGTCGAAAGACCAGAAGAAGAATTATTTCAAGCGAAACAACCCAGTTGTGTGCGCGAAGTGTTTTAAAGCGGGACGAGCGCCGCGGAGAGACCCTCCGAAACGCCCGGCGGAACCAAGTGACGAGCATTGCGACAAGGCACGGAAGTTGCGAGGAATCTGACCGCTGGGGACGGGATGGATAAGGGGGACGTGGAGGAGGGAGGATGGGGGAGCAGCCAAAGGCGGAGAAGGTGAAAAGTGAGCCAGTGGAGGGAATACGAGACAGAAAGCTGAGAGGGGAGACGGGAGGAGGGGGCGGAAGAGGAGGATGAGAAGGAGCAGGAGAACACGACGAGGACGACAATGGCGGCGACAGACTCGACGGCGTAGGCTGGGCACCTTTTTGGGGCCATCTTGGGGGCTTCGTTGACCGTTGTGGGAGCCTCTGGCGCCGTCGTCGTGAGAATCCTCTCGGGGGCCTGCGGGAGGCAGTTTGGAGGCTTCTGGGGAGCTGTTTTGGGGCAGCTTGGGGCTTTTTTTGGGCTTGTTGGGGGCCTCTTGGGGGCTTCTTGGAGCCTCTTGGAGGCCTCTTGGGGCCTCCTTGGCGCCTTTTGGGGCGGAAGGCTAGAATTTTAGGTTCGTGGTCCCCGTCTGGAGCCTTTCTTGGGCCCCTCTGTGGGCCCTCTTGGACTGTCTGAAGGCCCTCTTGAGCCGTTTTGAGGCGCTCTTGGGCCGTGTTGGGGCCCACTTGGGAGCCTCTCGGGTCGTCTTGATGCCGTCTTGGGGGCTTCTTTCGCCGTCTTGGAGCGTCGGAAGCCCGAAAAAACGCGAAGGCCAAAAACGTTGAAAAAACCAATGGAAATCGACGATTTTGGCCTCTTGGGGCCATCTTGGGAGGCGTCTTGGAAGCTTCTTGGGGCGTCTTGGAGGCATCTGGGGCCATCTGGAGGCCATCTTGACCGTCTTCGAGTGTTTTTTCGGCGACTCGGGGCCCTCTTGGACCGTCTGCAGAGCTTCTTGGGAGCCTCTTCGCTCGTTTGCGGCCCCCCCAGCAGACTCTCTGGAGCGGATGACCCCCCCCGGACCGCGCCGGCGGATCCCGGGGAATCCGGCCGGACCCCCCCCCCCCCCCCTCCAAAACGACCGGACCAGGCTCCGGGGGGAGGGGTTTGGGGAGGGGGGAAGCATCTCACACGCCGATGACCCCAAGGGGTCGGCGGATTCACGTTTGGTCCGCACCTGGATCACGTCTGTTTCGTGCTGGGCTTACTCGCGGGTCAAAAATTCACCGGCCCAACGGGCGAGAGGCGTGCTAAGATCTCCGGTAACTACTTAACAATATTTCTGGTTCGCGCGCGCGGGGCGGCCCCTGGGGGGCCCCGGGCGAAAAGTACCCCGGCAAGGTCCCGGGACACTCCCGACAAACTCAGGTCAGAGATGGTTTTCCTCCTGGGTGCGGCCTTCCACGCTCCCCGGAGCGCTCCAAGAGGGCCCCAACAAGAATCCGCCGACCCCTTGGGGTCATCGGCGTGTGAGATGCTTCCCCCCTCCCCAAACCCCTCCCCCCGGAGCCTGGTCCGGTCGTTTTGGAGGGGGGGGGGGGGGGGTCCGGCCGGATTCCCCGGGATCCGCCGGCGCGGTCCGGGGGGGGTCATCCGCTCCAGAGAGTCTGCTGGGGGGGCCGCAAACGAGCGAAGAGGCTCCCAAGAAGCTCTGCAGACGGTCCAAGAGGGCCCCGAGTCGCCGAAAAAACACTCGAAGACGGTCAAGATGGCCTCCAGATGGCCCCAGATGCCTCCAAGACGCCCCAAGAAGCTTCCAAGACGCCTCCCAAGATGGCCCCAAGAGGCCAAAATCGTCGATTTCCATTGGTTTTTTCAACGTTTTTGGCCTTCGCGTTTTTTCGGGCTTCCGACGCTCCAAGACGGCGAAAGAAGCCCCCAAGACGGCATCAAGACGACCCGAGAGGCTCCCAAGTGGGCCCCAACACGGCCCAAGAGCGCCTCAAAACGGCTCAAGAGGGCCTTCAGACAGTCCAAGAGGGCCCACAGAGGGGCCCAAGAAAGGCTCCAGACGGGGACCACGAACCTAAAATTCTAGCCTTCCGCCCCAAAAGGCGCCAAGGAGGCCCCAAGAGGCCTCCAAGAGGCTCCAAGAAGCCCCCAAGAGGCCCCCAACAAGCCCAAAAAAAGCCCCAAGCTGCCCCAAAACAGCTCCCCAGAAGCCTCCAAACTGCCTCCCGCAGGCCCCCGAGAGGATTCTCACGACGACGGCGCCAGAGGCTCCCACAACGGTCAACGAAGCCCCCAAGATGGCCCCAAAAAGGTGCCCAGCCTACGCCGTCGAGTCTGTCGCCGCCATTGTCGTCCTCGTCGTGTTCTCCTGCTCCTTCTCATCCTCCTCTTCCGCCCCCTCCTCCCGTCTCCCCTCTCAGCTTTCTGTCTCGTATTCCCTCCACTGGCTCACTTTTCACCTTCTCCGCCTTTGGCTGCTCCCCCATCCTCCCTCCTCCACGTCCCCCTTATCCATCCCGTCCCCAGCGGTCAGATTCCTCGCAACTTCCGTGCCTTGTCGCAATGCTCGCAACTTCCGGGCCCCCCAAACGGCGCCCATGCGCGACGGCCCGCCCAACAGCACCCGAACACAGTTCAAGGTCACCACCTGAATCTTTCCCGCAGCTTGCAAAGAAGCCGTGATAACGACCACGCGGAAAAAAAAGGGGTCGGCGGATGTGGCGTAAGCCTATAGAATCTAAGACGGTCCAAGAGGGTTCCGAATCACCGAACGATCGGCCCAAGACGCCCAACACGGCCTCAAGACGGCCCAAGAAGCTTCCAAGACTTCCCAAGAGAGCCCCGACCCTTTCCAAGAGAGCCCCAAGAGGCCAAAATCATTGATTTCCATTGGGTTTCAAGGTTTTTGGCTTCCTCGCCTTTTCGCCTTTCCGACGCTCCAAGACGGCCCAAGAAGCCTCCAAGACCACCCCAAGACGGTCCAAGAGGCCTCCAAGAGAGCCCCAAGACCGCCCAAGAGGGCCCCACGACAGCCCAAGAGGCGCCCAAGACGGTCCAAGAGGACCCCAAGAGGGCCCCAAGAGGGGCCCAACATGGAGACCACGAACTGGGAATCCGAGCCTTCCACTCCAAGAGGCCTCCTGGAGGCTCCAAGAGGCCCCCAAGAGGCCCTAAAAGGCGACAAGGGGCCCGAAAGAGACCCCAAGAGGCTCGACAACGACTCCCGAGAGTCTCCAAGGAGCCCTCGAGAGGCATCCAACGAGATCCCAATGAACGTCCACGAAGCCTCAGAGCGCCAGAACCATTGATTTCCATTGGGTTTCAAGGTTTTTGGCTTCCTCGCCTTTTCGCCTTTCCGACGCTCCAAGACGGCCCAAGAAGCTTCCAAGACCACCCCAAGACGGCCCAAGAGGCATCCAAGAGAGGCCCACGACCGTCCAAGAGAGCCCCACGACAGCCCAAGAGGCGCCCAAGACGGTCCAAGAGGACCCCAAGAGGGCCCCAAGAGAGGCCCAACATGGAGACCACGAACCGAAAATCCGAGCCTTCCGCTCCAAGAGGCCTCCTGGAGGCTCCAAGAGGCCCCCAAGAGGCCCTAAAAGGCGACAAGGGGCCCGAAAGAGACCCCAAGAGGCTCGAATGCGACTCCCGCGAGTCTCCAAGAACACCCTCGAGAGGCAGCCAACGAGATCCCAGTGAACGTCCACGAAGCCTCAGAGCGCCCAAACCATTTATTTTCATTGGGTTTTGCAAGGTCGTTTGCCTCCTCGCCTTTTCGCCTTTCCGACGCTCCAAGACGGCCCAAGAAGCTTCAAGACCACCCCAAGACGGTCCAAGAGGCCTCCAAGAGAGCCCCAAGACCCCCCAAGAGGGCCCCACGACAGCCCAAGAGGCGCCCAAGACGGTCCAAGAGGACCCCAAGAGGGCCCCAAGAGGGGCCCCAAGAGGGGCCCAACATGGAGACCACGAACTGTGAATCCGAGCCTTCCGCTCCAAGAGGCCTCCTGGAGGCTCCAAGAGGCCCCCAAGAGGCCCTAAAAGGCGACAAGGGGCCCGAAAGAGACCCCAAGAGGCTCGACAACGACTCCCGAGAGTCTCCAAGGAGCCCTCGAGAGGCATCCAACGAGATCCCAATGAACGTCCACGAAGCCTCAGAGTTCAACATCACATTGAGTCCGCAGTCGCTCAGCATTCGGTTTACATTCCTAAACGCCCAACGTTGGTAGTGTTTGTTCGGTACATGGCTGATGAACCTCTCGATCGCTTCCCAAGGACGGCTTCTTCGTCCCATATCGCTTTTAATAACCCCGGAACCCCACGACGTCCCCTAAAGGGCCGAAACAAATGGACGACAAGTTCGCAACGAACACGACGTCGGCTGCTTCCTGGGCTCGAAGAATCGCGACACGCCCGCCCATGCTGGCCGTCAAGGCCCGGTCCTGGTAAAAAGGTGTTGTCGGAACTTAACCGGGAGGACGTCCGAGGCGGCCCAATACGCGTGCAAGCAGAAGCACGAAGGATTCCGAAGTATATGCCATGGAGGATCGGTGACGCACAGACCTTTCCTTCCAGAGCCGTGACAAGATCAAGACAGGCGCTTTCTTCGCGGTTTCGGCGCCCAGGGAACCCTAATTCCTTTATCGCTCTTTATGTGTATGTTGTTGTTTCATGCCCATTTTATGTTGTAGTGTTCTCTCTCTCTCTCTCTATGCCTCTCACTCTCTCTCTCTCTCACTCCTTGATCCTTTCTTCTCGCCTCACAAGCACTGGCGTCCATTAGCAGTAAAAGCTTGAGCTTGACTTGTTCACTCCCACCCGTAAGCGTCTGTTACGCTCGGCAGGAGCCACTGCAATGCTACACTCGGCAGGACCTCGAAACCATTCGCGCCAGCTCCCTGTTGGGGAACGCCCAAGGCACACATCATCTCACATCATCTCTTCTTGTTTCACAGCGGCAGGGGGCATCGGTCTGCCTCCTACTCTTTCTCCTCCTCCTCCTACTGGTCCTCTTCCTCTTCCTGCTCCTGTTCATATACCCCTCCCCTCCCTCAAGAAGGGGCCGCGACTGGCCCCGACAGAAGCGGCAACAGCATGGCCACGCATTAGTCGCATTAGTCGCATTAGTTGCGCGGAACTTTGTGGCCTCCAGCTGTATCCAGGCAATTCTCATCGGCATCGCTTCTGGATGGGTTGGCGGGGACACGCGAAGCGCCAAGAACAATTTCATGCTGCCTCGCGACGCGAAGGGGCATCGTCGCCCCCCGCTTGAGCATGGACCGACTGTCCTGGCTCCTACGACGCTCTCTTAGAACGGAAGAATGTTTTATTAACCGAAACAATGCTCCCTAGAACGTGCAAGCAATGTACGAGCAGCCGGACATGTGCTCCTAACATTCTCTGGTGTGCCTACAAAAGCAAGCAAAGACGCTTCGCCACTGCCTGACTTCCCCTGCCCAAGAGGGCCCGCAAACTTACGAGCGGGAACGGCGCCCCAACACGGGGAAGTTAGCGTGGGGGAAGCAAGGTCCCGAGGGAAACGGGTCCTGGACCCCGCGGGGCCTTCCCTCAGGACGAAATCTTCGTGCTGAGTCGCTGTCTGGCACTCCTGGGGCCCGGGCCCGTGGAGGGCCCCGAAAGCTAAACGGAACCAAATCTCAGGATCCGCTTGCCTCAGGACCTGTGGCCCCCACGGCGAGAGACGGCGCTCACCCGCCCTCTCCGCCGGCCGCCACGCTCCGCAATGCCAACTCCTCCCCGCCCCGCCTCGTCCACGGCCGTCCGCTCCTCGTCGCGCACCTGCCCGACGGGGGGGGGAACGGGGGGCGCGGGGGAAACCGCCAGAGTCGCGTGGAATAGGGGAAGGGGGCATGAGTGGGGAAGGCGGAAGACGGAGAGGACCAGGAGGGCGGTAGGGAAGAGGGAGGATCTGATCATGAGGAATGAGGTAACGAGGAAAACCAGCACCCAGACCCCTTGAGACTCGAATGCTGTGGGTTCAGGCGGCGCCAGAGGCGTCGCGAAGAGAGCGCCGATGGGTGCAGGCGGCGACTGAGGTGAGAACGCTGAGACTTGATGCCCGCATGCTGGGCTCCAAGATACTTTGCCGCGAGGCCCCTCCCAGGGGACACGCGCTGACTGAGCGGGGCCGCGCACGTCTTACGAACTAGCCAGGCGAAGGACCCACCCATACGCAGCTGCGAGTGCGGCGAGGGAGATGAGACGAAGGAGACGCGCAGACTCTGAGTAGCGCACGCGGTATAGCCTTCTGCCACAAAACATGTGAAGGGTGTGCCGACATGAGTCGGGATGACTCCTGCGAACGTCGCCATTGGGGCCTTCCGTGGAGCTCCCTATGGGGACACGAAGCGTGTGAGGTGTGTGTGTGTGTGTGTGTGCCGAAATGGGGCGGCGGTGCCATGCGACCTTTCCCACTGGGGCCTTCGGTGGAGCTCCCTCTGGGGTCACGACCCGTGTGAGGGGTGCGCCGAAATGGGGCAGCGGTGCCATGCGGACACCCCCACTGGGGCCTTCGGTGAAGCTCCCTCTGGGGCCACGACCCGTGTGAGGGGTGCGCCGAGCTGGGGCAACGGTGCCATGCGAACTTTCCCACTGGGGCCTTCGGTTGAGCTCCCTATGGGGCCACGAACCGTGCGAGGGGTGCGCCGAAACGGGGCAGCAGTGCCATGCGGACGCCCCCACTGGGGCCTTCGGTGGAGCTCCCTCTGGGGCCACGACCCGTGTGAGGGGTGCGCAGAAATGGGGCAGCGGTGCCATCCGGACGCCCCCACTGGGGCCTGCGGTGGAGCTCCCTCTGGGGCCACGACCCGTGTGAGGGGTGCGCCGACATGGGGCGGCGGTGCCATGCGGACGCCCCCACAGGGGCCTTCGGTGGAGCTCCCTATGGGGACCACGAACCATGCGAGGGGTGTGCCGAATTTGGGTGGCGGTGCCATGCGGACGCTCCCGCTGGGCCTTCGGTGGAACTCCCTCTGCGGCCACGATCCGTGTGAAGGGTGTGCCAAATGGGGCGGCTGTGCCATGCGGGCGCTCCCGCTGGGGCCTTCGGTGGAGCTCCCTATGAGGCCACGCCCTGTGTGAAGGTTGTGCCAACTGTGGCGGCGGTGCCATGCAGACGCCCCCACTAGGGCTTTCGGTGGAGCTCCCTATGGGGACCACGACCCGTGTGAGGGGTGCGCCGAAATGGGGCGGCGGTGCCATGCGGACGCTCCCGCTGGGGCCTTTGGTGGAACTCCCTATGGGGCCGCGAACCGTGTGACAAATGTGCCAAAAGGGGGCGGCTAGAACGTGCGGACGCTCCCGCTGGGGCCTTCGGTGGAACTCCCTATGGGGCCACGAACCGTGCGAGAGGTGTGCCAAAATGAGGCGGCTGTGCCATGCGGACGCTCCCGCTGGGGCCTTCGGTGGAGCTCCCTATGGGGCCACGAACCGTGTGAAGGGTGTGCCAAGACGGGGCAACGGTGCCATGCGGACGCTCCCGCTGGGGCTTTCGGTGGGGCTCCCTATGAGGCCACGATCCGTGTGAAGGGTGTGCCAAATGGGGCGGCTGTGCCATGCGGGCGCTCCCGCTGGGGCCTTCGGTGGAACTTCCTATGGGGCCACGATCCCGTCTGGATAACCGTGGGGAAGCCACTACCAATTCGAACCCCCCCCTTCCAAAAAACCGAAAACGGTCACTACCGGTTCGACCCCCCCCCCACGAAACCGAGGGGGGGTCACTACCGGTTCGGACCCCCCCGCCCCCCCCTCTCCTCTTCCCCCCCTTCTCGCCGCTGGCAATCGATTCCCGGGTCCCCACCACCGTCCTCACCACCGCCCGCACCACTGTCGCCACCACCACCGTCCCCACCACTGTCCCACTGTCCCCACTGTCCCCACCACTGTCCCCACCAGTGCCCCCACCGCTGTCGCACTGCCCCCACTGTCCCCGACCACTGTCCGCACCACGGGCCCACTTTCCCCACTGTCCCCACTGTTCCCGCCGCTGTCCCACTGTCCCCACTCTCCCCACCGCTGTCCTACTGTCCCCAGTGTCCCCACCGTCCCAACCACTGTCCCACTGTCCCCACTGTCCCGACCACTGTCCCACTGTCGCCACTGTTCCCACCACTGTCCCACTGTCCCCACTGTTCCCACCATTGACCCCCCCTTCTGTCCCCACCAGTGCCCCCACCAATGTCTCACTGCCCCCGACCACTGTCCGCACCACGGGCCCACCTTCCCCACTGTCCCCACCGCTGTGCCACTATCCCCTCTGTCCCCACAACTGTCCTACTGTCCCCACTGTCCCCGCCGCTGCCCCACTGTGCTTTCCCACTGTCCCCACTTTCCCAGCCACTGCCGCACTGTGCCCAGTGTCCCCACCACTGTCCCCACTGCGCCACTGTCCCATTGTTCCACCACCGTCCGCACCACCGCCCTCACCACTGTCCCCACCACTACCGTCCCCACCGCTGTCCCGCTGTCCCCACTGTCCCCACCACTGTCCCACTGTTCCCGCCACTGTCCCCACCCCCACCGTATCAACCACTGTCCCACTGTCCCCACTGTCCCGACCACTGTCCCACTGTCGCCACTGTTCCCACCACTGTCCCGATTGTCCCCGCCAATGCCTGTCCCCGCCACTGTCCCCACCGTGGTCCCACTCTCCCCACTTTCCGTTTGCCCCCACCACTGTCCCACTGTCACCACTTCCCACCACCGTCCCGACCACTCTCCCCGCCAGTCCCCCCTCCGGAGTGGGAGAAGAAGGGTAGTCGTTTGCTGGCGGCAAGGAGGAGGAGGAGGAGGAGGAGGAGGAGGAGGAGGAGGAGGAGGAGGAGGAGGAGGAGGAGGAGGAGGAGGAGGAGAGGAGGAGGAGGAGGAGGAGGAGGAGGAGGAGTAGGAGGAGGAGGAGGGGGGGGCGGGGGCTTCGAACTGGTAGTGACTCTCCCCGTTTTCATGTGATGGCATGATGGAGCGGGGGGGGGGGTCGAACCGATTGTGACCACCCAGTTTTTAGGGGGGGACGGGAAACCCCCAGTGACCCCCCCGGTTTTCTGCCAGCAGCGGCAGAACACGCTCTTTCTGAAACAACCACCCCTGGGCGCAAAGTGACTGAGGTCAACGGACGGGGTGGTGAGCAGGCGATACGCCACGTCTTTCTGCGCCCCGCATGGGAAAAGGGCCCAGGTGGGCGAAACCCTGGTTGGCAGCCGGGGGACAAGGGCTTGACCGCTGAGCGGCTTGCAAACGACGGGGATTCCCCCGCCGCCGCAACCAGGCCCCGATGACGTGTGGCCGCGCGGGCACTCGGGCTGGTGAGACGAGGAGCCGACGGCCGAGTGTGGAGTTCGGTCATGCGTGGCACTGAGAAGGCCATGCAAAGTTGGGACGGGCAACGCCCCGTCAGGCGAAGGCGAGGGTCGGAGAGAGGCAAGAGCAGCCTGAGCGCTGCGCAGGCTTTGCAACAGCTGGCCCTACTGGGAGGTCAAGGCGCGAACCTGCCTCGAAAGCGCGTTGAACTGGAGACACGGGTGGTGGTGTAGCTCTGCGGCTCGGCCCTCGGCGGGGCGCGGAGCGTAAGGCGGGCGGGCGTCGGCGGGCCTGCTGGCTGGATGCGCAGCGACACATTTCCAAGCTGCGTCCAGCCGTGGCGACGAGGGGCCCCCCGAAAGCCAACTACCGTTGTCTCAACTCGCCCTCCTTCGAGTCTGGAAGAGCCTCGGTCCTCGGAGGCGCCGGCTCACGGAGCATCGTTTAACCGAACCCTCTCCCCACTGGCGCGGCCTGGGCCACACTGGGGATATTGGCTGTTCCCTTCGGGTTTTGCGGGGCATACCCCCCACTGGGATGTGGATCGGGTAAAAGATACTGACCCACCCTCCCGGCGCCAGCTTGAGCCGATAGACGTCCGCGCGCGTGGGCTTGGGGAGCCCGGTGAAGTGCGCCACCACAAACTCGTCGAGGCACTTCTTGTGGCACCTCCGACGGGGGTCTCGGGTGTGTGCGGCACCCTTGCGTTGCCACGACGACCACGACCACGACCACGACCACGACCACGACGACGACGACGAAGAAAACGACGACGCCGACGACGACCGCAGACGACCGCCCAAGCGTAGCGCCGAACTCCGCGCTCCCCCGCTCCCGCCCCTCCAACGTCAGGGCAGGCACCAAAGGGAACGCAACGCCGGCCGAGCATGCCCGGCCCGTCCAGGCCCTTCGGGTTGACTGGGGCGCTTGCCTTCGCTGGGGCATCCGTTCCCCGCGCAGTGTTCGGTGTAGTGTGATCCGCCGGCCCCCTTGTGGGGCCACCAGGCTGTAGGCCAGAGGTTCGCAGTTTCCTGTACCAGTTGCAGCTTCCAGTTTCCACTGTTACAGTTCTGCCTCTTGCTGCTTACTGTTCCTTGTTACAAATCTGCTTCTTGCTGCTTACTGTTCCTTGTTGATGGACCGCGCGAGGGGGGGGAGGCCCAAAACGGGCATTTTTACCACGCCCAAATCGTATTGTCTGAATTGCTGGGGTGGGTTAAAAATCGGCACCCCTCACGCAGATCGGCGGGGTCAGGGTTCAAAAACACATAGGATTTGCCACATGTCTGAAATTCGGTGACACCCCTCACGCTGATCGGCGGGGTCAGGGTGCAAAAACACATGGGCTTTGCCACATGTCTGAAATTCGGTGGCACCCCTCACGCAGATCGGCGGGGCCAGGGTGCAAAAACATATGGGATTTGCCACATTTCTGAAATTCGGTGGCACCCCTCACGCAGATCGGCGGGGTCAGGGTCCAAAAACATATGGGATTTGCGATTCTTCTGAAATTCGGTGGTACCCCTCACGCAGATCGGCGGGGTGGGCTTTCCCACATTTCTGAAATTCGGTGACACCCCTCACGCAGATCGGCGGGGTCAGGGTTCAAAAACACATAGGCTTTCCTACATTTCTGAAACTCGGTGACACCCCTCACGCAGATCGGCGGGGTCAGGGTCCAAAAACACAAGGGATTTGCCACATTTCTGAAATTCGGCGGCACCCCTCATGCAGATCCGTAGGGTCAGGGTCGAAAAACAAACATGTCCCGACACTGCTTCACGGCGAAGCGAACGCCTCATGACTTCGCTCTTCCATGGCCCATGGGGCGAAGCCCTTACGGATTTTGGTTCATGTTCTCACGATGATCCAGGGGGGCCCTCGATGGCCCAGATTTTTTGGCGCTGGCATCGCTGAGAAAACATGCGCACGCCCGAGCGATGCTAAGGGGGGGGGGGGGGCGATAGGCCCGTGCGGGCAGACAGGCGGATCTCCCTGGCGTGCGCTGGCCCGCTGACCCCAGTCGCGTTGGCTCAGGCCGCGGGCCCTTCGGGATGGCGGCGCTCGCGGCGGGGTGGTCGCAGCCCCGTGTGGCGTGACCCTTTCTTTGTGAATCTCCAACTCTCCAACGTGTTGAAAACTCAACGCGAAAATCTTTCGTAATCTTCATCCTCTGGGGGTCCTCGCCAGGCCCCGGGACTGTCAAACAACGACTCAGAATGAAAAACTGGTGCCGGGGAATGGTCCGAGACCTCCCGGGACGCCGTATAGGAAAAACCAATACATTGGATCTCTGGGTCAGACTGCTTAGTCTTGAGCCCCCACGCTCCGCTGAATAAGCTCCGCTATCCACGCTCCGCCCTCCTCCTTCTCCTCCTCCTTCTCCCCCTCCTTGTCCTGCTCCCCGGGCCCCTTCCCCCTCCTGACCTTACCCCTTGTTGCAACAAACTCCTGCTAGGCCGCCTAGCTGGCACATGGCGCGCCTATCCCATCCTGTCCATCAGACGCAGTACAACGTTGACGTTTCCAATCCCACCAGCCCTTTAGGGCGTGAGTGGTTTAGCGAGCCCCCTCTGTCCTCAACCCCCCTTCTTCCCTTCGGGGAGGGGTTTACCCCTCCCCCTACCCCCTCCCCCTGGGCCTGGACAGGGACTCCCGAGCGTCGCCAGGGCGGTCTTTTTCGACTCCTGGGAGGGCTAAAAAACGACGACCCTCACGAGGATTCTGGCCCCGACGGGGGGACCTCAAAAAAATGCTCCCCTCTTCTGTGAAGCCAAAATCCTTGCTTTTACGAGGGTTTTGGCCCCATTTTGGCCTTCTGAGGGGGCCGCGCTCATCTTCCTTCATAGCAAAATCATTGAGTTTACGAAGGTTTTGGGCTCATTTTGTCCTTCTCAGGGGGCAGCGCTTCTTTGCGCTTCGAAGGAGGTCGCAAGAGGCCCCAAGATGGCCCCAAGAGGCCCCCAGGAGCCTCCCAAGAGGCCTCCAAGAGGCCCCCAAGAGGCCCCCAAGAGGCCCCAAGAGGCCCCCAAGAGGCCCCCAAGAGGCCCCCAAGAGGCCCCCAGAGGCCCCAGGAGGCCCCCACGAGGCCCCCAAGAGGCCCCCAAGAGGCCCCCAAGAGGCCCCAAGAGGCTCCAAGAGGCCCCCAAGAGGCCCCACGAGGAGCCCGAACGACTCACACCAGGACGAGGGGCCCGAACGACTCACACCACGAAGAGCCCGAACGACTCACACCACAACGAGGGGCCCGAACGACTCACACCCGGACGAGGCGCCCGAACGACTCACACCACGAGGAGCCCGAACGAATCACACCACGACGCGGGCCCCGAACGACTCACACCACGAGGAGCCCGAACGAGTTACACCAGGAGGAGGGGCCCGAACGACTCACACCAGGATGAGGGGCCCGAACAACTCACACCACGAGAAGCCCGAACGACTCACACCAGGACGAAAAGCCCGAACGACTCACACCACGAGGAGCCCGAAGGACTCACACCAGGAAGAAGGGCCCGAACGACTCACACCAGGACAAGAAACCCCAAACGACTCTAAAAATCACGAGGAGCGCTTTCTCTCCCTCCTCCTCCGCCTCGCCCTTCTCCCGCTCCCCCCACAAGGAGGATGTACAAGGAGGCGGGAGGAAGGAGGAACAGGGGAGATATGCGGGGCCAAGCGGACACACGCCTGAAAAACACGACTGTCGGCATGCTTCGCAAGAGTTGCTGCTGTGAGATGGGCTGGTGGGGATACGCGAAGCGTAAAAATTTTATGTTTGTGTCTTCTTCGTTCCACTGAACTCTCTCCCATCTCTCTCTCTCCTCGATTCGCCTTCTACCTTCTCCTTCTCGCCTCGGCGTGGGCCCGCCAGCGGCGGGGCGCGGCGCGGCCTCGCAGGAGCGGCGCAGTTGGAAGGGGACCTGGGCGCCGCGCCGGGCCGAGGCGAGCCCCCGCGCACCCGCGCCGCGTGGACCGCAACATTGCTCGGCGCGTAGCCCATCGTCTCCATACTCAGATCATCTTCTTCTTCTCATTCTCATCCTCCTCCTCCACCCTCCTCCTCTCCACTGCTACCCCCGTTTTCCTCCTCTCCTCCCCCTCTCCTCCGCCTACTCCTCCTCCTCCTCCTGCCTCCCTCCCTCCTCCTTATCCCTCCATCCTCATCCTCCTCCTCCTCCTGCCTCCTCCTCCCTCTCCTCCTATTCATCCTCTCCTCCTACATCCTCCTCCTCCTCCTCCTCCTCCTCCTCCTCCTCCTCCTCCTCCTCCTCCTCCTCCTCCTCCATTCTTCATCCTGCATCCTCCATCCTCCATCCTGCTTCTTTATCCCACGTCCGCCATACTCGTTATACTATTCCATCTGCTAGATCCTCTGCAATCCTCCGTCTTCCTCATCAGCGCAGCAGCAACATCATCATCATCATCATCATCATCATCATCATCATCATCATCATCATCATCATCATCATCATCATCAGCAGCAGCAGCAGCAGCAGCATCATCAGCATCATCATCATCAGCATAATCAGCATCATCATCAGCATAATCATCAGCAACATCATCAAAATCATCATCAGCAGCATCATCCATCATCATCATCATCATCATCATCATCATCATCATCATCATCATCATCATCATCATCATCATCATCATCATCGTCGTCGTCGTCGTCATCATTATCAGCATCATCAGCAGCATCATCATAATCATGATCACCAGCAGCATCAGCATCATCATCATCAGCATCAGCATCAGCATAAGCATCATCATTATCAGCATCATCAGCATCATCATCATCGTTTCATCAACATCATCATCATCATGATCAGCAGCATCATCATCAGCATCATCAGCATAATCATCTTCATCATCAGCATCAGCATCAGCACCAGCATCATCATCATCAGCATCAGCAGCAGCATCATCATCAGCATGAGCAGCAGCAGCAGCATCATCATCATCAGCAGCATCATGTTCATGACCATCAGCATCATCATCATCATCATCATCATCATCATCGTCGTCATCATCATCATCAGCATCATCATCAGCATCATCATCAGCATCAGTAGCATCATCAGCTTCGCCATCATCGCCATCAGCATCGTCATCCTCATCCTCATCCTCATCCTCATCCTCCTGATCCTCCTCGTCCTCATCATCATCATCAGCATCATCAGCAGCAGCATCAGCATCAGCATCAGCATCAGCATCAGCATCATTATCAGTACCAGCATCATTATCAACATCAGCATCAGCATCAGCAGCAGCATCAGCATAATCATCATCATCAGCATCAGCATCAGCATCATCAGCAGCAGCAGCATCATCATCAGCATCATCATCACACGTATCCCTAATGCATCCTCTGGCGAGGAGGTGGGCGAAGAGAGCGGCTACGAAGGACCACGCCAACGTTATGCTCAAATAAATCACCTGGGTTCGACTCCCCATCCTCCTCCTCCTCCTCCTCCTCCTCCTCCTCCTCCTCCTCCACCTCCTCCTCCTCCTCCTCCTCTTTCTCCTCTTATTCGTACTCCTACTCCTCCTTCTCCTACTCCCCCTCTTCTTCTTCTTCTTCTTCCTCCTCCTCCTCCTCCTCCTCCTCCTCCTCCCTCCTTCTCCCTCCTCTTCCTACCCGTCCCTCCCTCCATCCCCCCGTTTCTTGTTGTTTCTCTTCGAGGGGCGGCGGTCATCCCCTCAGGAATCATCATCATCAGCATCACCATCAGCATCATCATCATCATCATCATCATCATCATCATCGTCATCATCAGCATCATCATCAGCAGCTTCATCATCCGTATCGTCATCATCATCAGCAGCATCATCATCCGCACCATCACCAGCATCATCATCAGCAGCAACAACATCATCACCATAACCGTCACCATTACCCTTAACACCACCAGCACCAGCACCATCACCATCACCATCACCTCAACCTAATCATCCTCGCACTCTCATCCACCACTCCTTCTTCTCCATCACTCGCATCCTCTGCCCTGCCAGTGTCACACCTATTTCGTCCTTCCTTTTCCTCCTCCTCCTCAGGTTCCCTCCCTCTCCTCATTCTCCGCACCCACGCCTCCTGCTCCTGACCGCCTCTCCCCTCCAGCCCTTCCGTCCTCCACAACAATCTGACCGTCACCTACGCCCTCCCCTTCTCTAGCCGAGCAGATTGGGACGGAAGACCACGCCGCATGGCCGAGGCATTGGCGACGCATCGGTGACGCTGACAACGCAGACTCGGCGCCGCCGACATAAATGACCCGGTGGCATACCCAACCCTTTCTAACCATTTGGCGAATGTATATGGGGCCGCTCAGCGCAAACAGACATGTTGAAGGACCCGCACTGCGCAGAAGCTCCCAGGAGCGCATCAAAAAAAAGAGAGGCAACATAGGGACGGAGACAGAAGCGTACGGAGGAGGGTGCAGGAGGACATACATGTTCAGTAAAACCAATAGCGCCGAGCGCTACATACACGGGACAGAACAGCGCCATGCGCTCTATAGCAGAACAACGCCTCGCGCTGGGCGAGGCAAGCGCACGGAGTGGCACGGCGGGCCAAAGGCGGCTGAGGATGGAAGGCCACACGGAAAAAAAAAAAAAAAAAAAAAAAAAAAAAACGCGCCATGCGCTGCGTGGCGCAGCGGTTCCCTGCGAGCTGCGATGCGACAGCGCCGAGCGCTGCGTGACGGGACAACGCCGAGCGCTATGAGAACCCCTGCCCTTGTGGACGCGAATAGGTGCTATCAATCTCTCGTCGGCGCCCGCGCCAATGAGGCGCCGGCGACAACTACCGCGAACTCGCCTGACACCGCAGGCGGCCCAAGAACGTGACGACAGTTACGCACTTCGCAGCGACCCCCCCTAGGAGCTGCGAAGTCTCGACGGGATCTGCTTGACTACTGACTCCGCCGGACCCACCCTGAAGTCCAAGAAAGTGAAACCAATTTAACACTTCGCAGCCCCGCCAGCAGCTGCGAAGTCTCGACGGGATCCCCATGCCAATCCACTCCGCGCGACATCCCAGGAGCCCACAAAAGCGGCGACAATTTCACACTTCGCAGCCCCCCCACGGAGCCGTGATGTCTCAACAGGCTCCCCGTGTGACCCCACTCCGCTGAACTTCCCAGGAGCCCACGAAAATGGCGACAGTTGACGGCTTCGCAGCCCCCCAAGGGCGCCGCGAGGTCTCAACTGGGCCCTCACACAACTCCACTCCGCGCGACCTCCCACGAGCCCACGAAAAAAAAAACAAATTCACACTTCGCAGCCCCCAAGAGAGCCGCGAGGTCACAACTTGATCTCCGTACAACTCCACTCCGTGCGACCTCTCACGAGCCCACGAGAGTAGATCCTAACCGTGAAATGCTTTGCGCTTAATCGTGAGTGATTGAGTGCACGCTGTGAGTGCACGCTGTGAGTGCACGCTGTGGTGAGCGCGCGCTGTGAGTGCACGCTGTGAGCCCACGCAGTGGCGAGTACACGCTGTGAGCGCACGCTGTGAGTGTACGCTGTGGTGAGTGCGCGCTGTGAGTGCACGCTGTGAATGCACGCTGCGGTGAGCGCACGCTGTGAGTGCACGCTGCGAGTGCACGCTGTGAGTGCACACGGCGTCGAGGGCTCGCTGAGCTGATGAGCGCGCTCGCACAGCCTGCGCTCGCAGCGTGCGCTCACAGCGTGGCCTCACAGCATGGGCTCACAGCGTGGCCTCACAGCGTGGGCTCACAGCGTGGGCTCACAGCGTGGGCTCACAGCGTGGGCTCGCAGTGTGCGCTCGCAGCGTGCGCTCACAGCGTGCACTCACAGCATGGGCTCACAGCGTGGCCTCACAGCGTGGGCTCACAGCGTGGGCTCACAGCGTGGGCTCACAGCGTGGGCTCGCAGTGTGGGCTCGCAGCGTGGGCTCACAGCGTGGACTCAGAGCGTGGGCTCACATCGTGGGCTCACAGCGTGGGCTCACCACGGCGGGGCACAGCAGCGTGGGCCAATCACGCTGTGAGTGCACGCTGTGAGTGCAAGCTGTGAGTGCGCGCACGCTGCGCGCCACCCGGTGAGAAAGACAGTGAGCGCACGCTTCGAGTGCACGCTGTGGGCCCGACGGAATCTCGAATTGCTTACGCGCTGGATTTCTCCGCGCTGTCCGAGAGTGATTTCCTCTGTGATGTGTGTGTGCGTGCGTTTGTGTGGTGGTGGTGGGAGTGGTGGTGGCGGTGATTGTGGTGGTGGTGGTGACGTTGGTGGTGGCGGTATCGTTGGCGGTGGTGGTGGTGGGGTGGTGGAGTGTGTGTGTGTGTGTGCGTGTGTGCGTGGTGGGTGTTGTGCGGTGTGCGGTGTGCGGTGTGTGGTGTATGGTGTGTGGTGTGTGGTGTGTGATGCGTGGTGGGTGCTGTGTGGTACGTGGTGGGTGGTCTGTGGTCGGTGGTGGTGGGTGGTGTGTGTGTGGTGTGGGAGGTGTGCGGTGTGGTGTGTGGTGTGTGGTGTGTGGTATGTGGTGTGTGGTGTGTGGTGTGTGGCGTGTGGCGTGTGGCGTGTGGTGTGTTATGTGTCGCGTGTTGCGTGTGGTGTATTGCGGGTGGTGTGTTGCGTGTGGTGTGTTGCGTGTGGTGTGTTGCGTGTCGAGTGTTGCGTGCGGTATGTTGCGTGTCGTGTGTGAGCGCGTGGTGTGTTGCGTGTGGTGTGTGGCATGTGGTGTGTTGCGTGCGGTGTGTTGCGTGAAGTGTGTATGTGTGTGGTGTGTGGTGTGTTGCATGTGGTGTGTTGCGTGTGGTGTGTTGCGTGTAGTGTGTGGCGTGTGGTGTGTTGCGTGTGGTGTGTTGCGTGTGGTGTGTTGCGCGCGGTATGTTGCGTGTCGTGTGTGTTGCGTGTGGTGTGTTTAGTGTGGTGTGTTGCTTGTGGTGCGTTGCGTGTGGTGTGTTGCGTATGGTGTCGGAATGTTGCATGTGGTGTGTTGCGTGCGGTGTGTTGCGTGTGGTGTGTTGCGCGTATGCTGTGTTGCGTGTGCGGTGTGTTGCGTGTGTTGCGTGCACTCACAGCGTGCACTCACAGCGTGGGCTCACAGCGTGGGCCCACAGCGTGGGCTCACAGCGTGGGCCCACAGCGTGGGCTCACAGCGTTTGACCCTGGAAGGGGCCCAGGGACCTATTTTGAGCGGATCAGCCCTAGCCCACGCTCTGAGTCCACGCTGTGAGACCAGGCTCACAGAGTGGGCTCACAGCGTGGGCTCACAGCGTGCACTCACAGCCTGGGCTCACGGCATGCACTCACAGCGTGCGCTCACAGCGTGCACACACAGCGTGGGCTCACGGCATGCACTCACAGCGTGGGCTCACAGCGTGCACTCACAGCGTGCACTCACAGCGTGGGCTCACAATGCGTGCACTCACAGCGTGGGCTCACAACGTGGGCTCACAGCGTGCACTCACAGCGGGGGCTCACAGCGTGGGCTCAACACTGCGTGCACTCACAGCGTGGGCTCAACACTGCGTGCACTCACAGCGTGGGCTCACAGCGTACACTCAACACAGCGTGCACTCACAGCATGGGCTCACAATGCGTACACTCAACACAGCGTGCACTCACAGCGTGGGCTCACAGCGTACACTCAACACAGCGTGCACTCACAGCGTGTACTCAGAGCGTGCACTCAATCACTCACGCTTAAGCGAAAAGCCACTCACGGCAAAGCGAAAAGCTACTCACGGTTTGGATTCCCCTTCGGAGCCCACGAAGCGGCGTAAACTTCTCACTTCGCAGCCCCCTAGGAGACGCGGGGTCCCAACTGGATCCCCGTGCAACTCCACTCCGTGCGACCTCCCAGGAGCCCACGAAAATGTCGACGAGTTCACACTTCGCAGCCCCCAAAGGAGCCGCGAGGTATCGACGGGACCCCCGTGCAACTCCACTCCGCTGGACCTCCCTGGAGCCCACGAAAGTATCGACAAATTCACACTTCGCAGCCCCCCAGGGAGTCGTGAGGTCTCAACTGGATTCCCATGTAACCCCACTCCGCGCGACCTCCCAGGAGCCCACGAAAGTGGCGACACGTTCGCACTTGCAGTCTCCCAGGGAGCCGCGGGGTCCCAACGGGATCCCTGTACAATTCCACTCCGCACGACCTTCCAGGAGCCCACGAGAGTGGCGTCATATTCACACTTCGCAGCCCCCAAAGGAACCGCGAGGTCTCAACTGGATCACCGTGCAACTCCACTCCGCTGGACCTCCCAGGAGCCCACGCAAAAAGCAACAAATTCACACTCTGCAGCCCCCAGGGACCCGCGGGGTCTCAACTGGATCTCGCGAACATGGCGACAATTTCACACTTCGCAGCCCTCCAGGAAGCCGCGAGGTCTCAACTGGATCTCCGCTGGACCTCCCATGAGCCCCCGCAAAAGGCGTCAGTTTCACCCCCCCCCCACAGGGAGCAGCGAGGTCTCAACTGGATCCCCGTACAACTCCACTCCGCGCGACATCCAAGGAGCCCACGACAGTGGCGACAAGCTCACACTGCGCACCCCCCTGGGAGCCGCGAGGTCTCAAACGGATCCCCGTACAACTCCACCCCGCGCGACCTCCCACGAGCCCACGAGCGTGGCGACAAATGCGCACTTCGCGGCCCCTCAGGGAGCCGCGAGGTCCCAGCTGGATCCCGGTACAACTCCGCTCCGCGCGAGCTCCCCAGGAGCCCACGAGCGTGGGCGGCAGCGATGGCGCCAACCGAAGAGCAAGGGCACACGAACCATGCTCGCGGCAGGAGGCAGGACGTAGGGGGAGGAAGAAGGAGGCTCGATCACACTGCTCTCTTCAAAACGAGAACCCAGCGCAGGAGGGTCGGGCGTCGCGGGGGCCCGACGGGATCCCCGGACAACTCCACTCCGCACGACCTCCCGGGAGCCCACGTGGCAGCAATTTCACGCGTCGCGACCGCCCAGGGAACCGCGAGGTCTCAACTGGATCCCCGTACAACTCCACTCCGCTGGACCTCCCAGGAGCCCACGAAAGTGGCGACACGTTCACACTTCGCGCCCCCCCCCCCCCAGGGAGCAGCGAGGTCTCAACTGGATCCCCGTACAACTCCACCCCGCTGGACCTCCCAAGAACCCACGCAAAAATCGCCAGACTCACACTTCGCAGACCCCCCCCCCCAGGGAGCCGCGAGGTCTCAACTGCATTCCCATACAACTCCATTCCGCACGACCTCCCAGAAGCCCACGAAAGAAGCGGCAATTTCACATTTGCTGGATCCCCGTACAGCTCCACTCCGCTGGAGCTCCCAGGAGCCCACGAGAGTGGCGACACGTTCACACTTCGCAGCCCCCCTGGGAGCAGCGAGGTCACAACTGGATCCCTGTACATGCCTACATACATAAGTACATACATACATACATACATACATACATACATACATACATACATACATACATACATACATACATACATACATACATACATACATACATACAAACTGCAGGTCCGTGCCGTGTCGACCCTGGCGTTGGTTCCTGACACCGCGCTGGATCGTTCAACCTTGAACGATCGGCCGTCTCCGCAACGTCCGATCGTTCAACATCGATCGATTCTGGGTCGCCGTCGGCGTTCAACCTTGAACGCCCGCGCTGGGGTCGCCGCTGGTCGACACGACGCAAACCTACAGTACATACATACATACATACATACATACATACATACATACATACATACATACATACATACATACATACAGACAGACACACAGACAGGCAGACAGACAGACAGACAGGCAGGCAGCCAGACCGACCGACCAAAAGACAGATAGACAGACAGACAGACAGACAGACAGACAGACAAACAGACAGAGAGACAGACAGACAGACAGACAGACAGACAGACAGACAGACAGACAGACAGACAGACATACAGACATCTATACATACATGGATACATGAATGTATGTATGAATGTTACATACATACGTAGGTAAACAGACATACATACAGCTATGCATGCATACATGCGTATACATACACACACGTATCAGTATGACTACAATACCAAAAACAAACATACACACGTACATGCATGCATAGATACAGTCATGCATGCATGCAGGTATACATGCACATATATATATAGATATATAGACATGCATGCATACATACACGCATATATCCATGTACACACAAACATGCATACATGCGCACATACATACATACATACATACATACATACATACATGCATGCATACATACATACATACATACATACATATATACATACATACGTACGTACATACATACATACACACACATGCGTACATACATACATACATACACATACACATACACATACACATACACATACACATACACATACACATACACATACACATACACATACACATACACATACACGTACACATACACATACACATACACATACACATACACATACACATACACATACACTTACACATACACGTACACATACACATACACATGCATATATACATGCACATGCACATGCACATACACATACACATACACCTACACATACATACATATATACATACATACATACATGCATGCATGCATGCATACAAACATACACGCGTGCATACATACATACATACATTGATACACGCATGCATGCATGCACACATGCAAGTATGCATATATGCATATGCACGTATGCATGCATACATGATATATATATATATATGTACACGTACATGCACACATACATGCACACATGAATACAGACAGACAGACGGACAGACAGACAGACAGACAGACAGAGAGACAGACAGACAGACGGACGGACGGACGGACAGACGGACGGACAGACAGACAGACAGACAGACGGACGGACAGACTGACATACATACATACACATATGCATACGTGCCTGCATGTATGGATGCATACGTGCTTACATGCATACGTGTATGCGTGTTTGTATATACGGGGGCGGGCAGCTACGGGGCCCTCCAGGAGAGCAGCCTACGCGGGTGCCCTGCAGAGCTCGACGAAGGCCACAGCCGCTCCCGCCCATCGGCCCGTATCAGAAAGAGGCGCGATCAGGACGCAGGGGCTGTGGACGCCCACTCCTGAGCTTCTCGAGCGGCGCGCGGCCAACGAGAGGGGCAAAGGATGGACCGAGGAGGCAAGGATGCAAGGGTACCCCATGGGAAGGTTGCCCATTTATTCTGCGGGCCGACTGCACAGGTGGCCACACGCGCACCCTATCCGAGGGGGAGGGTGGGATTCACTTCGCTCAGCAGCTCCCGAGCGATGTGAACCCCACCCTCCCCCTCAGAAATCGTGGGGGGGTATGGGTAGGGTTCGCACGTGGCCCCCTGAAAAGCGTGGCCCGCGCCCCGCGCCCA
>CAUYUJ010014149.1:1110820-1156574 GCA_963575745.1 Prorocentrum cordatum
CAGCTTCGGCCCTGCGCGGGCGGTCCTGCAGGGCCCTCCAGGGGGGCCGTCGGCGGCCCGGAGGAGGACCGAGGCCCGAAGGCGCACGGCGCGCACGAGGATCCCGGAAGGAGGTGCGTTACCAGCCTCGAACGTATCCCTATATCCCTAAGATTGACACGCCAAAAGGCGATGCCAATCTTAGGGATTCGCCATCAAAAACTAAGGGAACCCCTAAGATTGGCATCGTGATGAGGTGCCCAGCATAGGGATAGGGATATGTTCCAGGCTGGTAAATGCGGCGCGAGGCCGGAGCTCCCCGTCGCGCAGCTGCCCGCGGGCGTGCGGGTGGCGACGAGAAACGGGAGGCGCGAGGAGGGAGGGGGCGGGGGGTGGGGGGAAGCCATCACCGCCCACCAAACCAACCCAACCCAACCCGAAGGCCCCGATCTGCCCTCGGTTTCCAGTGGGGGGGGGGTCGGGGAACACTGACAAAAACACATATGAAGCCCGTCCCCCCCCCCCACTCGAGATTCGGGTCTTCGGGTTGGGTTGGGGTGGTTTGGTAGGTAGTGAGACTAGGGATGGGGGAGGGAACGGAGCTGGGAGGAGCGGGGTGGGGCGAGGAACCAGGAAAAGGGGGGACGAAGAGGAGGACAGAGGTGACCAGTGTAAATCCAGGACTCACCAACGATGTTGCAATGAACCCTCCATCCAAGCTCCCTCTGCGTAGGCCCCCTACAAAGACTCATCTTCACTGAAGGAAGTGCCCCGTTGGAAAACAAACGTGTGAACATCTGAACTGTGCCAGAACACCTTTCCTCGGATGTCAACGCCGCGAATTACCGTTACTGTTGCGCCGTAACGAACCCGAACCGCGATAAGACACCATGTCTGAGACTTCACCACCCCGAATCGACGTAGTTGTTGCGGCCTGGGGATCCGACATCGTGCCAAAACGCCGTGTCAGGGCCGTTCGCCATGAGGTCTTGAAACTGTTGGTTGTAAACTCTGAAAACGGATGTGCGCGGCGCCAAAGCCAAAACCGCATTCTGAAAAAGAAACTGGTCTCCATCCGTGAAACTGTTGCAATGTTGTTTGCCGAATGTGCGCGGCGCTAAGGCGAGAACCACATTTTGAAAACGACCCGCCCTCCATCCGTGAAAGTATTGCAGATGTTTATAGCCATTTCAGAATGTCGATCTGTAAACGACATTTGAAAAAGACCGATCCTAAATCAGTGAAACTGTTGCACATGTTTAAGACGGATGCGCGCGGCCGCAAGGCCAGAGCCTCCATATGTGAAACTTACCAAATTCTGAATCTTCAGGGGAATACATGGTGAGGAAGTCTCGAACGAAACGCCCGGCCCGACCTTCTGACTGGCCTCGGGGTGAGACACAAAGGACTTGCTCATAAGGAAAAGGAAGTGAAGGGAGAGAGGATGGGAGGGAAGAGGAGGCATGGCGGGAGTGACGGAGGAGGGATGAAGGAAGACGCAAATTTAAAGACGCTTGTGGTCCCTGGCGTTGGGGAGCCCCCCAGGGCCAGTGCTCGTTTATGTCAAAAGTATGGTTGCTGTTCGAGCCGGGCGAATCTAAACCTTAGGAACACTCGTCACAATGACAGGTGTGAAGTTGCGAAGTCCGTATCCAGGTTATGAATGGTCCTGTGGTCTCACTATTCGATGGTAACTCTGTGAAATACGACGTGTACGCGAGGTTGTCGGTACTTCCTTGTTCCATGTTTTTGTTGATTTGAGATCATACCGTCCATTCTCAGTCTGCCAGTATCATGATCCTGATTGATGGTACCAGTCCTGCCCTGAGGTCCTATATCTTTGCCGTCTAATCATTATCGTCGCCGTGCTACTCTTACCATATACCGTCCTCCTCCTCCGGCTCCTCCTCCTCCTCCTCCTTTTCCTCCTCCTCCTCCTCCCCTGGACCACCGAGCTTTTCTTCGCTAGTCTCCATCAAGGCCTTTGGCACAATCCCATCTCCAAATGGCAAATCGCTACTCTCCGCTTCCGCCGTGTCGCCTCTCCCTTTCCCTGCTCCTCCTTCCCTACGCATCCAGAGAAGGGCGAGCACAAGGCGAGGGACAAGAACGGGGGACGAGGAGGCAGAGGGGGAGGAGAGGGAAGGGATGGGAACTGCGGCGAGGGGGGAGATGGAGTGAGGCGAGTGCGAGGGGAGGCCCTCTCCCGCCCCGACCCCGCAGGCTGACTCTCTAGAGGCCTCCTAGATGGGGTCGGAGTAGATGGGATCGGAGGATCGCGACGCATCGCCGATACATCGGCGATGCATTGGCGATGTATCGGCAATGCACCGGCGATGCAACGTCGACATCGGCGGTGCACAGGCGACGTCGAGAGGCGGCGCGATCCTCCGCCCCCATCTACTCCGCCCCCATCTACCGGCGGTGGACAAACCTCCCTTTAGTCAACCTCCCCTTAGTGAAAACGGCCTGGGACCGAGACCGACGGACCTGGACCCGCAAAAAGGACGGCCGCGACGCCAGGGCAGGAGGTCTATCAAACCGACGCCGGACCTGGAGCCTATCGCGAACCGAAAACGGCCAATGCAGGGCGGGAGGTCTGTCAAACTCCGAATCCAGGAAGCCCAGACTCTCGGACTCTCTTTGGAGTCCCGAAACGGTGCGGTGGCACACCGTGCGGTGACCTCGAAATCCTCCAAGACCTCACCGCACGGTCCGTCGCCGCACGGTCTTGAGACCCTGGAGGCCCATGTCGCCCGAGACGCCTTTGGAGAACGACCCGAGTCCCGAAACCGTGCGGTGACCCCACGAATCCCCACCGACTCGCCACACGGTGCGGTCACCACCCCGTTCGGGGGCCCCCGAGACTCTCGGCCTCGCGCGCGTGGAGGAGGAGGAGGAGGAGGAGGAGGAGGAGGAGGAAGGAGGAGGAGGAGGAGGAGGGAGGAGAGGAGGATGAGGAGGAGGAGGAGGAGGAGGAGGAGGAGGAAGGAGAAGGAGGAGGAGGAGGAGGAGGAGGAGGGGAGGAGGAGGAGAGGAGGAGGCGGAGGAGGAGGAGGAGGAGGAGGAGGAGGAGGCGAGGAGGAGGAGGAGGAGGAGGAGGAGGAGGAGGAGGAGGAGGAGGAGGAGGAGGAGGAGGAGGAGGAGGAGGAGGAGGAGGAGGAGGATGGAGGAGGAGGAGGAGGAGGAGGAGGAGGAGGAGGAGGAGGAGGAGGAGGAGGAGGATACGATACGATACGCACACCCTTAGCGCCATGTTGTCTGATAGTCAAGTGAGTACTGTACTCACCCAGTGTCAAAATCGCGCAGCAGTGGGCCCTGAACATCCAAGACTGACTGGAGGCATCGTGACGCGGTGAACCTTCTCTTTGGAATGAGTGCCAATGCCGAAGCTCTACGCACCAGGGCCGCAGACAAGGCCCCGCACGGGGCCGTCCTGGCCCCTGCAGCCACCGACGCATAAGGTAGCCACAGGAGGCTGAGGCGAGGCGAAATTCAGGGTTGACCGCTTGCTTTCTTAGCAATGTCAAGAATGTTTCTACTGCTAGCGAAAACAGAAAACCTCTGAGA
Organism: Prorocentrum cordatum; assembly: GCA_963575745.1. Lineage (NCBI taxonomy): Eukaryota > Dinophyceae > Prorocentrales > Prorocentraceae > Prorocentrum > Prorocentrum cordatum. The sequence continues at coordinate 1,114,370 of CAUYUJ010014149.1, forward strand.
CCCTGGGTAAATCCCCCGAGAGGCCAGGTATTCAGTTACTATCTGCTTTTCAGTGCGAGGAGGAGGAGGGGGAGGAGGCGGAGGACTCAAAGGAGTGGGTGAGAATCTGGAGGGCTCAGAAGGCGCGGGCCTACTAGAACTCGAAGCTGAGCTGGCCCCCGTCGGTCTCGAGGGAGTGTCTCGTACAACATTGCGTATATCGGGTATTTCCAAATGATGTCAGAGCGGCCGTCAGGATCATGAGAATCAGTCGCCAAAACGCTCGACAATGCCGAGCTCGAACCAATCTCAGGTAAGTTGAAAGCCGCTCGTACTTGATTCTCTTCGCTGAGTGTCGATTGCTCCAGAATGGCTCACTTCTGTAGGGCCTCCCAGAAGGTCTGGACCCCCCGCTCCATGAATGATGCTGGGGCTCTGCCGTACTTGCGTGTGGTCTGTGGCACTTGAGAAAGGCAAGCCAAGAGAGTCTGGCGGAACTTCGCGTCCCTGGTGGCAAAGGTGATCCTGCGACGTTCTTTCTGGAAGACCTTGTCCTGACGGCAAAATAGAATTAGCTCGCACTTCTGCTCGACTGAGTACCCGTCGCACTCCTGCCATGCTGTCGCGAGGTCGGTGTCATTCTGGGCTCCGAGACTGTCGCCGTACGTCAGAAGTCCTTTGATGGGCCCGCCCATCGCGTATACGCGTGGAGGTCCGAGGGTGTGCTCTTTGCCCTTTTGACTTGGTCTCGGCGGCGTAGGCCACGGTCTGTTCGCTCATCATCGTAATGAATGCGACCGTCATCGGGACGATGAGAGTGTCGAAGATGACCCCTGACATGTCGCGACACTGCTGGCTGAGCCTGAGGATCTGCTTCAGCATGAGCGCGAAAAGCGTCTTCTGCTTGTCGGGGATCTGCTCGGCGATCTGCTTGGACTCCTCTTTCGTGCCGCCCTCGATGCGGCCCTTCCTCCTCTCGTCGCGAAGGCCCTGGCCCCCGTCTCCGCCCGAGCCCGCCGCTGATCGTGTCTGCGCCGCCAGGACGCCAGGCATGGTGAGATAGTGTCGGAAGGGGTCTAGGTAGATGCTCGTCTTGAAGGTGTCGAAAGTAATCGATGCTCGATGGAAGCACTACGGAGCTCGAGCATAGAGGACAGGTCCATTCGTCTTTCTGCTCGGGCCCCCAAGACATGTGGGCTCTTCCCATTAAACAGCGACCATACCATAAGAATGTTTCAGATGTTTGCGAGCATTGTGTACATCTCTGAATATACTCATACAACTTGGGCACTGATTCGTAATAACACCACTATGAAGTATATATTTCATCGTATGTCCATTTGTTTGGTGTCCCATGAGAGCCCTGTAGGTGTCGAACTGGAGGCCACATGGGTTTCCCTCGGGGTCCGTGATCGTGCATGTGTATACATGTTCGCTTTTGGCTTCGGGGTCATGTACTTCGGGAAATAGGGTACACCATTTGTCGTAAGCCGTGAACGCTGCTGCCCTCAAGATCGAGGGGTCGATATTCGTAAACTCCTGGAACGAGTCAGAGTTGGGTTCGAATAGGCCTTCCACGAAAACCCAGCCGCCTCCCAAGCCTCGAAGAAACTCTCGGTCCCACTGATCCCCTCGTAAAGGTACAAACTGCGATGAAACCCGTTTGCCCAGGGATTCGCGTCGATACTGAGCTGTCCGTCTGGCAACAGCGTCGGTCTCTCCTTCTGTAAATGACCAAAGATCGCCGCGATCGTTTGGCTGCGGGCGTGACGGTGGGCGAGCATGCCTTGAAGCCACCGAATCCTGCGCACCGCCAGTTCCCCCCGAGCAGGGAGGATGCGACATCTGCAGAGCACCTCTGAATTCCGAAGTGTGCGAACGCGTGGCCCATCGTAGGAAGTGGCAGCACCCCGCAATAGAACTCTGAGGTATTTTACAGTACAGGAACCTATCTTCTGATATTCAGCTGGCTTAAGGACAAATGCTTCAAGACCCGCGATGCCACTTTCCACGACTTTGCCAAGAAAGAGCTCGCGCTTAAGCCGATGCAACCCACGCTCGTGCCAAAATGGACCTATAACAGACCAGCCCGCGTGCATGGAGCGGATTCTGCACTGCACCTCTGGAGCATTGGAGCCGTTCATATGATGTCGAGCTCCCAGATGCCTAGCGTGACTGCGCACGGTGCCACAGGACTCAGGGCAAATCTCCTGAAGGCGACGGTTTTCCCTTGTGGCTCCCAGACAGGGTGTGATGTCTTTCTTCTGCATATTCTGCTGGAAACGCCACTTCTCCAGGACCTGGTTCATCTTCGAGTCGCCTTCTCGGATTGCCTCTAAAGCCCCAGACGCCGAGGGGTCTTCTAGAATGCGTCGCCGAAATAAACCATCTGCAAAAAAAACGCCATTGAACAGTCTAAAGCCGAGTTGCCAAAAACTCCTGAAAGATATATGGGGGCCCCGTCGAGCTCGAGGATTTCGTCGTAGCACTGGTCGGAGACGCCGACGAATTGTCGAGGTGCCTCACATGACCCTTGGAGCCCCCCATTCTTGCTGAGAAATGCTTCAGGCTTGTTATTTACTTCAATTAAAAACCACGCTGTTGATCAGGCGCTGCTTCGCGAAGTCCTGTAGATCCTCGCGCACCATTACCTCGGAGGTATGGGCTAAAAGATCCTCAGTGGATGGACACAAGAAAGCGTTCGTCATGTCGTGAAGCTCGCATACATGGGGGATCCTGGCTTTTCGCAGAGACCAACTTAGTCGTAGTTGTACTAGTATGGCCCCCTCCCTCCTCCGATATTTCAGAAACCCATGCCATCGTCCCGAAAACGATTTGTCGTATGCCTCATCTTTATCCCCCAGCTGTATGGTACTGAATACCAATATTTCCAAAACACATCTGATAAATGCACTATCCGCTGGCTAAACATGTTAGATTTGCCGTTAGACTTGTCAAAAAAAAGGATCCCCTCAGCGATGCTAGACTTGGTGGGAAGCTGCCCCACCTCGAAGGACCGAATCAGCATATTTTCAAACTCCAGGCGTGCTCTCGTCATCTCAGCTGGTGTGGCCAAGATGTGTTCACGTCCATCAGGGGCTCGTTGATCTTCTGAGGTTTCTCGTCCCGGGTGGAACGTAGCTGGCTGCCGCGTCCGAGGTTCAGGAGGAGGAGGTTGCTCAGCTGGTACTTCCGATAGCGCTGCGTGAATGTCGAAGTCGAGGTTGTAAATCTCGGCGAAAGGGTCGACGTCATTCTCGTCGGCGGTTGCCCAGCGTAGAGGTAGCCTATCAGCATTGAGGGCGTGCGCTCCAGGCACGAAACTGCTGAGTGCAGTAGTCGATCCATCCAAGAGAGTCGGAGGATTTGGATTGCGTTCTGTGTGCCAGTTTTCAGCCTCCGAACTGCTCAGGTCATCCTCATCATAGCCACCCTCGCGGGGGAGGGAGACTCTCCGCCTCGCGAGGGGATCTCTGGCTCCGAGGTTGATCTCGCCACCTGTTGCCTCTTGGGCTGTGCTCTCCAGTCGATGCTGGCTCGAGTGTGGTGGTCCGAGATCCCTGGAGGCCTGGTCCTGGTGTTGTTTGTCCTGGGCCTGAGGTATCCAGCAAGGGGTCGCGGCGACGGTCGGCGGCGAAGCCTGCCGTTGATGGCCCAAGCCTGGTCGCTCATCTGGTGCGTCGTGATGGACAGAGGCGACGCCGTACCCCAGGCCGAACTTGGAATAGCGCTGCTTCGAAAGATGTCCAGGTGCAAGTACTATCAAAGCCAGTTCCGATGGTACACTCCACTTCGGCCCGCAGCGTCGGCCACGAGCTCGCCTTAGCTTCCAAATCATTTGTCGGACCATGACAGAGGCGGCGATCTCCGTGCCAGGGCTGCGACGCTTGATGATGGATGGTTCCTCCGAAAGGAAGTCGCGAAGCATGAGGTTCAAGTCGGGAATATGCGTCGCTTCCATGCCACCGTCAGATCCTTGTCGTGCGAGATGTCCTTGCAGTTCGTCCAGCGACGGCTTGTAAGAAGAAATGGTATTGTAACGTCGGTTCTTCACACCTGTTGATCGTCCAGAAAGTAGGCGTGCAAGCTTGTGAACTTCAGCCTGCTGGCCCAGAGCTCGTGCCTCGCGCAACTCTTGATGGAGGCGTTCACGGTGCGCCGCTCGACGCCGACGAGCCCAACGTCGGAGTTGGCCTGAGATGCGCTTGATCTTGGCCAAAACATCAAGGTAATCATCAGTAAAATCAGGAAGGTGTCCATATGTGTTCCAGTGCTCTGCTGCCTCGAGTCGGTGAAGCTTGCGTTGTTTGACCAGGGAGACTCGTTCTTGCTGTAGCCGATGTTCCGCTGTATCGGTAGACATATTTTCCAGTGCGAAATGTTGAAGGCCAATCTGCTGTACAATCTCCGCCCACCTGTCGTAGAAGTCATCGGTGTGCTGATGGTGCGCGGTGCACTCGCTGAAATAAATCTGTTTGTGCCAACATGGTTGTCTCCAAGTCGCGATGGAAGTCCTCTCTCCCAATGCCCGTCTGAAGTGCTGTAGAAAGCTTCTGAAAATCCCATCGTGCTTTCGGTGCCAAAGGTATCGGGATGGGGAGCTCATACTGTATTTCAAGAACGACAGGGACGTGGTCGCGAGGGGCGCTCTTGGGGATCAGCTGGAGGCTCCGACCTGCTTGACATGCGACATTACAATGGCGAATACCTGGCCCGAGACCTTTCGGAATGGCGAAGACGTCCAGCGTTGATGTATCTCCCTGGGCCCCAAAATATGTGGGTCCTGCTTTTGGCCAGAAGGTCCCTGGTGACATCATCCCGAGGTCGAGGAGCATCGTCGAAAATATTTCACCCGCGGGTCCGTTTGGTCGAAGATGATGGGGCCCTAGAAGGTCTTGGTGAGGAGGAGGGGGAGGGGGGCAAGTTAGGTGCGCTCGCGTCAACATCTGACATCCTACCCCTCCCTCCCATCCCTTACCATGGCGCTGATTTTCTCTATCCGCGGACGCGTGTCGTAGCGGACCTGTGGCTCCGCGCGCGTGTGCGTAGTGGGTGGTGGTGCGCGTGCGTGCGTGCGTGTGTGCGTGGTTGTGGTTGTTGTGGTGGTGGTGTGTATGTGTGTGTGTGCGTGTGTGCGCGTGTGCTGTGGTGTGACGTGGTGTGGCGTCTTGGTGGTTTGGTGGTGGGCCAGGTGCGTACGTGCGTGATGGCGGTGGTGGTGGTGGCGGTGGTGGTGTGTGTGTGTGCGTGTCTGTGTGTGTGTGCGTGTGTGTATGTGCGTGTGTATGTGTGTGTGTGCGTGCGTGCGTGTGTGTCTGTGTGTGCGCGCGTGTGATGTGGTGTGACGCGGTGTAGCGTGGTGGTGGTGGGTGGGGTAGTGCGGTGGTGGTGGCGGTGCGCGGTGGTGGTGCGCGTGCGTGCGTGCGTGCGTTGGTGGGTGGAAGTGGCGGTGGGTGTGCGTGCGGCGGGGCGGGGCGTGGTGCGGCGCGGTGGTGGCGGGCGGATGGGCGCGCGAGAAAGAGGCCCGCGCTGGGGCGAGAACGCCATCCTGAACGCGGAGGCAAAACACCGATCCGAAAATGAGGCCCACGCTGCAGCGGGAGCACGATTCGGAACGATTCGGGAGCAGAAATGAGGCCGGCGCCTCAGCGAGAGCAGCATTCTTTGAAAAAAAACGCAGGCGAAAACCCAACTCCCGGGAATCCTGTGTAAAAAAACAGTACGCGGGGGGGGGTCGAATATTCCCAGGACGCCATCAGGGGAAGAGGGAGAGTAGTATTCATATTGAGTAATTGTGGAGGAGGAGGGGGGGCTGGCGCCGGGAAGCCCGGCCCTCTCGTCGCACGGGGAGCCCGTCGGCCTCCTGGGCTCCTGGGCGTCACCCCTCTCTCGGGGGGGTCGCCTCTCGGCCGCGGCAGGAGGGCGGCTCGCGTCCAGGTACGTCGAGGCCAGCCCCTTCGCAAAGTTGAGGACGTGCGCTGCCACCTCGCGCGCGCTCCGGCGGCAGACGGAAGGGAGCCGTCGGGAAATTCGCGAGGGGTGGGCGCAGGCAGGGGGAGGCGGGGGCAACGTGCTCGGTCGTGGAGGATCTCAAGCGCACCGTCGCCCTCGGCTCTGCTGCCCAGGGTCCCTCCCTTGCGGTGAGGGTGTGGCATTCCTAGTCTCGACCGAGCAGGGGGGGAGTACGACCCCTGAGCCTCCTGCTGCTGAGCTGCGACGGCATGTGCGTCCTGGGTCGCACAGCTGCAGGGCCACTGTGTGGTACAGTCCGCTCTCATACTCATCCCTCCTTCTCCTCACTCATCTCTCAACCTACCTTAGCCCTTCCTCCGCCCTCCTTCATCCAACATATCCCCTCTTATCTCCTCCCCTCGGTCGCATCCTCTCTCCTCCTCGTCATCATGATCCTACAGCGTTATCGCATTTCCCCATGTGCCATAGCACACTGTCCAGTGATAAGACTGGTTGTCTTCCGGACCCTGTCGAGGGTGGTGGTCGATTCGGGTTGATGATAATTGGTAGGGAAGGGGAGTGAACGGGAGGCGCAGCATACACAAGGGCAGACGGAGTGCTCCAAAATGTCCCGAAAACTATCCCTGGAGTGATCATACAGCGCCCGTGCACGTGCCCCAGAAGTGACGGTCATGCCACCGTTTTCACACCCGCGTGGCCTGCCCCCGACCCCCCAAAGCGTCATCGCCCCGAATGCCAATGCTGTACCAGGGATGCTGCTCCCTCAATCTCGCCAGGGCACCTCACTTCGCACTTCGCGCTTCGAGCTGCGAGAAGCGCGAAGCGCGAAGCGCGGACAACTTCGCGCCCTCGCGCTGCCCCCCCCGACGGAGAAGGGGAGGACGAGGAGGAGTCGGAGCCGAACCGCGAAGCACGGAGCACACAGCGCCCTCGAGCGCGCCCCTGCCTCCAGGCTCGCTGCCCTGCCGGCACCGAAGCGCGGCAGCGCCCCGATGGAGAAACAGCTGCGCCCTGCTGCAAGCCCCGCGGGACGGGCGCCTCCTCCACGGAGTAGCCCTCCTCCCCCACGTCGATGCGGAGGCTGCCCGACTCGTTGACCCCCAGGGAAAAAGGGTAGAACCTGGCTGGTGGCGCACGTGAGACGAAGCCAGGGCGAGGATCGAGTCGGGCGAGGATGACTCGAGACTCTCCGAGATCCCGCGGCTCTGGAGGATGTCTCGGGAGTCGCGGCCTTCTCAGAGGGCTCCAGAACGCTCTGAGAGCGTTCCGGAACGCTCTGCAACGGAGTCATCCTCGTCCTGGCCCCGCCCGAGCGCGGCTGCTGTCAAAGAGAGAACTCCGCCCTGCCCTCCCGTGCGAGCGGCGCGCGCTGCAACGGTGCGGGAGCATGAGCACAGCTCGGACGGAGAGAGAGAAGGCCAGGGAAGACGCTCAAGGTAAAGAGCGCACAGGCTGCGAGAAGGGGCTAGATAAGGGGAACTCCCCGTCTGAAGGCCGGAAGCGAAAGCTCAAGGCACTCGCCGCACACGAAGCGCTTGGGCCGAATGCAAAAGCATGAGACACCCTTGCAAACCAGGCGGACGGCGTCAACCTGCAGTGCTGGCAATCCGCCGAACCCTGTGAGGTCAAAGGCATGTGATAATTCTCTCGCACCAGTCCCTTCGCACGCTCTGTGCCTGGAATCGCAGGTTTGAGGCAGCGATCCCAACTCCCGTTCCTTGCCCTTCCGAAGGACGTCCCAAGAAACGCTCAAGAGGCCGCCATGACGGCCACCCGATTGCAATACAATGTCTGGCACCACACACACAGCCCCCAATGCCCTTCGAAGTGTACAGGACCTGCCACAAGAGACTACAGGATGGCTCGTCGCAGCGCGTTCGAAACATTACGTGCCAAGATCCTGCCGGGTTCTACTTTTCGTGCCCCCAGAAAAAGCCCCAAGACGGCCTCGAGGGACGCCCAAAACGGTCTCGAGGCGCCGATGGACGGCCCACTTGGGCCTCGAGACGGCCCAGGAGAGCTCCGAGTGGCTCCCGAGGCCGCCCAACAAGCCCCATGGCAGCCCCAGGGCGGCCGAAGAGGGCCCCGAGAACCCCGAGGAGGAGGAGGGGAGGGGAGGACGGGGCCCCTGCAGCGCCGCCCAACGTCCGACGAGGAGGACCACCGCAGTCGGAGCAGCATCGGGCACTCCAAGGAAGCCCGGGGAGACCTAGGCAAGCTCACGCGCCTCGGTCTGAGGCGTGTGCGGGCGCTCCTCCGCCCCCACATCACAGCAGCTCCCGGGGCCCAAGCCGAGTGTCCGCGTCCTCCTCCCTCCCCATCCTCATGCTGCCACGCCACAACCCGTCCGATCCTCGTCCTCCCTCCTCCTCCTCCTCCTCCTCCTCCTCCTCCTCCTCCTCCTCCTCCTCCTCCTCCTCCTCCTGCTCCTGCTCCTCTTCCTCTTCCTCCTCCTCCCCCTCCTCCTCTTCCTCCTCCTCTTCCTCCTCCTCCTCCTTCTCCATTCCTTCTCCTTATAAATAGCTTCTCCCTGTCGACCCGGAAGCCAGTTTTTAGGGCGGGCCAGGCGTTTCGCCTGAGACTTCCTGACCATGTATGATTCTGAAGCTTAAAACAATGGCGGCAACGGTTTCACGGATTGGCGGCGAGTCCTTTTCAAAATGTGGCTCTCGCCTTAGCGCCGCGCAAATTCGTTTCAAACATGCCCACGAGATTCACGGATTGAGGGCGGTTCCTTTTCAAAATGTGGTTCTTGCCTTGGCGCCGCGCACGCTCGCTTTAAACATGTGCAAGAGCTTCACGGATTGGCGGCGGGTCGTTCTCAAAATGTGGCTCTCGCCGTGGCGCCGCGTGCATTCGTTGTAAAAAGTTATAAGGCCTTCACGGGCTGAGGGCGGTTCCTTTCCAAACTGTGCGCCTTTGCGCCGCGCACATTCGTTTTAAAATGTCCAAGGGTTTCGCGGATTGAGGGCGGTTCCTTTTCAAAATGTGGTTCTCGCCTTGGCGCCGCGCACAATCATTTTAATTGCCTGAGCTTCACGTCAGAAGTTTGCAAAAGTTCCACTGCTTCCCATAATCAACGAACGTACAAGGAATGGCGTTCTGGAAAGCTTCGGGATTATGCGGGCGCAACAGTTATAGGGGGCACGGGGCGGAGGTCCCACTGGGGCGCTGGGGGCGCGGAGAGGAGGGGGGGGAGGTGGTGTGCGTCGCGACGCGGAACAAAATGGTCGGGGCGGAGGGGGCATTGGGCGGGGCTTGGGGCAGAGGGCCACGGGGCGGGGGTCCAACTGGGGCGCTGGGGACTGGTGGGGGGGGGAGGTGGTGTGCGTCGCGACGCGGAATAAAATTGTCGGGGCGGAGGGGGCACGGGGCGGAGCCCCCACTGGGGCGCTGGGGACGCGGGGAGGGAGGTGGGGGAGGTGGTGTGCGTCGCGACGCGGAATAAAACGTTCGTGGCGGAGGGGGCAGTGGGCGGGGCTCCCGCTGGGGCGCTGGCGACGCGGGGGGGCTCGGGGCAGAGAGCCACGGCGCGGGGGTCCCACTCTGGCGCTGGGGACGCGGGGGGAGGGGGGGTGTGCGACGCTGAATAAATCTTTCGTGGCGGAGGGGGCAGTGGGCGGGTCCCCCGCTGGGGCGCTGGGGACGCGGGGAGGCTCGGGGCAGAGAGCCACGGCGCGGGGGTCCCACTCTGGCGCTGGGGACGCGGGACGGGGGGGATGTGCGACGAGGAACACGTTCGTGGACGAGGGGGCGGTGGGCGGGGCTCCCGCTGGGGCGCTGGGGCGGGGGAGCTCGGGGCAGAGAGCCACGGCGCGGGGGTCCCACTCTGGCGCTGGGGACGCGGGGAGGGGGGGGTGCGACGCGGAATAAAGTGGTCGGAGCTCTAGACACCCTGTGCAAGAGGATAAACCGTTGTAGGGGGCCAATGAGAAGGGAGCTCGGAGGGAGGGTTAATTCCGACATCGTTGATGACTCTTGGGTTTACATTGGTCCTGCATGTTCCTTATAGATAACTTCTTCATGTCGCACCCCGAAGCCAGTTTTTAGGGCGGGCCGGGCGTTTCGCCTGAGACTTCCCCACAATGTATGACTCTGAAGCTTGACTATTGGCAACAGCTTCACAGATGGACAGGGGGTCGTTTTCAAAATCTGGCTCTCGCCTTAGCGCCGCGCACATTCGTTTTAAAATTTACAACTTGCGCAAGCTTCACGGATTGACGGCGGGTCGTTCTCAAAATGTGGCTCTCGCCTCAGCGCCGCGCACACTCGTTATACAAAGTTGCATGTGCTTCACGGAGTGAGGGAGGTTCCTTTTCAACATGTGGCTCTCGCTTATCGTTTTAAACATGTGAAAGAGTTCCATGGGTTCCCATCATCCACGTGCCAGAAATGGTTCAGGATTGTGCGGGTGCAACAGTTATGTTGACTCGCTGTGTTGAAGTCCCAGGAATGGCGTTATGGCACGATTCAGGGTTGACAAGACGCAGCAGTCAGGTTGATCCGTGGCGCTGGAATCCCGAAAACAATGTTTCGGCACGATTCAGGTTCTTCAAACGGTTTTTCTTCCAAATAAACAATTCCTTCAATGGAAATGAACCGTTGTAAAGGCATATGGAGAGGGAGCTTGGAGGGAGGCTCTATTCCAACATCGTTGATGACTCTTGGGTTTACGCTGGTCCTCCTCCACCTCGTCCTCCTCCTCCTCCTCCTCCTCCTCCTGCTCCTGGTCCTTCTGGTCCTTCTCCCTCCTTCAGCCTCCCTCCCCTCCTCACTCCTCGGTGTAATTCGAATCTCTGGAGGCCGTTCGGGACCACCTGGGAACCCCCCAGAACGCCCACGGCGAGGCGCAGCTTCTGAAACGCGTCCCAGGGCTGGAAAACCGCCGAAAATCTACGACGAAAACCTCGGAAAACTGCCGAAGCCCGTCCAACATCCTCCTCGTTCTCCTCCTCCTCCCTCCTCCTCCTCCTCCTCCTCCTCCCCCTCCTCCTCCTCCTCCTCCTCCTCCTCCTCCTCCTCCTCCTCCTCCTCCTCCGGCCGTACTCCTCCTCCTCCTCCTCCTCCTCCGCCTCCTCCTCAATTCCTATTCCTTATAAATAGCTTCTCCCTGTCGCACCCCGAGGCTTGTTTTGAGGGCGGGCTGGGCATTTCGCCTGAGAACTCCGCACCGTTTATGACCCTGGAGCTTGAAAAAAGGCGACAGCTTCACGGAATGAGGGCGGGTCGTTTTCGAATGTGGCTCTCGCCTTAGCGCCGCGCACATTCGTTGTGAAAATTTGCAGGAGCTTCACGGATTGAGGGTGGCTCCTTTTCAAAATGTGGTTCTCGCCGTAGCGCCGCGCACATTCGATTTAAACATGCGCATAAGCTTCACGGAATGAGGGCGGGTGGGTTTCAAAATGTGGCTCTCGCCTTGGCGCCGCACACGTTCGTTTCAAAAGTTGCAAGAGCTTCGCGGACTGAGGGCGGGTGGTTTTCAAAATGTGGCTCTCGCCTTGGCGCCGCGCACGTTCTTTTTCAAAATGTGCAGGAGCTTCAATGATTGAGGGCGGCTCCTTTTCAAAATGTGGTTAACGCCTTAGCGCCGCGCCCATTCGTTGTAAGGCAATGCAAGAGTTTCACGGGTTCCCGTGGTCAACGTACACGACATGGTGTTCTGGAAGGATTCAGGATTGTGAGGGCGCCACAGTTACGCTGATTCGTGGTGCTGACTTCCCAAGAATGGCGTTCTGGCGCGATTCAAGATTGTCAAGACGCAACAATCAGATTGATACATGGCATTGGTGTCCCGAGAATAATGTTTCAGCATTCGTCAGGATCTTCAAACGGTTGTCTTCCAACGAAGCAATTCCTTCAGTGGAAATGAACCGTTGTATGGGGCCTTTGAAGAGGGAGCTTGGAGGAAGGTTTATTTATTCCGACATGACTGATCACTGTTGGGTTTACACAGGCCCTCCTCCTCCTCCTCCTCCTCCTCCTCCTCCTCCTCCTCCTCTTCCTCCATCCTCCCGCTTTCCTCCCTCCTTCCTTCCCTGCCTCCCTCTTCCTCTCCCTCCCCCCCTCTCGTGCCACCGAGCAGCGCGCCGAGGCCGTGGACCTCCGCGGCAGCCACGAGAGCTCCTCCTCTGGCACGGCCGTGAGGTTGCGGCCCAGCTGCAGGGGAAAGAACTGCCCCCCGCGGCGCGGGGAGACCCCACTCCTCCCGCTGCAGACATGCTCGCGGCGTGTTCTTTTTTTTGTGGGAATGAATATATTATAACGATAATTATAGTTATATATAATATATATATATATGTGTATATATGTATATGTATATATACATTTGTATATATATGTATATATATGCGCATACATATACATATGCACATACATACATATATACCTATAAATATACATACATACATACATACATACATACATACATACATACATACATGCATGCATGCATGCATGCATACATACAAACATATATAAAAAAAATGAATAAATACATAAGTTTAATAGAAAGTAAGGCAGAGAGAGAGAATATGTATAATGATAATTTTTATTGTTTTTAAATATATATATATATATATATATATATATATGTGTGTATAAACTTTTTTATATACATAAAAAACTTGTTCGTTTTGTTTTTAACGACGGGAGGCTTCTGGCCGTTCTCGGCCTCCGGGGGGGCCTCGGGCCCTGGGACCGTCCCAAGAAACGGCTCGCGGTGAGAAACGGGCCCTGGGGGGACTCCCGGGCCCCCCGCATCGAACAGGACTGGGGGGCCACATGCGAACCCGACCCCTACCCCCCACGATTTTTGAGGGGCAGGGTGGGGTTCACTTCGCCCGTGGCCTCCCGAGCAAAGTGAACCCCACCCTCCCCCTCAGAAATCGTGGGGGGTAGGGGTCGGGTTCGCATGTGGCCCCCTAAGAACGAAACAATCGTATGCCTGGGATCGCCTCGTGCTCTCGGGCCCCGCCGCGGGATCGCGCTGGCCGCAGCCCGCGGCCCGGCAGTTCTGCCCCAGAGGGCAGGCCCCCGCCCCTGACCGGGAGGCAATGTTGTGGCCGGGGGCGCGTGCGCGCCACACGCGTGCCGCGTGCGCGCGCCGCACTCGCACGATGAGCAAGCGCGCACACACACACACACACACACACACACACACACACACACACAACACACACACACACACAACGCACCCCATCGAAAACCCTGCACTGAGAGGAGAGGGGGAGGTGGAAAAGGGGGGATGGGTGCAGGGAGAGGGGGAGGGGCAAACTGGGTGCGTTCGCGTCATGTCTGACGTCCTACCCCTCCCTCCCATCCCTTACAATTGCATAGAGCCCCTCACTATTCACATAGTCGGGTGTCGATCGTCGAAGACGCCAGTGGTCCCGAAAGGGTAGAGGTAGAAGAGCAGGGCAGAGCGTAGCATGGCATATTATGGCGCGGCATTGCCTCGCCAAGCTTTGCACATCATGGCATCGTATCGCATAACATGGGACCGCATAATGGTGTAAGACATAGCACTACGTTACATACCATGGCGAGGCGAGGCACAATATGGCATGGCATGGCATTGCGTAGCCAAGCATCGCATACCACAGCATTGCAGAGCAGGGATGGGCACAGTATAGCGGCATCGCATAGCTGACATGATGGCCCCAACGATGCAGCGGAAGCACCTCTGAGCAGGACACAAACTCGGAAGTGAGGCCAGCGCCGCAGCAGGAGCACTGCGTCGAATGACCCAGAAGGCGGAACAAGGCCAACGCTACAGCGGGAACACCATGGAGAAAGACCAGCAACGCGGACATGGGGCAAAGGCGGCAGCGGGAGAAGCATGTTGAAGCATGTTGAGGAACCGAGCGCGCAGAAATGGGCCGCCGCCTCGTCGCCCGTCGTCTGGGCTCACGTTAGGAAGGCACCAACTATACACCAACACCGATCCTGGCCAGGATCACCCTGGGCCCAGGATCGGTGTATACGCCCTCCTGCCTTGCGCAAGAAGGCACACACACCGATCCTGGGCCCAGGGTGATCCTGGGCCAGGATCGGTGTTGGTGTGTAGTTGGTGCCCTCCGATCATGTGTCGTGTCCGCCTCGTCTGGGTTCGTTGGTCGGGCCCGCCGCTTTTCTGCCGCCGCCGCAGCCACCTTGAGGCGTGGCCGCCGCCCGTCGTCGGGGCTCGTTTGTTGGGTCCGCCGCCGCGTTGCCGCCCCGTCGCCGCCCCGTCGCCGCCCGTCGACCAGTTCGTTTTTGTACGCTCTGCCGCTTTGCTGCCGCCGTCGTTACGAGGAAGGCGGGAGGCAGAGGGGACGATTGAGAAATAAACGGTGAAGGGGGGAGAGAGGGCAAGGGGGGGAAGAAACGACGCGAGGGGAGAGACGTGAGAACACACGGACGACGAGGACGCGGAGGGGACGGAGGGGACGACGGCGATGACGCGGAAGGAAGTGACTTCGGCGAAGGGCGCGGAAAGAAGAGGTGTCAACCCAGGCAGGCACGAGCGGCCGCTCCGCGCTGCGCCAGCGGCTCCCGCCCTTCTTTGAAGGGGCCCCAGGACACACAAATAAATACACACAAATGACAATACTCCCCAGATTTTCCCATGTTTTCTGGGTCTCTGTCTTCCCCCCCACTTCCCATGTTTTCCCATATTTTCTGGGGAATCGAGGATTCATTGTGTCTGTGTGCTCATTTTTTCCTCCTGATTCTCGCGCGGCCACCGAGGCAGCCGTGCGCGCGCACGGGCAGGGCCGCGGTGGCGCGGCGCGCCGTCCACGAGCGCCGCGGCCCCCCCCGCTGGCGGGAAGGCAGGAAGGGGGCGCAGCCCGAGGGCGCAGCCCGTCCCGAAGAGCGGGCCCCTGCCCTCTCTCTGAACAAAGCTCGGCCCCAGGCTGACGTTGTGCCTCGGCAGTGCATGGCGAGGAGTGGGCTTCCTCTGCCGTCTTCCTCACTGTCGCCCCCCCCCCTTTGTTTCCCGCCTCACCGGAGGCAGTCGGTTGAGGTCACTGGCACACCTCGTCTCGACCGCCGGCTGGAGATGGGGGATGGACCGCTTCGCTCTGGGTTGCCACCAGCCTCGGGCCAAAGCCTACACCTGCTCGGCCAC
Source organism: Prorocentrum cordatum (assembly GCA_963575745.1). NCBI lineage: Eukaryota > Dinophyceae > Prorocentrales > Prorocentraceae > Prorocentrum > Prorocentrum cordatum. Next base: position 1,129,431 of record CAUYUJ010014149.1, read on the forward strand.
CTCGGCGTGCTGGCCGCACAGCGCCCCCGAGCTCCTCGAAGATCGCTGCCGGTATGTCTACGCCCGCCGCCTGCGCGCCCCTTTTTGGACGAGGCGCTGGAATAGCAATCGACGCGTGGCCTCCTCGACGGACTCGGCCTGCGGCTCCTCTCCGGCTGGCCCGACCTCCGTGGTCTCCAAGCCAAGTGCCTCGCTGGGCTGCGCTGCGTGCGCATCTCGCGGCTCCCGCGCGATCCTCTCGACCAGCGCGCGTTGCGCTCCAATGGCCGCCTCGAAGGCCCCCACGTGAACGCGTCCTGCCGCCTTCTCGACGTACTCGCTCGGTGGCACCTCCGCCGTCCTCATGAACTCCCCGGCGCCAATTTCGTGCACGCGGCCAGGGCCACGGGGCAGCGCGCCCTGCCCCGCAACCGTCTCCTCGAAGGGCACCGCGACGATCCTGTCGATGCTCGGTGGCCCGCCGACCTACGATGCATCTCACCTGCGGCACTTCCTTTCCCGCACTGCACTTCTGGTCCTCCCGGGCCTGTGCCAACTTCACCTCAACGGTCTTTCCGACGAGCTCCCCATGTGTCAGCTGTACCGCGACATGTTCCCCAACGCCCATCTCCAGCGGCGCATCCACGGGCGGCTGTCCCGACGTGTCAATCGCAAGATGTGGCAACCACCCTTGGCATGGCCGCATCGCCAGAGGTGGCAACCTGCCTTGTCTTGGCTGAATCGAAAGGTCTGGCAGCCTCTGTTGTCTTAGCTGAACCGCAAGGTCTGGCAATCTCACTTGTCCTCACCTCAATGGTCTTCTCGATGAGCGCTTCCTGCGGCGACTGCACCGCCGCACTTTTCCTTAACGTCCATAATTATCCGACGGCATCTCCACGACATTCTCTGCCCCGACCTGCGTGACACGAGGCGCCCTCCTGATCTCGTCGCCTGCGGCGGGCTCGCTCGGCGCGCCAGCGGCCACGAGGTTCGGGAGCGCGGGGGCCTGCTCGACCTCTCTGGTGCCACCCTTCACCGCGTCCACGCCCTCGTCCTCTGCCAGGCCCTCGTCGATGACACTCCGCAGCCACCGCAGAAGCAGGCAAGTCACCACGGGATGTGCTCCACGGGCGGCACGTCCGCGATCGCCTCGAGAACTCTTGGGCGACAGCCTGCAGCGCCTGCGCCGGGGGCCTTCCCGCGGCACCCTGCACGCGCCGGCTCCGTTCGGGGATGGACAGACCTTCCTTTAGCAAAACGCGGTGTAGGGAAAACGACCCGAGGCCCAAGCCTGGCCGCGGCGCAAGCCTGGAAAATAAAACGGCCGCGGCGCCCTCGCGAGAGCCGAAGACGGACCATTCACGAATCGACGTGTCACTGTTGGGGGTTCTGCACGCGCCCCGAACCGTGCTCTTCTCGCACTCGAGCTCTTGGGCGACAGCCTGCGGCGCGTGCGCTGGGGGCCTTCCCGCAGCACCCTGCACGCGCCCCCGGCTCCGCACTCTGCTCGCACGCCACGGGGCACGGCCCTCCGCGCGGCGCGCCGACCTCTGCACGGCGCCCCGTCCGCCCGCGGCGCGCGCCCAAGCGGCGGCACGCCCTGCGCCCGCAGACGCCCAGGCGGCGAGCCCGCCGAGGTCGTCGGGCCCGTTGCCTCGAAGCTCCGCCGCCGCCGCCTGCTCGAGGACCCGACGCGGGCGCGGGCGAGGGTCTCTCGACCCGGTGTTCTGTCGGGCGTGTCCCCCTGCAGGGGGATTTTCGAAACAAAAATAAAAAGTACCCCAAAAGTGCCCCAGAAAGGTCCCAGAATACTTTTTCAATTTTCGTCGAAAACCCCCCTGTAGGGGGACAGGCCCGACTTAAACCCAGTGTCGCACGCCTGCTGAGTCGCGTCCTCAAGCCGCAGGGGCCATCTCGACCCTCATGAATCGCTGGGGCGGGGGGGGCGGCCGACACCCCTCGGGCCCCTCGCGGCTCGAGGTGAAGGAAGCGGTGTTGAGCATGAGCAAAAGAGAAGCGGAGAAAGGAGGGGAGCAAAAAAAAAAAACAAAACAGAAAAAGGAGAAAAAAAAAACCAAAGAAAAATAAAAAAAAAAAGCAAGAAAAAAAAAAACCATCAGAAAAAAGCAAAACAAAACCAGGAACAAAAACAAAAACAAAAAAGGCAGAAAACAGAAAACAAAAACAATAAAGACAAAAAGAAAAAAAAACACAAAAGAAAAAAGAAAAATCAACAAAAAAGAGAAAAAAACAAAAAAAAAAAAAAAAAAACACAAAAACAAATAAAAGAAAAACACAAAAAATAAACAAAAAAAACAATACACAAATAAAAAAACAGAAAAAAAAAGAAATAGGAGAAGAATAAACACCAAAAAAAAAAAACCAAAAAAACAAACAGAAAAAAAAACAAAAACAACCAAAAGAAGCACCAGCCATCCGTCTGTCCGCGGGGAAACGGAAGACTCGCCTCGATCGTCATGCTCCGGTTCCTCGGCCTACCCTCTCCTCCTCACTCCCAAGCTCTTCACTCCTACTCCGCCTCCGCCTCTTGTCACATGACTGATAGTGATTACGATTGTGCTGATGCCATTGCCACCTCTCTGTAAGGACCCTCGCCGTTCTCCTTCATCCCCGCACCCCCCATCCCCCTGCGCCCCGACCCCTCGGGCGTTGCCAGAGGTGGCCATGGCTCAGGGTGGCCCCCTGCTTTTCCAGGGAGGCCAGAGGACCCCATGGGGACTCCAAAAAAACTTGCGGGAAGAGCCGGGGGCACACCTGGCCAGGCTGCCGGGACCACCTCTGGCAACACCCGGCCCTCCTGCCGTCAGCCTTCCCCTCTCGCTGATTCTCGGAGCGCGTGTGAGCGCCAGCGTGTGCGTGTGCACCGAAGAGCCCTTCAGTACGACGCAGGCGGTGCAGCAAGGGCCGACACACAGGCTGCGCGCGATCGGTGGAGCTGAACGGGGTGGACAAACACTGGGCTGAGACTTGGAGGCGGCCAGGGGGTCCGAGTCGGTTGGGCCCCGCGAAAGTGTAATTATCAAGAGGGGGGGGGGATACAGGCAAGTTCGCTCAAAATCGGTTCCCGGACCTCTCGTGGGGTCCATCTGGTGCAACGTTTCACCCCATATCCGTTTCTGGTGGTGATCCTGGGGCCCGAAGACGGCCCCAGAGACCGAGACGGGCAACAAAAAATGCTCGAGCCCAGCACCTCGAACCTGCCCCCCCCCTTCCTGCTGGCCAGAGCCCAGTGCTGGGCCTCCTCGGACACCCCGCCAGCTCCAAGCTGAGACACTTCCCCGAGATCGTCGGGCTCCCTCCGAGGGCCGAGACACTTCCCCGAGATCAGCGGGCTCCCTCCGAGGTCCCCGCGACCGCGGGTGTCTTCGCGGCACCCTTCACGGCGCTGGCGACGGCGTCGTCGCCGAAGGTCCTTGGGGCGCGACGGGCTCAGAGCGGGGCAGGGGCAGGGGGGGGGCTGAAGGGAAAAGAAAGGGAGGATAGAGAGAAACGAAAGCATACCCCCCATCCCCTGCCCCTATACCCTCTCGTCCTCCTCTCCTCCTCCTCCTCCTCCTCCTCCTCCTCATCCCTCCCTCCTCCTCCTCCTCCTCATCTCTCATCCGCCTCCTCCTCCTCCTCCTCCTCCTCCGTCTCCTCCTCCTCCTCCTCCCTCCTCCTCCTGATCACATCAGCATCACATCAGCATCAGCATCAGCATCATCATCAATCATCTCATCATCATCATCATCATCATATCATCACATCATCAGAAAAAAAAAAAGAAAGAAATCATCATCATTCATCATCAGCACCATCATCCCATCCCTCATCCTCATCCTCATTCCTCATCCTCATCCCTCAACCTCATCCTCATCACCTCATCCTCATCACCTCATCCTCATCACCTCATCCTCATCCTCATCCTCATCCTCATCCTCATCCTCATCCTCATCCTCATCCTCATCCCTCCCTCCCTCCCTCCCCCCCCTCCCTCCCTCTCTCCCTCCCTCCCTCCTCCTGTTTGCGCGGATACAAGGGCAAGGGGCACAGAGGAGCCAGCAAGCCACCCGCCAACGCCCGGTGCGCGACCGGCGTCCCGGAGAAGCCACCTCGGGCCTGCTCCTGGAGCCCCCCCTGCATGGGTGCAGCCAGCTCGGGGCACCCGCGTCGGGGCCGCCCAATGCCCAGAGTGTGCAGCCCGAAGGCTCCTGGAGGCCTCGCTCCAGACGCGGGCGGGAAGGGGAAGGGGGAGAAAAGGAAGGGGGAGGAGAGAGGGCATACAGTCGGACTTGATTGGAGAGGACACGCGAGAGGACACAAGACCCTTCCGAGGGCCACGTTGCCACAGAGAGGAGGCATGGGTCGCAAAACACAGGACACCAGGGTGCCCTTGATCTGGCAGGGTCGTCATACTAATCCGGGCCGCCTGTAGCCGACCCCCTCCCCTTATCCCCCCTCGGTGCGGGGGACCGCCTCCGCACGTCCCGCAGCCTGGCCCCGCAGAGGGCGAGGTGTGCCCAGGAAAGCGCCCCGCAGCCCTCCTCGGAAGCAAGAGCACGTGTTGAACGCTGATGGACGCGCGAAACGAGGCCCGCGGGCTCCGACTTTTGTGGTTGCAGTCGCCAGCTTTCGGCGCGAGCATTGAAATGTTGGGGTCCTGGGGCGACGCCACGTCGCGGGAAAAACCTGCGTTGGACTTCGAGGGAAGATGTGGGCCCCTTCCCCGGCAGAGGCTGCACCCTTCGGCGGCGCGCTTCGCTGCGGACGCTGCCGCTCGAGTGGCCGCCGTGCTGCTCGCGGGGCAGCCGTGGCCGCGCGCTCGCCTGGACGCAGCTCGGGGCGCCCCGCAGAGGACCTGACTACCTACCAGACCGCCCCAACCCAACCCGAAGACCCGAATTTTTGGTTGGGGGGGTAAGGGTTCCACATGTGTTTTCTCGATGTTTCCCGACCCCCCCCATTGGAAATCGAGGGTAAATCCGAGCCTTCGAAATTCGACCAAAAAAGAAACGAAAAAAAAAAGAAAGGAAAGAAAAAAAAAAAAAAGTTGTTGGGGTGGCTTGGTGGGTGGTGAGACCCTGAGATCCGACCGGCTGAGGATGAGGAGAGGGGGAGGAGTAGATGCGGAGAGGAGAGGGAGGGAGAAGGGGGAGGGGGGAGAGGGAGGAGAGAAGGGCGGAGGAGAGGAGGAGAGGCGGAGGAGGAGGAACAGGAGGAGGAGGAGGAGGAGGAGGCTGAGGAGGAGAGGCGGAGGCGAGGAGAGGGAAGGAGAGGAGGAGGAGGAGGGAGGAGGGAGGGAGGGGGAGGGGGGAGAGGCAGAGGGAGGAGGCGGAGGAGGAGGAGGCAGAGGCGGGAGGAGGATGAGAGAGGAGGGAGGCGGAGGAGGAGGAGGAGGAGAGGAGGGAGGAGGAGGGGGGAGGAGGGAGGAAGAGCCCGGCGTGCCACGGAGTGCCTCCTGCCGGGCCCCTTCCTCGGCGTGTCGGCGGCCCCCTTACGGCGCGGTCGCACGCCGCGCGCCCTGCTGGCTCGCGGCCGCCTGCTGGCTCGCGTGGCACGCCGTGGCCGCGCCCTCTGCCCGGGCGCCGCTCGGGGCGCGCAGAGCGCCTGCTGAAGCAGCGGGCGGCGCGCCCTCCCCGCCGAGGCGCGGCGGCGCAGTGCGTGCGCGTCCGGCAGCCTGCCCCGGCCGCACCGCACCGGCAGGAGCCGCGGGCGCCCCGACAGGGGGCCAGATGCGAGCCCCACCCCTACCCCTACACGATTTCTGAGGGGGAGGGTGGGGTTCCCTTCGCCCGGGAGGAGGAGCAGGAGGAGGAGGGAGAAGGGGGAGAGGGAGGGAGGAGGACGAGGAGGAGGAGGAGGAGGAGGAGGAGGAGCTCGGGAGCTCCCGAGCGAAGTGAACCCCCACCCCCCACCCCCCCTCAGGACTCGTGGGGGGCAGGGGTGGGGTTCGCATCTGGCCCCCTAGCCGATCGCGGTGAGGGAGCAGCAGCGCGGCGGGTGGGCAGAGGGGGAGAAGCGATACGCAGGGGCAAGGAGGAGGGGGAGAAGAGGAAGGAGATCGAGAGTGGGAAGCGCATCGGGAGGGGCGCCTGAGTGTACATCATGACAGGTAGGCTTCGATCCCTCGGGGCCCCGAACAGCCATGAACAAAGCGGACACCACTAGGCTTACAGACAAAGACACATCGAAACATGACGATACGCACGTGTGTGTGTGTGTGTGACATCACCCGTCCTGGTCGACCCGTAGAACAAGGATGCGCGATGAGGATGCAAGGGACTTGGACGCCCGTCTCGAAACTTTTCGAGGAGGAGGCGCGGCCAACGACGGTGGCCCCAAGGATGGACCGTGGAGGAAAGGATGCAAGGGTACGTGAGCGTTTTTTTTATTCGGCGCTTCGACATTGGGCGGAAGGGGGGGAGGGGGGGGTCTGGCTCCGGACCTCTGCTCAGTCAGTGCGACTGTTTCCAAGAGTGCGGCCTCTGGGGGAGCCTCCACCTGCCTGAAACAGGCCGCCAACAAAACAGCCAAGATCTACTCCATACAAAGGGGAGGGGGGGGTGGAGCCCGCGCCGATCGGCAAAACAATGAATAACACAACGGAGGGTGCCCTTGAGAAGGTTGCCCGTCCTTCCTATGCAGGCTGACTGCACCCATCCCGAGCCACAACGTGCTCCCCTCTTCCCAACTCTCCTCCCGGGGGGCCAGACGCCCTCTGGCAAGAGCCTGCGGAGCGAGCCAGCCAGCCCCTACCCAAAGGCCTGCAGCTGCCATGCGGACCCCACTCAATCTGACCATGCGATGCCCTGCGACTTCTGGAAACTACCTGCCATGGGCCTTGCAAAAAGGGCCCCCAGAAGCCCAAGCCAGCGCGCCCAGAAAGTCCAAGAGAGCGTCGAGAAGGCACAGGGTGGCCCTACGACGGTCCAGGATGGCTTCGAGACGGCTCACGGAGTCCCCCAAACGCCCCATGAGTGCTCCCATGTGGCTTCCAAGGAGGTCCCACAAGGCAAACATCATCCCATCCCTAGGGGAAACGCACATGTTTAGCATACTCGTCTTTTGTTCTCAGCCCAAACTGCTCCCAAAATGACACCAGGATGGCCCACAAGGCCCCCTAGCGACCAACAAGACTGTCCAAGAGACCCCTGAGACGGCCCCCGAGGTCCCCTAAGACGGCCCAGGGGAGCCCCAAGAGAGCCCCTAACAGGCGCCACAGATGGGCAATACGAACTGACATATCGAGCCTTTCCCCCACAGGTGGTCCCAAGAGCCCCCAGAGGCCCCGAAGAAGCTCCAACGAGGCCCCGAAGAAGCCCCCCGGATGCCCGCAAGAGCCCTCCAAGAAGCAACTGAAAGGCACCCCGAGAGCCCCCCATGTGCATCCAAGAGGCTCCTGACTCATTAGATCCAACTTCCACTATCGTCGCAAAATCTCTCTTCTTCTGGGGTTGGCCTTCCACAAGCATCCCACAGGGCAGTCACACCCTACGGCTTCCTCTGCGAGCTCCACCAATCCCTGCGAGCTCCACCAGTCCCGCTACTAAGCCATCATGAGAGCTCCTCCCTTGCCTCCTCCTGCTCCCCGCCCTCCTCCCTTTGTTCCGCCTCGCCTCCTCCACCCCTCCTCCGCCTACTCTTCAACATCATACCCATCCGCGTTATCTGAATCACACCTGTCACCACTCTCGTCATCTTCATCGTCCACGTCGTCGACTTCATCAGAATCGCCACTACCATCGTCAGCTAGAACCCGAGAACAAGCGCTGCCACATGCCTATCATCGTATACGAGGCAGCAATAAGAGTTGCAACGTACCCCATTGACACTTCCGACAACGTCGTTCCCTCAGCCTCCCCTTTCTCCTCGTCAGTCCATAGATGGTCCAGGCAGAAACTAAGCATTTCGTTTCTCTGGTCGACCCACAAGGGGGTCCAGCTAGAAAGGGGGTGGTGCAATAGATTTGGGGCAATTGTGTTGCAAATGTATTGCGCCGGAGAATTGTATTGCATTGTATTGCGACGAATGCATTGCACGCGAGAATCCAGCAATACGCTTGCGCCCCGATATGTATTGCACGCCCCAAATGTACTGCAACCCCACAAATCTATTGTACCAAATCTATTGCATCACCCCCTTGTCGCTGGACCACCTTTTGGGTCAACCCGAGTTTCCAGCTCGCGCACGCCCGCTCCCAACTAAACTGACCGTGACGACTCAAGAGGCTCCCAAGATATCCCCAGGCCGGCCCAGGCAGCCTCCGAGAGGGCCCCAAGGCAGCGAAAGAGGAACGCAGGATAGTCCAAGAGAGCCCCAGCGGGGCCCTCAGAGAGACGCCCAAAACAAGACAAGACAAGACAGCTCCCCGAATGGCGCGTGATGCGCCATTCGGGGCATGAGAATGCCACACGCTCGTGCGTCTCAGAGAGACGCCAAAGAAAGGTAACTCGCACCAACCTCCGGAGCTCTCCGGATTTCCCCCCCAATGGGACCCCCTACACAGCCAGCGACGCACGAGAAACTCCCCGGAAGCCCAGAGGCGTGCCAAGGGCGCCCAAGAAGCCCCGAAGGGCCTCACCCGTCGACTTCGTCCTTCCTCTGGGGGTCGGCGGAATGGCGTAAGCCTCTTGCATATCATGCAATGAAAGCAGGCACACCTGACGCTGAAATCCCATGAGAATGGGCATGATCCAATCCAACTGCTGCCATGCCGCGTTGAAATCAGAGAGCAAAGCCCGGTGCTGGCCAGAGGCATAAAGCGATTAGCGCTCCATTGATTTCGAGATTGATGCTTGAAACAGAAAGCTCGAGGAGCCTCGGAACTGAATAGAACTCCTCCCTCCGCCCAGCTTGAGAGGCAACGATAGGGGGGGACTGGCATAGGGGGGGAAACATCTACCTGGAATCCGCGATACATCGCCGATAGATCGGCGACAGGCCCCCGATAACAAATCCGGCCGTTCCTGGGCCGAGTGGGGCTATGATACCCCTATCGGCGATCAATGGACGATTGGGGGTCGATGCATCCCCCCCCACGGCTATTGCCCCCTATCGTTGCCCTTGACAGATTCCTCCTCCCCATCCTGATCTGCCTTGACTTCCCTCTCCGCTCCCGCTACCACCTCCTCCTGCTCCTCCCAGCCCCTCTCGGGTTCACCAGATACCTGCTTATGGCGAGCAAAGATTGACGAAAAACTGGCAAGAACTTGCGAATCAAAACCCGGGCGGTCCTCACCCGCTCGTAGAAGGAGACCTCGCAGAAAGCACTCTCAACTAGTGAAAGCGGTGGCCAGCGGAGAGAGAGAGAGAGAGAAAGAGAGAGAAAGAGAGAGAAAGAGAGAGAGAGAGAGTGAGAAAGAGAGAGAGAGAGAGCAAAACAACTGCGAAGATGCGTAAAAACTGGATGGCATGCGGCACGGAAAGAGCTGCCTAGTGCTTTGCATCATGTGTGTGTTGGGTGCACCGAGTGCCCCGTGCAGGCCAAGATTGTCCTCGTCGTCCTTCTCATCTGGCTTCCTCTCCTCCCCCCGACGAGCTCCTCCTCCATTCTCCTGACCCTGCTCCGTCTTCTCGCCTCCCTCCTCGACCCCCTCCCTCCTGCTCCTCCTCCTCTTTTCGCTAAGGTCGAGGGCTTCGGCATGGCGTCGGGTTGACCTGCTATGAATGATGTATCATCCATTGCCCAGTGCTGGCCGCCAAGTCTTTGCAGCATTGTTTTCCTTCGAGTGGGGCTTAGTGGGAACGTATCTGGCTGAGGGCATCCTGGTATTGTTTGTGGCCTGCTATCGAGGGCCATCGCTGTGGGTTCATATTATGAGAGACGGTCGTTGCAAATACGACAAATCATGTCTTCTGGCGTTTTCATGTGCATGGTACCCGGCATAGTGTTTGCAACTATCCTCGTTGGCTTGGAATGGTTGGCCGTTGATGTCAAAACAATCCCTCCTGGTCCGTACGCCGCTTCAGTGTCTACTCAGACATTGCCACCCATCCGGCCGATAGCCACAGCCACACACACACACACACATCGGGGGGGCCTCCCTGGCTAGTTCAAAGCAATACACAGCCTACGTCTTTGCCATCAGCATGGACGTGTTCGCGTCCACGTCGCACAATGCATGGCTAGAGAGAGAGAGAGAGAGACGGGGCACATTCCCCGCGGGCCAGGGCTGCATATCGTTGGCGCTCATCGTTTCAAGAGAAATCCGTCGCCGTGCCCTTTGATGCACGAGTTGGAGTGTCCTCTCGTCCTGTGCCGTATCCCTCGAGCCTCATAACCCCAATCCTGGAGAGTACTTCAGGGGCCCCGACCCCGGATTCCCGAATCTCTTGGGGCTTCCCGCGTGCATTCTGACTACCTACCAGACCACCCCAACCCAACCCGAAGGCACGAATTTGACCCGAATTTCGGGTTGGGGGGGGTACGGGGACCATGTGTTTTTTCGACGTTCCCCGATCCCCCCCCACTGGAAATGGAGGGCAAATTGAGGCCTTCGGGTTGGGCTGGGGTGGTTTGGTGGGTGGTGACATTCTGGGCTCACCCGCATCATGTCATATGACTTGTTCGGGGCCAAGAGGACCCCAAGACGGCCTAAGAGACCCTCACGAGGCTGCTATACGCTCGGTCGAAGACGCTCAAGGTGGCTCCAAGATGGCCCAAAACGCCTTCGAGACGCCCCAAGAGGCCTCCAAGAACCTTCCAACGAGAGCCTCGAGAGGCCAAAATCAGTGATGTTCCTTAGGTTCAATGCTGTGGGGATTCTCGACATTTTGAACTTCCGACGCTCCAAGACGGCCCAAGAGGCCCCCAGGACCGCCTCGAGGCGACCCCAGAGGCCCCCAAGAGGACCCAAACACGGCCCAAGAGGTCTCCAAGACGGCCCAAAAGGCGACCAAGACGGCCCAAGGAGGTCCAAGAGGGGGAACCCGATCAGAAAATCCGAGCCTTCCGCCCCAGGAGGCGCCAAGGAAGCCCCGAGAGGCCCCCAAGAGGCCCCAAGGGGCACCAGAGATGCCCCCACGAGGCCCCAAGAGGCCCCAGGAGGCCCAAAAGAAACGCCAAAACTCCAGGCGGCCCCCGAGAGGCCTCGACGAGATCACAACGAGCACGCAGGAGGCCTCAGACCCACAATCCAGGCACGGTGGCGGGATGGGCCGAAGGCCATCGGATCCGCCGCTCCCTGGGGTCTTGCCACAAGGGTGCACGGCGTGCTGGATGTCTGGGAGGTATGAGTTCTTTTCCAAAGACCTCCCCCTCTTGCCGTCGCTCGGACGTTCATTCCCCGTGCACGCTTTGGTTGTGTGCGTGTTTTTGTTGCTCGATGGTCCGGGATGCTCCTGATGGTCCTCGCCGAGGAAAAAGCGCACACGTCCGAGCGATGCCAAACCCCGGGGGTTTCGGCGCAGCCCGCCGGCCACCCAGAGAGCTGCGTAAAACTACGCCCGCCGTTGGCACAAACGCCTCCTGCATGGCCAAAATGGCCAAAGACGGCCTCAAAGGCGTCCCCGAGATGCCTCCATGACTGCCAAGATGACCCAAGATGGCCCCTCCAAGACGGCCAAGATAACCCCAATGGGGCCCAAGATGTCCTCCAGACGGCCCAAGAGCCCCATAAGACGCCCCGTTCTCGCCGTCTTGAGCTTCCGACGCTCCAACTCCGAAGATCGCCCCAAGACGGCCCAAGAGGCCCCCAAGAGGCCGGCAAGACGGCCCAAAAGGGACCCAAGACAGCCCAAGAGGGCCCCAAGACGCCCGACTGCCATGGAAGGGCCCAAGACAGCCTCTGAAGGCCAGGAGGCCCTCACGACGCCCTCGAGAGATCCCCAAGAGGTCCCCAAGAGGCCCCCAAGAGGTCCCCAAGAGGCCCCAAAGAAGCCCCCAAGAGGTCCCCAAGAGGTCCCAGGAGACCCCAAAGAGGACCCCAAGATGCCCCTTAGAGCCTCCGCATACGCCCACTGTCACAAGAAGCCCCCCAATAGTGCCAAGAGGGCCTCAAGAGGCCCCTTCTTCCTCCTCCGCCGCATCCTCCCTACCCTCCTCCTTTCTATTCCTCTTCGCGGTGTTCCCAAAGGAGTTCCACAGTGGCTGGGGAAGCACATAGTCCAATAGCTTGGCCCGACTTCGGCCCGGCGCTTCGCCGCGTGGGCGCTTCCCAAAGGCAGGGAGCGGCAGTGGCTCGCCGAACGCGCCTTCTGCAAGCTCCCGCTCGGACGCGGCGCGAATCTCCCGCGCGCCCCGTCGCCGACGCGCGACGGGGACATGAAACGTCGCTCTCGCCCCAGTGCGCGCGCAGCTGTCGCCTGCACGTGGTGCTCCCGCCCCGGCGCGGCGCCCGTGTGCCACTCGCCGCGCTCCGGGGGGCCACCACGCGCGCCGGGGCGACTCGCCGCCCCGTCGCCCATCTGGGGATCTTCTGCCCCGGGTCAACCCAGACCCGGGTGAGTCAGGCCTTGCAGACTCTTGCAAAGCCTGCACCCAAACCCGGGCCCACGCGGAGGACCCTGCAGGATCCTGCAGGGCCCTGCGCCCAGGCCCGGGCCGGTGCGCCCCTGGCACTGCAGGATCCTGCAGGGTCGGGCGCTCTGGCCGACCCCCGTTTGCATCGACCCCCGTCTCAAGTTGGCGGCGCGCAGAGGGGGGCAGGGCGAGGCGGGAAGGCTTCTTAGAAGCAGCCTCCTCCCAAGAAGCCTTCCCCCCTCCCCCGACCCGCCTCTGCGCGCCGCACGCTCTCCGGTGGCCGGGAGCCGCGCGGGCCCGGCAGGCGCCATACAGTCGGGGCGTTGACCGAAGGAATCCTAAAGAAGGAACGAGGCCTCCATTTTCCCATGAGTGAAACTTCGACTCCCCCTGAGAAGACCTCAGGGAAACCCAAGGCAAGCTGTACCGACCTCAACTACAGTCGGGGCGTTGACCGAAGGAACCCTGAAGAAGGAACGAGGCCTCCTTGTCCCCATGAGTGAAACTTCGACTCCCCTTGAGAAGGTCTCGGGAAAACCCGAGGCAAGCTGTAGAACAATCAAGGAACACTAAAACAGGGCTAGGATCGGGATAAATCGCTCCAGAACGTTCCGGAGCGCTCTCAGAGCGTTCCGGAACGCTCTGGAGCGGCCGCGGCGCCCAGTACATCCTCCAAACCCGCCGATTCTCAGAGATTTCGAGTTATCCCGATCCGATTTTGTCCCGACCTTCGCGTCGGTTGAGAAACCGCGCCCCTCCCCCAACGCAAAGGGTTCCTTCTCCAGCGCCCCGAGCTGTACAGCGCGCCCGCAAGGCCCGCGGGCGGAGCGGCGGCGCGGGCCCGCGGCGCCGCGCGCGAAGGGCGGCCCCGAGTGAGTGTGCCCCGCTTGACCGGCCCCCGCCCCCCGCGGCGCGTGGCCTCGGCCCCGCGGGCCGAGCTGGACCCCCCCCCTCCCCCGGGTGGGGTCATGTGGGCCGCTCCCCGTCCCCCGCGGCCCCTTTGACCGCGTATTCCCCGCGTCCCCCGCGGCGCGCGGCCTCGGCCCCGCGGGCCGAGCTGCGCCCCCCCCCCCCTTCCCCCGGGGGGGGGGAGGTGGGCAGCTCCCTGCGGGCTTCGAGGGGTGCATGCCCAACCTTGGGGGGTGATCTGGTGGGGGCCTCGACTGGCCAACGCTCGGACGTCCAGTTCCTGTGTTTTTGTCGGTTCCGTGCGTGGTTTTTTTTTTTCGCCAAACGATCGAGGATGCTCCTCGAGGGTCCTCGCCGAAGGAAAATGCACAGGTCGTCCGAGCGATGCCAGGTCGAAGGGGATGGGGATGGGGATGGGGATGGGGGTCGGTTGAACGATACGGAGCACAAGGGCGGCCGAAGTGCCCCCCCTCGCCCAGGGCGCCGCGGAGCCGGCGCGCGCGCTGGCGCGGCGGCGCGCCGCGCGGGCGCGGCGCGGGGCGGCGCCCTCGCGCCGCGCTGCCCGCGGAGGAGGGCTGCCGCGGCTGGCCAAGGCGCGGCGCGGGGCAGCTTGCCCGTGGCCAGCGCGTCGGAGCGCCTTCCGCTCGCTGAGCGGAGCCGCGTTCCAATCCCAGTAGCAGTCGGAGCGCCTACGCGAGGACACGCGACGGGGCACGAGACTGCTCCGACGGCAGCGTGGCCTGCAACAGCCACAGGACACTGGGGCACCCTTGGTCCGGACACGCAGAGGACACAAAAAGCGATGGAGAGGACACACGAGCACCCTTGATGTTGCAGGGTCGACCTGCCAATGCGCGCCGACCGTACCAAGCTGCGCCGCAACAGATTCTTGCGCCATGGGAAGAGGGTGGGCATGGGCCGAGGCCGCTGACTCGCTCGACCTGCCTGGCTTGATCCTCTCCCTCGGTGCCCCCCGTCCCTTCTACGCATAGACATAGCTCCTCCCTCTCGCACCCCCGGGCGCCTCGGCAGGGCAGGCCGCCGGGCGCTGCGTCTGAGAACCCCTGACCCTTCATGGTCCTGGAGCCCGAACCTCACAACGCGCACACCGACGGAGCCCATGCCGTGCTCCAAACGGGGCACCCGCTCGAGCGCCGCGCGCCTTCGACTCTTCGACGGCGCACCGGCTCCACGGACGGAGGGATGGCGTTCCCCTCAACGGGGCTCTTGCCCTAGCGCCGCGCACACCCTCTTGCGGCCATGAAGCAGTTGAGAGGATGGAGTGAAGGGGCCCCAACACACACAAAGAAATACACACAAATAAAGATATTCCCCATATTGTCGTATATTTTCTGGGTTTCTGTCTTCCCCACCACTTCCCATATTTTCCCAGATGTTCCTGGGAATCGACGATTAATTGTGTCTGTGTGCTTCTTTCCCTCCTGATGGAGGGCGATCGTATTCAAGATGGAGCTCTCGGCCGCGCACAGTCGTCTGGAAAGCCTGCAGCGGTTACAAGGCTGGAGGGTGGTTCGTCTTAAAGTGGGGGCTCTTTCGCATCTGCGCCGCGCGCCTTCGTCTTGAGCCACTGCTGCCCTCACGAGCCCTGTGGTAACGCTTGCAACATGCTGCAGTACGGAAGACAGGGGGCGATTCCTTGTTCGAAGCAGGGCGAACGCTCGGACGTCCATTTCCTGAGTTCTTTTCAGTTTCGTGCGTGGTTTTTCGCCAAATTATCAAGGATGCTCATCGATGGCCCTCGCCGAAGGAAAAATGCACACGTCCGAGCGATGCCAAGAACAGGGCGAACGCTTGAGACTTCCCTGGGCTCAGAAAGAAAAACAAAAACTTCACCAGATGCAGCAGCTGCACGGATGGAGGGCGGCTCCTCCTCAGAACGGGGGCACTCCTCATCTCCCGCCTCCGTCCATCCTCCCCTCCCTCGTCCCCTCTCCCTCCCTCCCTCCCTCCCTCCTCCCTCCCGCTTCCCTTCCTCGCCCCGCATGGGCCACGAAGGCAGGGGGGGTGATCGAGGAGAGCGCCCGGGACGAGGCCAGTCCTCTCCCAAAGGGGGAACAGCAGCGAACGGGCACGCCACGACGGAGCGCGCGCGCTCTGCTCTCGGACAAAGGCGGGTGCCCGTGTCCACTGCCAGCTTGGAGCCTCGGGGCTTTCCCTTCCCCAGAGGCCCGAGGCGCCCTGGACGTGGACAGAGATCTGGCCCCCGGAGGCTCGAGCTGCATCCTCCGTGTCCAGTGCGCCTCGGCCGCGTGGCGCCCCCTCCACGGCGCGCCGGGCACGGATGGAACGCGTGCCCGCGCCTCCGTCGGGCGTGCACCCCGCCGAGCGGCCCCGCCCCCGGCGGCCGCGGCAGGCGGCCCCCCGCGGCAGGGCGCGACCGCGGTGGGCGTCTTGCGCTTCGAGTGCGTGTTCAGCACCACCTCGAAGGGCTTGCCTGGGCTGGGGGTGCCCCCGCACCAGCGCGGGGTGCGCGCGCGCACCCCCGCGGAGTGGCGCGCGGCGATCCTCGCTCTCCCCCACACTCTCTCTCTCTCTCTCTCTCTCTCTCTCTCTCTCTCTCTATATATATATATATCACTGTCTCTCTCTCTCTCTCGCTCTCTCTCTCTCTCTCTCTCTTTATCTCTCTCTCTCTCTCTCTCTTTATATATGTACATGTATATATACACATATGTATCGCTCTCTCTCTCTCTCTCGCTATGTATCTGGTTCCCCCTTGTTCACACACATACTTACATACAAGCACACCCTCTGTCTATCTCCCTCTCTCCCTCTCTCTCGCTCTACATATATATACATAGGTATGTGTGTGTTCTCGTGTCTCTGGTATGCTATCCTCTCTCTCGCTATCTCTCTCTCTCTCTCGCTCTAGTCAGATCAGCTAAATTCACTGTGGACTCAGGTGTCGATGCCACCCGCCCCAAACAGCAGAAGAGCTAATGCAACGATACATTGATCAGCCTAAGCTGGCAACATCACGCCATATCTTGAGAGGAGCTGGGCAGGGCCCCACTTCTCCTCCCAAACGCCATGAACAAAGTCAGGAAACTCGTCGGGCTCAGCTCCGCCTGATATCTGGACCCCCTCGTACGACGCACGGATGAGGGCCACTAGATCAGAGGGGGAAGGCGAACGATGGCATGTGCCCGTCCACCTCCTGTAGTGCCGAGCCCGACTGGGGAAGCTCCCCATCGCGAATCCCGATCTGCGCTGTGGAAGGGCGAGTGAGGCAACACCACACCACGCATACCCTGCGCATTTCAAGCACGACACCACCCACCCACTCCCCCCCGCCCAACTCTGGTCGTTGGCAAAAACTTTCGCCGTGCACAAGTTGTGACCCCGAAAGCGGGTCAGGAGAGTGAGCTCCGTGAGCTGTTCAGCACTCCCTGGAACAGTCTTCGAACTATCAAAAAATTGCACCTTCTCGAATCCATCTTCCGAGCCTGACTGAGAAAAAAAAACTCTTGGGCGGATCGGTTTCCGTGTCTCGTGCCTGCACACGCATAGGGATACCAGACGAGTCCGCGCGACCTCTAGCGGCCATGACCACAAAATGGCACCCCAACGAACAGTATCTTCCTGTACAGTCAATCCGCGTAACATGTACGCACGATGTGGCTGCAAAGGCCTTGGAAAGCCATATCGACACTTTGCGAGCGGGGCGCGGAATGCGAAAGCGGCCAGGGATGGGCCGAAGGGGAAGGATCCAGGGGTAACCTTGGAAAGTCGCTCCTCCTTGCTATGCGGGTTCACTGTACCGTTCGTATCGCCTCCAGCGCCCGAATCTCCCGTTCCGGCGTAGGGTGCGCAGCCGCTCCTCTCTGCGCGAAGCGGCCTGTATACTCTTCGCCGGGAAGCCCCACATCGCTACACGCATCATGAAGGACATCGGCCGCCGTGGCATGGCCCATTAAATTTTCTGGCCCTCAACCCGTCCTCGGAAACGTGCCAATCCTTGCTCCAAACGTGGGCCCTGGGATTTTGGGACGAGCAGCTCTTGACCCTATCCCAGACACGCCCAAGAGTCCCAGAGCAATCAGTGCATATTTCAATGAACCAGGCGCAACCCCAATTAGGGTAAAGCGTATGGCATGGGAGCATCGCTGAGCGCATCGCTTGGCATTGCTTGGCATTGCTTGGCGCATTGCTGGGCACATCGCTTGAAGATTCTTGGGGAACGCAAAATGATCCCTGAAGGGTTCCTGAGGACTCCTGCCGATTCCTGAAGGAGGAGTCCTGAAGATACATTCAGGATGCCTGAAGGATTCGTGAGGATTCTGCGGATTCCCGAAGGATTCCCGAGTATTCTTGAGCATGCACTGGTCCCCACAAGAATGAATCCATGTTTTACGGCGCGTACGGTAAGATTGCGAAGGAATCCTGCGGTCGGTGTTGTAAGGATTCCGAATGTGTTGTCCAGATTCCCACAGATTCCCGAAGATCCCTGTGCGGTACCCGAAGGACTCCTGAAGATTCCTGCAGGTCAGCTGCCGACTCCTGGAGGATTCGTGAGGATGCCTGAGGGTTCCACAAAAATTCCTCACGGCTTCCTGTAGGCACCTTCAGATTCCTGAGGATTCCGGTAGCTTCTGGAGGACTCCGAAATGATTCCTGCAGGGTTCCTGAGGAATCCTGCAGGATCCCAGAAAGATCCCCAACGATTACTCAGAATTCGCTGCTCCCCCTCCCCCCCTCGGGAATTATCTTGTGCCCTAACGATGTCGCCACGTGGTTTCCCCCCTCCGGATTATTCTTTTGTGCTAATACTAGCACACTGGATTCGCTTGATTGGTTGCCATCGATAATCGGATGATTTTCAAAGACTATCGCCGTGGCCGTGCACGTGTTCTGGCCCTCTGTAGAGTGGGCCGCCGTGGCCCGTCGAGCTGTAGAACGCCTAGGTCTGCGTGGCCTGCGGCACTCGCCGTCACGTGGATATGGCCGCGCGTGGGCCGTGGATGCTCCGTTCCAGGGTGTGCGGGGGCGCGCGCGGGAGGCGAGCGGGAAGATCATCGATTCCTCGTCCTCCCTCTGAGGAGGAGGACAAAGGGAGGGCGAGGAAGCGATGGTCGTTCAGCCCCTCTTTCACCCCACACCACTTTCAAACCCTGACAGAGGAGGGTTTGAAGAGAGGGGAGGCTCCCCCTCGTCAAGCCCTCCTCTGTGAAGCTCTTGGGTCTGGCGAGGCCCCGCAAGCGAGATCGTTGCAACGACAGGTGTGGCCAAGGGAAGCAACGAAGCACGCTCAGAATTGCATGGGTATAAAAGGGACATCAGCTGGACAGATCTTGCTGTCGTCCCCGCAGAACCCCTGGAGTGGCGTCGCACGGCAGTGTTGCCGAACGCGCTGTTCTCATGCTCTTTGTCCATGCACGTGCGCAAACGGCTGCCTAATGCTCCAGTCCCATACCCCCCGATTCTCCACATGATGCCCGACCCCCTCCACCATCGTCCTGAACACCCCCCTCCTCTACCCAACGCTCATCATCCGTGCCCTCCTCCCCGTCCTCCTCCTCCCCCTCCTCCTCCTCCTCCTCCTCCTCTTCCTCCTCCCCAAGATCCTCCTCCTCCTCCTCCTCCTCCTCCTCCTCCTCCTCCTCCTTCTGCTTCTCCCCCTCCCCATGCGTCGCATTCCAACCGAGGGCGCCCGAATAGGCATGAGGCCAGGAGATGTGCAGTGCGGAAAAGCTGGCATTCGACGATACGCGTGAAGACAGGGATGCGGATGACAACCAGGGCACGGGCGAGGAGAAGGACGACTGTGAGGAAAAAAAGGAAAAGCTGGGAAGATGGGGGGGGGGGAAGGAAGGAAGAGCCGGGGGGAAGAGGGGAGCAGAGGGGGGGGAGGGGGAGGGAGGAATAGGACGAGGACGACGGGGGGGGAGGTGAGGTGGGGAAGGGCCAGATAAGGGGGGAGGACGAGGCGCAGGACGCGGAGCGGAGAGGGGCTCGGAGCCACAGGAGGCCCCAGGTCTCTCCGACGCTGCGGGCTCTGTCGCGACGCGGGCCCACGGAAATGCCGAACCCGTCCCCGGCGACCTGCGCTTTTCGCCGCGGGTAGCTCGCTTACTCCAGATTTCGTACTAAAAGGGAGGGGGTCTGGACCCTCCAAGACAAGCCATTTCAGACCTCCCCCGTGGGAGAACCCTCCAAAACATCGTCCCCAGACCCCCCAGGCCCTCCAAGATAGCCTGGAAGAGACCCCCCCCCGAAATGAGACCCCCCTCCCTTTATTACGAAATCTGGAGTACCCTGGGCTTGGCAAGGGCCCATGGAGGCCGAAATGGCGAAAGGCCTTCCGTCAGAAGTTCTTCGCGGTGCGAGGAGCTCTTGTCGGGCCTCCCAGATGGGGTCGGAGCAGATGGAGTCAGAGGATCGCGCCGCATCGCCGACACATCGGCGATGCATCGGCGATGCATCGGCGTTGCGCCGGCGATGCATCGTCGACGTCGGCGATGCATCGGCGGCGTCGGCGTGAAGCAAATCGGGCCCCACATCGGGCCGCATCGGCGATGCATCGGCGATGCGGCGCGATCCTTCGACACCATCTACTCCGACCCTATCCGGGAGGCCTTGAGTTAGGCCGGGCGTGTCCCCCTATAGGTGGATTTCGGACGAAAAATGACAAACAACTAGTCAAACATAGTTAAAACAAGCTCTTAAATAACAGAACATCTGCTCCGCGAGACCCCAACTACAGGAGAGCCCAGAACCAGATCGTAAAAATCGGATCGGCAGGAATCGGCAGCCGAGTCGGGAGAGGTCAGATCGGCGGAGGTCGGCAGGCCAGTGGGGCTCCGCTGAGAGGTCGGGATCTATAGATCGGAAGCCGAAGTCGAGTCACATCGGACTCGGAAGACATCGAGGCATCGAAATCGAACAGGGATCGAGTCGGAGGCATCGGAATAAGCCCTGCATATAGGAGGCCTGGATCTTGAGAGAACGGGGATCGGAAGCTGGGCGAGGGAAATCCGTGGCTGCTAAAACGGTATTCCTGGAAGAAAAACACATTCCTGAAAGAAAAAACTCAGCGCGCTAAATAGTAAACTGGCTGCTTCCCGGAGGGGCGACAAAAACAAAACAAAAAACAAACCAGCAAAACACAAAAGCAGAAACAGAAAAAGGAGCTCCTGTTTAACAGCCACAGATCTGCCAGCCTTCGCCTGGCTTCTGAGGGGAGGAGGATGGGGAGAGGTAGGGGGCCACATGCGAACCCTGCCCCTACCCCCCACGATTTCTGAGGGGGAGGGTGGGGTTCACGCCCAGGATGGGCCTGGCCGCGATCGGGGTGGCCAGTGGGACGTCGAGGACGGCAAGGATGAGGACGCCCACGAGAACGACGAGGAGGACGGCGAGAGGACAAGGACGAGACGACGAGACGGAGGACGAGACGACGGAGGGGACGAGGACGACGAGGACGAGGACGACGAGGAGGGTGGACGACGAGGACCAGGACGAGGGCGAGGACGAGACGCGGAGTCGGACCCCCCCCATTGGGGAGAACAGAAGGTACCGATACCGCTACTCCCCAGGCCCCAGACTCTTCCCAGGGCGCGTTCTGACCAGGATCTCGAGGCGAATCCGGCGGTGGCGACGAGGGCCTCCGAGGAGGCCCGAAAAAGGGGAAAACGACGGGAGGGCAGAGACATGGGTACCTTGTCCTCCTCTGACCCCCTCCTCCTCCTCCTCCTCCTCCTCCTCCTCCCTCCACCCCTCCTCCTCCTCCTCCTCCTCCTCCTCCTCGCCTCCTCCATCCCCCTCCTCCCCTCCTCCTCCTCCTCCTCCTCCTCCTCCTCCTGCTCCTCCCCCGCCTCCTCCGCCTCCTCCTCCTCCGCCTCCTCCTCCTCCTCCTCCTCCTCCTCCTCCTCCTCCTCCTCCCCTCCTCCTCCTCCCTCCTCCTCCTCCTCCTCCTCCCCCTCCTCCTCCTCCTCCTCCGACCCCCTCCCCCTCCTCCTCCCACCCCCTGGCGGGCAGCCCCGCCGGGGGGCCGGCCTGGGGCACAGACGGCGACCTGGGCGCGCGCGGCCACCGCGCGGGCGGGAGGCGCGGGCGCGCCCCCGGGAGGCGTGGCGCGTGCGCGCGGCCCCTCCTGCGGGCACCCGCCCCGCGGGGACGCCGCCCGGCGGCGAGCCCCCGAAGCCCGACGCTCCGACAAAACACCTGGAGTGGCCTGCTTCTGTGGAAGGAAAGGAGAGCACGCCACAAACAGAAACGTTTGGCGCTCCCCGCGGAGTTCTTGGATCGGCGCTGGGCCCCCTGCGGCGCCTCCGGCGCGCTCCGCGCGCCAGGGAGGGAGGTCCAGCGCCGATCCAAGAAATCCGCGCGCAGCGCCAAAAGCTCGTGTTTGTGGCGTTTTCTCTTCCTTCTTCGATGTTGGCCGTTTTCGGCCTGAAGGGGCCCTCGCCGGGCCTCGGGGCCGCCGAGAACCGTCTCCGTGCGGAAAAGACAGTCCCTGGGGAAGTGGTCCAGGCCTGCGGGGCCCACGTATCGAAAGAAGTGGAGTGGCTGGGTGTCTGGGAGGGAAGAATGGGCGTGGATGCGTGTGGCAGCGTCCAACCTCCCTTGACAATTCCTGGGGGTGATTCTGACTGGCAGACTCGCTGGACTTTCGCTGTGTTGGACCAGACGGCGGGAAAACGAAAACAGGTGTGCGTATGTGTGTGTGTGCGTTTGCGTACAGATATACGATTGGCCCCAAAACGGCCCCCGAGAAGCCTCAAGACTGCCTCCAAGAGGCCCCAGAAAGGCCCCCGCGAGATCCCAACGAACATCCAATTGGCTGTCTAACCGCAACCCAGGCACGGTGGCGGAATGCATGGGCCGAAGGCCATTACATCTATAATAATAGCAGCAATGAGACTTGTAATAACACATGTGTTATGGAGTATGAATAACACACTTGATATAAATACGAGTATTAAACTATCATACCTCTATAACAATAGTAATAATACTAATAGGAGTGAAAACAATAATGATACTACTAATACGACGGATCAACATACTAATAATGGTAACAGTGGTAAGAATAATAATGCGAATACTACTAATACGTAGAATGAGACTGTTAATGATAGAAATAGTAATGGTAAGCTTATCAATGTTTATAGTAATAGTAACAAGCAAGAATACCAAGAAAAAGAATGATATGAATACGATCGTCAAGGTGAAAGATAACGAAAGAGTGAGAGAGAGGCAGATCAAGAGAGAAAGAGAGGCGCAGGCAAGACACATGCATACACGAGAGACAAAGGAAGAGAGAGAGAGAGAACAAAAAAAGAAAGAAAAAAAATGAGACACACAAAGAGAGAGAGAGAGGGAGACAAGAAAGGGACCTCCGAGTCCTCCCCTTCTCAGGTGTCCCGTGCATGCCTAGAGGCCGCCTAGATGGGGTCGGAGTAGACGGGGTCGGAGGAGGCCCAGCATGCCGGTCCCTCCCTTCAGGCCCCTCCTGGACGCCCACGTCGGCTGCGCGCACAGGAGTGGTCCTCGACCGACCCCCCGATCCTCGATCGACCCCCCGATCCTGGAAGTTCCCTCACTCGATCCTCGATCGATCCTCGATTATGGATGCTTCGATCCTTCGATCCCTCGATCCCTCGAGGAGGAGCGGGGGGGGGCAGGGGGCGCTGGAGGCGTGGGGGGGGGGGCGGAGGGGGAGGGGGGGGGGGGGGGCAAACCAGGTGCGCTCGCGCCGTGTGATGTGGGGAGGGGGGGATCAAACCGAATCGCGCCGCAAGTGCACGTGTGAGCCCTGCGCAAGCGGCTGTTCTTGTAGACGAGCGCGTTCCACTCCTCGCGAAGTAACTGCTCGCAAATGGCCTCGACCCGCTGCGGGGGATCTACGAGAAAGTTCGTCGGAAAAACATGTGTTTTTCGGACGTTTGCGAGTACTCCAGATTTCGTAATAAAGGGAGGGGGGTCTCATTTCGGGGGGGGTCTCTTCCAGGCTATCTTGGAGGGCCTGGGGGGTCTGGGGACGATGTTTTGGAGGGTTCTCCCACGGGGGAGGTCTGAAATGGCTTGTCTTGGAGGGTCCAGACCCCCTCCCTTTTATTACGAAATCTGGAGTAGGCACTTTGCGAGCAGCGCAACGCGCTTGGTGATTCGGGGAACGGGGATCACCCGAGCTATCCAGGGCCGGGGCAGGTGCCAGCCGATGACCTAACCTTCGCGCCGTGGGCAGCCTCGCGCCTGCCCGCGCGCACCGCTGCTGCGGCCCCATACAGCTGGTAACAATGCTGCGACGACGCTACTCTTCGTGCTGCAGCGACGCCGTCTGAAAATGTCGAAAGAGATGTGTGGAAATGTTTTACCGACAAGGTGAGGTCAGTCGCCGAGGGGGGGGGGGGCTGAAGAAATAGCCTCCGACTGCTCTCGGGGGACCCCCTTCTGGACCCGCACCACAGGCCAGGCCCTGGCGAAAGGTCCCTGCTACGTGTTGCCAATGCTGCCCGCTCGGCCCACCCGCCCGGCCCTTGCAGCGCGGAGCCTTGAAGAACTGGGAGCCGAAATCGATGGCCATGAGAAAAGCGCTCCCGCTGGGGAGGCCGGCCTCGGCAGATGCGGGAGGAGCAGGATGACGAAAGGGCAGGGGAGGAGGAGGAGGAGGAGAAGGAGGAGGGTACTGGGTCAGTGCTGAAGGACGCCGTGTCCGAATCCTACGACGGGGGCTTACGTGCCAAACGCAAAGCCCTGAAGCAGAGAACACGGCTCCATCCTGAAGGGGCCCCAGGACACACAAATAAATACACACACATAACAATATTCCCTGTCTTTCCCCATATTTTCTGGGTTTTTGTCTTCCAACCCACTTCCCATAGTTTCCCATATTTTCCTGGGAATCGACGATTAATTGTATCTGTGTGTTTTTTCCCCTCCCGACATCCACGCGCCGCAACGGCGCGCCGCACCAGCGAGGGGACACAGCCCCGAGCGGGCCCCGCGGCAGAACGCGCCTCCCCCCGCGCGCGCTGCTGGCAGCGGCACTCCGCGTGAAGCGAGGGCCCGAGGACCACCCGACGGTGCGCTCCGCCGCGAGCCTGCACACCAACTGTGCCTCGGCACCCACACCGGAGGAGGAAGAGGAGGAGGAGGAGGAGGAGGAGGAGGAGGAGGAGGAGGAGGAGGAGGAGGAGGAGGAGAGGAGGAGGAGGAAGGAGGAGGGGGAGGAGGAGGAGGAGGAGGAGGAGGAGGAGGAGGAGGAGGAGGAGGAGGAGGAGGAGGAGGAGGAGGAGGAGGGAGGAGGGAGGAGGGAGGAGGGAGGAGGGAGGACTGTGCCCCGACCCGCGCAGGGTCGGGGGCCCTGGAACCACCTGCGCCCGAGCAGGCAGTGGGCCCAGGACCACCTCCGCAGGCACTCCTGCCGAAGGGGGGCCAGGTGGCACGTGTCCATTCGCCTCCTGAGGAGGCGAATGGATACGTGCACAAGTCAAGTCATACCGCACTCGCGCGCACGCACACATGCACGCACGTGGAGGAGGGCCCTCAGCTACTGTCAGCAAACATTTCACAATCCCTAACGGCCTCCAGCGGGCCCGTAGCAATCCTCAACACCCCTACAGGCAGCTCGGAGCGGGAGGAGCAGGACCAATTGAACCTTCCGTCAGTGACCATCAGACTCCTCCGCCCACCATGGTGGCACGGAGCGGCCCGTGCAGAACTCTGGCCTGCCCCACCATGCTATACTTGCTGTATCCCCCCCGATCGCAGACAGAGCCCCGAGGACGGGGACTGCTCCCCGCCTGGCCGCAAACGGCCGGGCCCTTCCTGCCGCGACGCGGCCCGCAAGGGCTGCGACTGCGGACCGCCTGCTCTCTCGCGACGGAGACCCACGGGAACGGGTGCTGAGGAGAGGAGAAGCAACAGAAAACCGGGGAGGAGGAGAAGACGGAGGTTGGAGGCCTGGAAATGGGCACCAACACCAAAACAGGGGGTTGTCTCCACAGGGGGAAGATGATCCTAGATTTCGGTGTTGGTGGTAATATTTCGGCCACCTTGGAAGCCAGAAGATTACCACCATCACCGAAATTAAGACCTTCTTCCCTCGGTGGAGGCACACCGCCGATCTTGGTGTTCGTGTCAGCCTCTGGGCCTGCGAGGAGGGGAAGCAGCAGCAGCAGCAGCAGCAGCAGCAGCAGGAGGGCAACGGCGACGGCGACGAGGACCGCGCAGGGCGAGGAGAGGGCGGAGGGGAAGGGGCAGAGGCGGGGGCGGGCGAGGCGGCGGGCGAGGACCGCCGCGGGGGGGAGGGAGCGAGGACGAGGACCGCGAGAGGCGGGCGAGGACGCGGCGCCCTGCCGGGGGCAGCCGGGGCGCCGGCAACGAGCAGCAGCCCCGCGGCTGGGAGACGCCATGGCCACGGTCTGGGCCTGGGGGGCAGCAGCGCCAGCCTGGTCCTCGTTTCCTCGTCTTCCTCCTCCTCCTCCTCCTTGTCCTCCTCCTCCTCCTCCTCCTCCTCCTCCTCCTCCTCCTCCTCCTCCTCCTCCTCCTTATCAGTATTATTACTGGTCCTTTTCCTCCTCCTCCTCCTTTTCCTCTTTTTCCTCCTCCTCCTCCTCCTTTTCCTCCTCCTCCTCCTCCTCCTTATCAGTATTATTACGGGTATTAGTATTACTGGTATCATTCGCAATAGTATCGATATGGTTATTCAGATATTCATATTTCCTGTTATTCGTAATGTTATCATTCATCGTATTCTTATATTGCAACTGTTCTTGTAACAAATACCAATATTATTAGTCTGCATATTCTTTTTCTGCTTAGCAGTACGATTCGCATTGTTACTCTTAATAGTATCACTCGTAAAAATGGTTCGCAGTATTACTCCTGTTGTTCTTAGTAATATCAGTATCATCTGTAATATTGTTCATATTAGTAGTCGTATGGTTCGTCTTCTTCTTTTTACTAGTGGTATTATTATGATTAGTCTAAGCATTGCTCATATTACTATTCATAGTACTAGCTTACATGTTTCGTCTTAGTCGTCGTCATCTTCCTCTTTTTTCCAGCGCCTCCTCCTCCTCCTCCTCCTCCTCCCCCTCCTCCTCCTATTGCCCCCCCCCCCCCACAAACACACCTTCTCCCACATTTCCATCCTCCTCCTCCTCTTCCTTCTCCTTGGGTTACTGGGTTACTCGCTACCCAGTGCGCCGTACAAGCACAGCACACTGCAGGGGAAAAAGTTACTGCGCCCTCCTCGCCGCTCGCTCGCATTTCGCGGCCCGAGAGTGGGAGAGCGATGGAATTGGTGATTGCAAGGTACGTCCCAGGCAGGAGCCTCCTCGTGAGCTTCCTGCTTTCTGACGAGACCTTCCCGTCGCAATGTCCCCTGAGCTTTGGGCCCGCTGTGAACGTAGCGAAACCACCAAAGTTGGCTCAATGCACCACAGGGATCCCAGAGCTGTCGACCGACGCGACGTGAAGTTTGCGGTGGTTCCCGGGGCCGCTTAAGAAATTAGCCTGACGAAAAATCCAACCATATGCAGCTGCGAATACCGCATTGTGGGTACAACTTTCGGTGACGACTACTACTACTACTACTACTACTACTACTACTACTACTACTACTACTACTACTACTACTACTACTACTACTACTACTACTACTACGACTACTAACTACTACTACCTACTACTACTACTACTACTACTACTACTACTACTACTACTACTACTACTACTACTACTACTACTACTACTACTACTACTACTACACTACTACACTACTACACTACTACACTACTACACTACTACACTACTACACTACTACA
>CAUYUJ010014149.1:1156674-1221814 GCA_963575745.1 Prorocentrum cordatum
CTCCTCATCTTCCTCATCTTCCTCCTCCTTTTCCTCGTCATCCCCCTCCTGCCCCCCCTCCCCCTCTCCTCCTCCCTCTCCTCATTCGTCATCATCATAATCATCAATCTCAAACCACCACCACCACCATCATCATCATCATCATCACCATCATCATCATCATCATCATCATCACCATCATCATCATCATCATAATCAGCATCAGCATCATCAGCATCATCATCATCATCATCAGCATCATCATCATCATCATCATCAGCATCAGCATCATCATCATCATAATCATCATTATCATAATCATCAGCATCATCATCATCAGCATCATCATCATCAACATCATCATCCTCAGCATCATCATCATCATCATCAGCAGCATCATCATCATCATCAGCAGCATTATCATCACCATGCTGGCCTCGATGCCGTCTCCGCCGACGCCAGCCGCCTGCGCGGGGGGGGCAGCGCCGCCAGCTGCCTGCGCAGGGTGGCTATACATATACGCGCTCTCCTCCTTATATCCTCCTCCTCCCCCTCCTCCTCCTCGTTCCACTCCTCCTGCTTATCCTCCTCATTCCCCTCCTGCTCCCCCTCCGTTTCCTCCTCCTGCTCCTCCCCCTCCTTCCCCTCTTCCTCCGCCTCCCCCTCCCCCTCCTCCGCCTCCTCTTCTTCCTCTTCCTCCTCCGCCTCCTCATCGTCCTCCTCCTCCTCCTCGTCACTCTCGTCCTCCTCGTCCTCTTCCTTGTCCTTCGCCTCTTCCTCCTCCTCCCATCGCTTCACGCCCACCCCTGCACCCGGGGGAAGGCGACGCGGGTGGGGGGGGGGAGAGGGGATTTTGAGGATAAGAAGGGCGAGACACAGGATAAGCCGACGGAGGCGGATAAGGAAATTGAGAAAGAGAAATAAAATGACGAGGACGAGGTTGAGAGGACAAGCGCGAGGATGGGAAGGAGGAAAAGGCTAGTTGGCAGCGCAATGGGGACTCAATGAGGACGGGTTGGAACGTTGAGAAGGAGGAGGAGACATGTGCAATTCAGGATAGAATGGGAAGGCTGAGGATAAGGGAGGAGGGGGGTGATTGGACACATGACGGAGGCCATTTGCATCCCTGGGGTGCAGCTGCGGCCGCTGCGGCCGCCAACACTGCGTGGTCGGCTGGCCTCTCGGCGGCGGCGCTGATGGGGACGAGCTCGCCCTCGCCGCTCTCCTGCTTCTTGGCCTTCTTCTCCTTCTTGCCCTTCTTCTCGGCCGCCGAGCCCGACGCAGCGCTGAGCGCCTGATGGCGTCTCATGCTTGTGTCCATTGACCCCTCCTCCTCCACCTCCCCCTTCATTTCTTCCTTCTCCTCCTCCTCCTCCTCCTCCTCCTCCTCCTCCTCCTCATGCCTCCTCCCTCTTCCCTCCATTTCATATGTCCTTCCTCCTTTATCTCCTTCCTCCTTCCTCACCCCTCCTTCCCCCTTCCCTCCTCCATCCTTCGTTCCCTTCCTAATCGCAACGCGCCTGCTGGATGACCTTCTCGATGTTCGCCTGCTGCTGCGCCTGCAGCTGGCCGAGGCTCTGGTGGATCTCGAGGTTCTTCCCCGAGAACATCCACTCGTCCTTCCAACCCTTCTCATTGGCCATCGCCTGGAGGGGGAGGATAGAAAGGATGAGGATAGGAAGGGGGATGATATGAATGGACAGGGAGGAGGTGCACGAGGATTGGAAGGAGGAGAGGGAGGAGGAGGATAGGAAGGATGGGGCCGATGAGGATGGGGCATGAGGAAGATGAGGAGGAGGAGGAAGAGGAGGAGGGAGAGGACAGGGAGAAGGAGGATGAGGAGGAGAAGGAGGAGGATAAGGAGGAGGAGGCGGAGGTGCCGGACGGGGAGAGGGATGGGGGAATAGAGGGGGGGAGAGGGAGGGGGGGAGACGCGCAGACGGCGGGAGAGGAGGGGGAGCTGAGGGATAAGGAGGAGCAACAGGGATAGGAGGAGGATCGGAGGATATGTGAGACGTGGACAGGATGAGGAGAAGGAGAAGGATGAACAGGATCAGGAGAAGGAGGAGCAATATGGCCTAACTTATGGATAAAGAGGACGATCAGTCGGACAAGGAGGAGGAGGGGCAGGCGAATGAGGATGATGAGGAGGAAGATAAGGATCATGAGGATGAGAAGTAGGACGAGGAGCAGGGTCAGGGATCAGGAGTGGAATGGTCGCAGGAGGACGAGGAGCAGGGTCAGGGATCAGGAGGGATCAGGATGATGAGGAGGAGCAGGACGAGGTCCTCCTCCTCCTCCTCCTCCTCCTCCTCCTCCCCGTCCTCCTCCTCCTCCTCCTCCTCCTCCTCCTCCTCCTCCTCCTGCTCCTTCTCCTCCTCCTCCTCCTCCTCCTCCTCCTCTTCCTCCTCCTCCTCCTCACCCTTTCTCTGCTCCGCTTCCGCCTTATCCACCGCCGTCTCCTGTTCCTCTTGTTCCTCTCCTTACCTTCCTCCTCCTCCTCCTCCTCCTCCTCCTCCTCATCCTTCCCCTCCTACCCCTCATCATCGTTTGCAATGGCCCACAGTGCCTCGACCAGCTTCTCGTCGAGGATGTCGAACTCCTTCGGCGGCTTGACCAGGTTGCGCTCCAGCGCAAGCGTGAAGAGCTCCCGCATCTGGATGCGGAACTCACGCTTGGTGCGCGTGGCGAAGCTCGCCAGCCGCGTCTGCGGGCCCTTCCCAGTGAAGATGAAGATCAGCCTCGACGCGCGCGGCGACGACCGACGACCAATGGGAAGAGGGTGGATGGAAGGGGGAGCGGAAATGAGAATGGCGGGGTAATGGATACGGGCGGGGAGAGGGAGGGAGGGGAAAGGGGGGGTGAGCGAGAGGAAGGGTGCGACGGAGAGAGGGAGGGGGGCACGGGAGAGGGGAGAGGGAAGGGGATAACCTCATCCTTACACATCTCATTCTCCTCATCCTTGCCCTCCTTGCCCTGAGAGCCCATGGCACACCTCCGCGCTGCCCCCCGCTCCTGGCATCCACTTCCTGCCAACGCTGCCTCGTCGAATGCCGTTTCTCCTCCATCCCTGTTCCTTCCTCTTTGTCTGAGTTGTCCCCCCTCTGCCTCCTCAGCCTCTACGTCCTCCTATCCCTACCTGCCTCTCCCCCTATCCTATGCTATCCTCCTACCGCCCTCTCCTGCCCGACCCCCCCCCTACCCCTCCCCTTCCCTCATCGGGTGCGCCTCGCCAAGTGGTTGTCCGACGCCTCCGACAGGAGGGGCGCCGCAAGGTAGCGGCCGTCGATGCACTCTAGGACCTTCAAGTGCTGGGCCCGCTTGAGGCCCTGGTGGCCCCCCAGCGTTCTGTAGCACGACGAGAACCACTTGTCCTCAGACGCGCACCTGGGGGGGACTGGATGGGGCCTCCTCTCATCATCATCCGTCGGTTCCTCCTTCTTCTCCTGCTCCTCGCCCTCCTCGTGCTCTTTTTCCTTCTCCTCCTCTTCTCCTCCTCATCCCTCCCCCTCCTCCTCATCTCCAGCCCTTCCTGCTCCTCTTCCTCCTCCTCCTCCCCCCCCACCCCCCTCCTCCTCCTTCTCCTCTCTTCGTCTCCTCCTCCTCATTCTCTCATTCTCCTCCTCCTCCTCCTCCTCCTCCTCCTCCTCCTCAGTCTCCTGACCCTCCTTATCGTCATCATCATCCTCACCAGTATCCTTCTCCCCCTCCTTCTTGCCCTTCTCCTCCGCGTTGTCCTCCTCCTCCTCCTCCTCCTCCTCCTCCTCATCCTCCTCTTTCTCCTCTCTCCGTCTCCTCATCCTCGTCATTCTCTCCCCCTCCTCCTCCTCCTCCTCCTCCTCCTCCTCCTCCTCCTGCTCGTCCTTCTCGCCATCATCATCCTCTCCCGTCTCCGCATCCTCCGCATCCTTCGCATCCGCATCCTCATTCTCTCCTTCCTCCTTCTCCTACTGACCTCTCTACCCCCTGATTGTCCTCATCCTTCTCCTACCCTGTACCTCTACCCCTCCAGGCACGAGGAGTGTGAAGAATAATCACAATGATAAGGATGAGGGCGGGGGTAACCCACTGCGAAGGAGGGGGGCGGGCCCAGACAGGAGCAGGGAGGGAGGGGGGGGCGAGGAGGGAGGAAGATGTCAGGCAGTAGGAGGGGAGGGAGATGTGGAACGCACGCAGAAGGAGGGGGAGGTGGTAGGGACAAGTGGGTTCGGCCATATCTCATATATGACCGAACCCTTTTTTTGTGCCGCCCGACCTGCGCAGCTGGCGCGGCTTGCGCGTGGTGTCGGGCGGCTCGCCGCCCCTGCCCCTGCCCGCGCGGCCCTTGTGGCGGTGCTTGGCGGGCGTGGCGTCGAGCTCCTCGTCGTCGCTGTCGGGGCGCTCGGTGCCCGAGGAGCACCTCGGGTCGTCCTCCTCGTCGCTCCCGAAGAGGTCCTCCAGGCCGCTGTCCTCCTCCGCCCTCCGCTGCTTCTTGCGGGCGCCGCGCGGCGAACTGCGGCGACCCTCCGTGGCGCGGCTGGGGCGGCGGTCCATGCCCTCACGGCTGGAGCGGCGGTCCAGCGCGTCACGGCTGGAGGCGTCGCGGCGGCGGCCGCGAGCGGCCGTGGGCTGGCCCGAGCGACCGCGGCCCTCGCGCGAGCGAGCGTCACGGCGGTCGCGCCCGCCGCCGTCGTTGCTGCGGCCGCGGGGTCTGCGGCGGAGCGCGTCGAAGTAGTCACCCGCACGCTTCGACATGGCGGGCGGTGCTCTCACAAGAGAGGAGGCGTTGGACGAAGCAGGAGGCCGCCCGAGCCAAACGAGGAAAAAAGGTGGAGGAAGGCCATGGGCTCGGGCGGCGAAGCGAAACAATGACGGACTGGAAGGAGGAATAATAAAGGGCTGGAGGAGGAGAGAAGGACTGGGGAAGGAGGGGAGGGAGGAGAAGGGAGGGTTGTGGAAAACGGGTGGCATGAGCCGACTGATAAAGAAATGGCGGGAGCGTCGTGAATGTACATTCTCCTGATCTTGCTCCATATCTATACGGCCTCCATGTTTATTATGCTCCTTCTCCGTCATTATGCTCCTCCCTCTCCTCGTCGTCCTCCTCCTCCGCCTTCCCCTCCTCCTTCTCCTCCTCCTCCTCCTCCTCATCCTCCTCTTTCCCGTCCCCTACCCCAGTTATCCTCCGTATTCTTGTCATGGGGGGGGGGCCTTTTCGAAGTTGACCGCGACCCCGAGAAACATTGATTGGGGTACTGGGCGCCCACCTTTCCAAACGCGAAAAAACAAGCTAAACGGGTTTCAATGGAGAACGGGCCGCTGATGGCCAGAGGGCACGGGTCAATGATGCCACGCGACTCAGTTAGGCGCGACGGAAGTCGCGCCAGGGACGCTAGGCCAGCGGAAAGACAGAATCTGGATGCGCCACAAGGCAGAGCAGCATCGCGTTCCAAGAGCAGGATGTGGCAACCGCAAGAGTGCCTTAAAATGTGTTAATGCGATTTGGTCTTGGGCCCCATAATTCTCGGACCCCATAGGGGCCTTGCCGACAGTGGCGCCGTCGGCGGAGGGATTTGGGGCTGGTTGTGTCGGCGCGTCGGTTGGGATGTTCTTGTCGTCGACCTGTTGGACCTGTTGCGCGTAAAAGGGTGCGACAATGTCCGTGCGCTCGTTGCATGGTGCCCCACTGTTGAAAGCAGCTTGGCCGACAATCCATCGCGTGGGCAGCCAGGGCAGCAATGAGCATGGCACGTCTGGTGAAGCGGGGTCGCGAGGGTGATTCCGAAGTATCCTGCAGGCGCTGTCGATCGCCAAGATTGGCTTGGAGTTATGGTAATGCGGGTCGTCCCCCGCGCCCCGTCCAGGTAGGCGAGTTTCGTTCCAATCGTTGACTAAGGCTCTCCTCACTCAGCCGAAATTGCTCGCAATGCCTCTTGGTTGGCGCGCGGAGTTCACCGATCGTGGTTCCCCAGATGAGGAGCGCCAAGGTCTGCCAGTCTTTTGATGAGAAGTTGGTAGTCTCAGCTCTATCTATAAACTGCGCAGTCTCAACCTCCTCTGTCAAATGGGCAAGATAACGCCTAGTGTCATTGAGAAGCACGTTCCACTTGGTGCTGGTGGCGCAATGGAGGTTCTGTCCTTCTGGAACTCCGCCGACCCTGCCGGGTGGCTTTTCCTCCGGGTCAATCCCACCTGCGCCGGGGAGTGGCAATCTTTTTCTTCGGTCGGGATCCTGCGTCGCGCGTGCTGAGGAGCCTGTGGCCTGGAAGCTGGGCGCTGGGGAGTGCACCTGGTCGGAGGCGGCAGGGTTGCTCCCGTCGGGGGAAGCCTCGGCTGCTGGAGAGTGGGCAGGAGAGGCAACGGGGGTTGCGGGGTGGTTTGATTGTCGGGCGGGGAGGAGGGGGTTGCGCCATGCGGTGGATGGGGTTCAGCGGGAGTGGGAGGGGTGGCAGGGGAGACGTTGGGGAGGGGAATGTCCGCCGCGGCGTGGTCTCCAGGAGAGGTCGAGGCGCTCGCTCTGAAGACAGCTGCGGGAGCGGCGGGTTGCCGCCGTGGAGGTCGGGGCTGCGCGGCGGGCGCGGGGATTGACTGAGTCAGCTGGGCTGGTTGCGTCGTGAAGGCGGGGACTTGGCAAGGGCCGCTTGCCTGGGTGCTGCGTCCTGGGTCTGGGCGTCGTCGGACACCAGCGCTGACGCTTCTGATTCTGTTGTTGAGGACCACAATGGCCTCTTCTGCGTTGGCCGCGACCTGGCGGGGCATGGCCAGTGCAAGGTCTCCTCGTGCTCCAGGGGAACGAAGAAAAAGATCGAACGTGTACTGCGGGTCAACCTCTCCCGCTGGTGCAAGCCATTGCTGGAATGGTGCTTGCCTGTAGAAATTGGCAGGAATCTCGCGGCCCTGAAGCAATTGGTATACATGGTCTCTCTTGAGTCGCATGGGGCCAGTCAGCTCAACGAGCCAGAGCATGGTGAAGACGTCCCAGCAGTATCTCTGTATCCGGTTTCCTGCGGCGGTTCTTCTTTCCTTTATCTCCGCGCGCCCAACGATTGCCCGAGCGAAATCGTGCACTTGTTGCTCGCGGGGCGTAATCTCAGATTGGTTGAGGAGGGCTCCGGCCGCAGCGACTGCGTCTTCCTGGTAAGAGACAAGCATGGGAGGGGGGGGCATCGTCGCCGGGCGCCGGGGAGCAGGGCAGCGAGCGAGGGGTGGACTACTGGGAGGGCGGGGACCCTTTTAGGGGAAAGCTGGGTGTCGATGCGTTGATTGTCACTGTGGACGTGCTGAGGGGTCGGTGGGAGGTCGATCTCAAGCTGGACGAGAGTGGGCGCGCTGGGTGGAGTCTCGGTGGATGCAGAGATGAAGACGGGGCCGATGGTCAGGCAGGCCTCCATGGTGGTGAGAGGGCGTCAGCTGGAGCTGCTGGTCGAGCGGTTTCCCATAATTTCTGACGGGGCGGCCGCGGTGGTCCACGAGGGCAATGTGCAGTGTAGCGCGGCTCGCTCTCCTGCTGTGGTGACCATGAGGCTGCCGCCGGCTGCAATGACGAGAACTGCGAGTTCCCCTGGGCAGAGGCTGAGCCCCACTCGTCGCGCGGACTCGCTGTCGTGTCTCGCGGGGGGAGCCGACAGCTCACTGTGGCCGTCACCTAAGAAGGGCCGAAATCGGCTGCTGTTCTCCGACAGCCAGTCTTCGGCGATTGTTTGTTCGGGGGGGGGGGCTGCGGGGCGTCAGTGGTTTCGGGGGCGCAAGTGGGTGGCCACGGCCGCGCCGAGAGCCGTGCGCTGCCTTGGCCAACGGAGGTGGTGCACGCGCGGTTACCTGACCGCGCGGGCTGCGACTGCGGGCAGCGTGTTCGCTGCTGCGCTGTGCGAGGTCGCTACACATGTAATGGCGCTGCTCCTGACAATGTGGGATCCGCGTTGATTGATGGGCTGAATGGCGAGAACTTGTGGGTGGATTGCCGCGCGGTGTGTTTGGCTGGTATCCTGGTTTCTAAATCTGTCCAGGAGTCCTCGTATGCCCCGTGGCATCTGGGGCGCCCGGCGCGCTCCACCCCTGGCTGCCGTGGCAGGAAAGATGCGATATTCAGAGCTCTCAGTCCTGAGATAGGCACTCCCGCCAAAGGCGCCAGCCATGGTGTCGCTGGCAGCAGTGCGGATCGGCACCTGTGACATCTGCTGATAACATTTGAAATCGGGATGGTATGCGTGGAGGCACCGTGCCTGCTCGACGGTGTCTTGTCCCGTCTGCCCGGCGTCTGCGATGTTCCATCTGAGGCGGGAGCCCGGCTCAGTGTCTGTGAGTCTGCTCAGCGAAGGGCCGCCATCCCATCCCCTGGTCAAGAGAAGCCGCCGAAGTGGAGTCGGATTCTGGTAAGATCTGCCTAGCAAGGTCTGCGGAGCCTCCTGCAAGAGTCTGCCTGGCAGTGCGGGGCAGCGCGGCAGCGATCCCTTCGGGCGTTTTGATGAGAAGTAGCCTGGTTGTGCATACTCCCACACTGTAGTGCACTGCTCGTGCCGCTTGACAGGCGACTGAGTGCGCAAGAGGGGCGGAAGGCGGATTCGTGGAGTGATGTTAACTGGGCCTCAGCGTTTCGCTCGTCTCCGTCCGGTCGATGGGCGTAGCATCGGACTACGTGGTGGTAGAGTTCCCTCAGTCCTTGCCTTTTCAGTGCGGCATCCTTCGGCAGCGAATTCCTGGACGTGGCGCGGGCGGCTGATAGCGAATTGCTATCTTCGTTGGTGGTGTGATAGACCCAGCGAGAGATTGGTGCACAGACCTGGTCATTTCCGTTCCCAGCAACGACGACATGAAGAGCGTTTGACCTGTCATGGTTCTGCCTTCCCCAGTGTACGACAGGCCCGGGAGGGGTGACAGTTCCCAGCGAGATCCCTCCAAACTCAGCTTGGCTGGCCAGCAGCTGAAAGTATGGAGGCGTCATCCTTTCAGTGGCTAGACGCCGTCCAACTGGGGCGATGTGTGATAACCGAGCGGCAGATCGGGCTCCCCAGCGGGCGTTGGCAATGGTGAGCAGTTCGGCGGGATCGGGGCCCTTCGGTGTTTCGGGGCCTTCTATCGTGAGGGCCAGCACGGTGCACTTGCGATTGGTAGCCATGATGGTCTCGAATATGGTGTCAGCTTGTGCAGCACGTAGGCTCGTGAGGACGATCTCTGGCCCATCAGGCTGGTCTGAGTCAATGATCATCTGCCTGATTTGCTGCGTGGTCTGTGCGCGCGGGCGGGCGGCAGCGTCGGCGTCTATGTCGCCGACTAAGGACTCAGGAGCGACTACCATGTCTGCCAGGGACTCCCTTACTGCTTCCCTAACGAGTCCAGCCGGGAACATAGGTTTCCCTTGAGTGCGGTTGAAGTCGAGCGGGTGCATGGTAACCAGTGCAGCGCATCCTTCCTGTGTGACCATGGGTGTTTCGCGTAGTCTGTTCCGCATCGGCGGTTCGTCAACCGTCGTGCTGTCTAGTGCGTCTGTGTTGCGGTTGATCTGTATCGAATCGCCGATGGCTTGGACGTTTTCGTCAGGGATGTTGTGGACAACTCGCTGTGACGAGCTAGCACCGTTCCGTTGATCCGGTCGGGGTATCTGCAGGCATCCTGGTCCGAGGTCGTTGATGGCACGCGCAAGTTCCTCGGCAGTGGCCTTCCCTGGAGACCTGGGATGTGGTGCGCCGTCATTGCGCTGTGCAGTTCTTTGTGGCGTGCCTTGAGGTCCCGGTGCTTGAACAGCGACGTTCCCAAGGTCGGGTTCTCTGCAGTGTGGGCACTTATTTGTTCCATCCCGGGGTCAGCGAGACTGAGGACGCTCGGTTGTTGTAGTCTCCACGCGGCCAGGCAGGCAATGTGGAATTAGTGACAACATGGAATGATGGCAGTCGTGGTGGCATCGAGGGCTGGCCAAGTGATAGCGCACTCAGGTGTGTCTCCGGTCCCACTCCGCGGAGAAGTAGGACTGCGTGTGGGATGTGCTGGCCTAGTCGCTCGTAGTATACATTCAGCGCATGGTTCCCTGAGCACGAAGGCGTCTCTGGTGGCGGATTCGCCGCTTGTGGCCGCCACGTGAGTTATGCGGTGGAAGAGGGGAGCTAAAAATGGTCGGGGTAAAAGGCTCGTAGGCCTGGAAATCCTCGGCCCGCGTCCCGGTGACGAGCTCCAGGAGCCGCTGTAATTCCAGAGGCGTGTGAACGTCCGCTGGTGGGGATATTTTTTTGGTTCGCGGCTCCAAGGCAAATGTCAGGGAGCGGACGCAGCGTCCGGGATGCGGCACGGAACGAATTTGCGAACACAGCCGCCACTGTCGGCAGCCGTTCGCACCTGTAAGACACACTCGCAGTTGCACATGCACAGAACAACATAAACTCAATTCGCAAGCAAACGCACATAGGCGCAGCAGCGAAACCGAAGGGAACGAGCTGCAAGTGCCAAGACAGCACACTGACTCGCCGGTGCGGCGCCAGACTCAAGCTGACAGTGCGAAAGCGAGAGCAATCGACCATCACACACAAACGCGATACCATGTAGACAACGGTGAGGCAAAAAGGGGGCCTGTCTCATCGAACTCACTGACGCAACAAGGTAGCTGGACCGCGTTGAAGCCTTCAGTAGACGAACAACTGGTGTGCAATAGCGAGGTTGACCACCTTCAGCCGAAGCCAGTGCGCGAACATCGTATCCGACACACGCAGTTCGGGGGCATAACGATGTGAAGTGCTGACACGAGCTGTGCAGATTGCTCTGCAAATACAGCGACCGCGAACAGCAGAAGGCTGAACCACTCACTACAGAGCCGTTCCCAGGGCAAGGCCAGGCATCAGGCGTCGCCCGGTGGGGATTTTTTTTTGTGTTTATTATTTTTTACAGCCGCAGGCGGAAGCGCCAGCGGCGGGCGGTCGCGGGCGGGCTGCGGCCGCGACTACGGCGGGCGCGCGCGAGGCCGCGGTCAGGCGGCAGGCAGCAGCGTCCCAGGGCGTCAGAGCCAGCGTGCAATCCAGGGAGTCTGCGGAACAGCCCCTGAACGAGACATGCAACGGCGCATCCAGGGAGTCTGAAGACAGGCGCCCGGTGGGGATACGCGAAGCGTCAACAATTATGTAGGGGAACCGATTCCATGCGCGCGAGTCGCGGAGGGGGCTGAGTGGAACAGAGGCTCAAGTTCTGCAGAAGTGTTAATACGTAGGGCTATATTACTTACTACAAAAGAACAACTAAGTTACTTAGCGCTACTCAATAGGTAATTCGGCTTGCTGTCCAAAAAGAAGACACATACTTATAAGTATCCCAGATGTAGTTACCAAACCAAGCACACACTTACATTACTTATATCATTATTGCACAACTTGCGCCATTTACACCAGAACAAAATCACTTCAGCCCAGCCACAACGAGTCCTCAAGTAGCACAAAAAGCTCCAGCCTCTAAATGATTATTGGTTCCGGGCCGATTTCGGTGGATTCCGGGTTTCTGGGTTCCGGGGGTCCCGGTCGATCTCCTTATCGATCTCTTTAACGCGCCCATGCCAAACCATCGATATCTTTATAATATCTCCCTCCTCCTGCTCCTCCTCCTCCTCCTCCTCCTCCTCCTCCTCCTCCTGCTAGGCCCTGGACTCGGGTCGGACGAAGGGGGGCGAAGTAGCAAAGGGGGTGTTGCCGAATCAGCTCACGCAACTGCTTTTCATAGCGCCTACTGGCTCCGGAAGCGCCCATGCATCGAGAAACGCGCCCAGTGGCGGGGCCGGAGGCGAGCTGCGCGCAACAAATATCGTACCCCCTTTTCGTATCCTCAGGCATGCATGGAACTCCCTCCTTTAGCAAAATATCCTCTGGCGAAGCCGACCCGGGAACTAGACCCGGCGGGCGCAAGCCTGCAACAAATGTGGCCACACCGCCCCCTCGAGAACAGAGAACGGCAGGGTGGGGTCTCTGCATGTCCCCCGTCTCGTGCGGCCCGGTGGGCGCTGGTCGGGCGCGTGCTTCCCTCGACGGAGAAACAACTGCGCAAGCATAAACTTTCGGAGGTCCGCGCGGAGCTCAGACTTCTTCTGCTTACGGTTGGCGTTGGAAACACAGCGTGCAACATCGAACTCCGAGAGGTCCGTTTTCCCTGTGAGACGATGCCCCCGCGAGGGCACCTTCTGTGCGCGCTGTTCCCCTGCGGGGGCTTCTTCGGTGCACGCTACCCCCGTAGCAAGCGGGCCAGCGGCGCCACATTGCACGCTATCGATCCTTCCACCCCCAACCGCATGCCGTTTCTTCTTCTTCGATTTTCGGGGCGCCCCGGGGGGGCCTCCTGCCGCCCGAGCCCGCGTCCACGCAGTTGAACCTCGGCGGGGCGCCCCCCGGCCTGCTGCTGCTGCTGCTGCTGCTGCTGCTGCTACGAGGGGGCAGGCAGACAGACAGGCAGAGCCCAAGCGCAGGAGCCCGCAGAGAGGGGGCCGGAGCGAGTCGAGGTCCGAGCGGATTGGGGACTGAGCGGGGAAGCGAGGAGGGCAAGCCAGGACAACGCAAGCCACCCCCATCCCCAGCCAGGACCCCCACTCCCGACCTGGTGATCCAGGTGGTCCTGGCTGGGGGTGGGGGTGTTTTTGTCCTTTGGGCTCTTGGAAGCCAAAACCACGCTCACCCCCAGCCATGACCAATCAGATCCCCAGGTCGGGAGTAGGGGTCCTGGCCAGGGGTGGGGGTGGCTTGTGCTGTCTTCAGCGAGGGGGAGCTCGGCAAGATAGGTCGCCTAACTTCGCGCCCCCGCGAGGCCGCTTTGGAGATCGGCAGCTCTCCAGCCCAGGCCGCGACGCGCGAAGCGCGATAATCTCCGCGCCCCTGTGTGTGACCTGGGCTGCGACGGCGCAGCCACGAGCGAAGTGCCCACACCTCCGACGAAATGACCTTTTCATGACGCGGACACCCAGAGGTCTCGACCCACTCCCTGAGACCAATTTTTCGTCCTGAGTGTTTTTGTTGACGGTCTCGAGGCCCGGTTAGGGCCCCCGAGGGCTGAAAACAATGAAGAACCGCCCGTCGCGCTTTTTCCGTGACTCGAAGGGGGTCTGGGCAGGGGCCAAGGGCCTGCGGCCCAGCAAGCTGTCTGCGCTCCCGCGCACGGGCCCCGAGATGCGCAGCCTCCTCACGGGAGCTGAACCCGAAGACGAGCAAAGCCTCGCATCAAGTCGACGCCATCCCCCCCCCTTCCCCCACACTGACCGGTGCTGCCATAGGAAGGACGAGGGGAAGGATGGGGAGGGAGGGGGAAGCTGAGAGCAGAAACGCCGCCCTCATAGTAAGCACCCCAACAAGCAAAAACGTTTAGCAAGCGCACTGAATGAAGACATCGCACATAACAGGGCTGTTTATTAAACGCCCAAAGCCGTTGAGTAAACGCCACTTATGGGTGTCAGATGGTTTCCCTGCTCCCGAAGAAGGACACGACAAGACAAGACGCGAAGCGGGCCAAGTCTCAGAGTGGTGGGATGACGCCTGCTGAGGCTCTCGGGGTGCGCAAATTGCGCCTCTCATTGGCTACTGCTGGAGGCAGGCCTTCTCTGGCCGACTGTGGGATAGCTCAAAGGGGAAGACAAACTGCCCACATGCGGCACCATCCTTCGGAGGAGCAAACAGCAGCAAAATGTTCGAGAAAGAAAGGAGGCGAGCCGGAGGAGGGGGGAGGGGGGCGAAAGGGTGCGGAAGGAGGACGAGGAAGAGGAGGAGAAGATATGACAAGACACGACCATGGGCCCGCAACTTTCGGTTTAACTGTGAAGCGCGGGGCGGAAGTGGCAGCCACAAGGCCGCTTTCGGCGCACGCCGAACAAATATTGAACGGAAAGGGAGGATACGAACAGCTTGGGATTGGAGGGATAGCTGGGAGTACACTGGCAGCTGATGTGTTCGCTCTTATTAACTTGTATATATGTGTAGATATACGTGTGTATATATAGCAGGTGCTCTTGTTTATATTGTGCGCCTCCATCTTTCGCAATCGCAACAGGGGGACTCCTTTCCAGTTCTGTCATGCATGCGAAATATTTCTTAAGTAAGGATGGTTGGGAGACACGTGAATTTGACGAGGCAGAGGAAAATGGAACGGAGACGAATATGGGGAGGGATGGCGAGGAGAAAGTGGAGGGGGGATGGCGGAGAACGACTTTTGAAACCACAGAATGCGCATTATGTGGCTGGGTGGGTGGGTTCGCCGTCGCAGAACACAGTCGTGCCCGGCCGCACGAATGTTTTTGTCTGAGAGGGCTGCCCCTGTTGCTGCTGTTGGTGCTGATGTATGAAAGAGTGTGTTCTACCGCTGCTGGCGGACAACTGGGGGGGGCCACTGCGGGTTCCCAACCCGCCCCTCCCCCCTCCCCTCGAAAACCGGGTGGGGGGGTCACTACGGGTTCAAGCCCCTCCCCCCCCCAGTCCATCATCATGAAAAGGGGGGGGGTCACTACCCGTTCGACCCCCCCGCCCTCTCGAAAACCGGGGGGGATCACTACCGGTTCGAACCCCCCCCCCTTCGCCGCCGGCAAACGTGTCCCGCTCCTCGGGACAGTTGGACAATGGTGGGGATGCTGGGACAATGGTGGGAACGGTGGTGGTGGGGACAGTGGTGCGGGGACAGTGGGACAGTGGTGCGGACAGTGGTGGGGACGGCGTTGGTGGAGACAGTGGGGAGGGGACAGCGGGACAGTGGCGGGGACAGTGGGACAGTGGTGGGGACGGTAGTGGCGGGGACAGTTGTGAAGGCGGCGGTGAGGACCGTGGTGGGACAGTAGTACGGTGGGGAAAGTGGTGGGGGCAGTGGGGACAGCAAAGTGGGACAGCGGCGGCGACAGCGGGACAGTGGTGGGTGCAGTGGGGACAGTGGGACAGTGGTGGGGACCGTGGTGAAGGTGGGGAGAATGGGGCCGTGGTGGGACAATGGTGGGGAGAGTGGAGGCAGTGAGACACCGGTGGGGGCACTGGTGGGGGCAGCGGGACAATGGTGGGAACAGTGTGGACATTGGTGGGGACGGTGGTGGTGGAGACAGCGGCGCGGGGACAGTGGGAACGCGGTGGACACAGTGGGACGGTGGAGGGTACAGCGTTGGTGGGGACACCGGTTAGGGCGGTGGCGAGGACGGCGGCGGGACAAATTTGACAGAAACACGGCGTGGACAGCTGTGGGGACAGTGGGACAATGGTGGGAACAGTGGGACAGCTCAGTGGGACAGCGGCGGTAACAGTGGGACAGTGGGGGCAATGGGACAATGGTTGGGGCCGTGGAGAAAGTGGGGAGAGTGGAACCGTGGAGGGAACAGTGGTGGGGGCAGTGGGGACAGCGCGACAGTGGTGGGGGCGCTGGTGGGGACAGCGGGAACGGTGGTGGGAACAGTGGGGACAGTGGTGCAGCGGTGGTGAGGACACTGGTGCTGGGGACAGCAATTTTGGACGCCCGAAATGGGCACGGAAACAACGGGCACAAAGCCCAACAGCAAATGTTGACCCGAACCAACAGCGGCCTCTGTTGGGCAGGCGGCCTTCTGTCTCAAATGGAGACAAGCCGCGGCGGCGCGGACAGCCAGTTCAAAATGAACAGGAACTGCTGTTGGGCATTGTACCCAATCTTTCTGTACCCATTTCGTGCGTGCAGAGCAATGGGGAATGTGGTGCGGACGGTGGTAGGGGCCCGGGAATCGTTTGCTGGCGGTGAGCGTGCGGGGGGGGGGTGCGCGAGCCGGTAGTGGCGCCCCCCAGTTTTCTGGGGTGGGGCGGGGGCTCGAACTGGCA
Source organism: Prorocentrum cordatum (assembly GCA_963575745.1). Lineage (NCBI taxonomy): Eukaryota > Dinophyceae > Prorocentrales > Prorocentraceae > Prorocentrum > Prorocentrum cordatum. The sequence continues at coordinate 1,172,400 of CAUYUJ010014149.1, forward strand.
ATGGCCCCGCCTGGTTTTCGGGGGGAGGGGGTGTTCGAACCGGAAGCGACCCCCCCTCCCGTTTTTTTGGGGGAAGGGGGGGGGGTCGAACCGGCAGTGGCCCCCCTCAGTTGTCCGGAAGGGAAAGGGGGGAAAGGGGGAGGGTTCGAACCGGTGGTGGCCCCCCCATGGTTTTCGAGAGGGGGCGGGGGTTCGAACCGGCAGTGACCCCCTCGGTTTTCCGGAGGGGGTGGGGTCGAACTGGCATAGTCGTGGGCGAACGGGCCCAAGCAACTTGTGGCGCCCGAGCTGTGCCCAAATGGTTCCCGAATTGGATGCGTGATTTTTTCGATGACTGCGCGGTGTTGCGTTGCGTTTTCGCGCCGGCGCTTCAGTCTGCGAGGGCAGCATTGCGCGCGGCCATGAGTCGGGGGCCAACGACGCCACGACAACGGCGCACATCGCATGAGGAAGTGCGCGCGGCGGCTGGAGGCTGCAACGTTGGCGCTATCATCGCACGCTTGAGGTCGCCCGCGCGACGGCGCGCGCGCGCCCTCGCGCGCTGCCCGGGCAGCCAAGCGAAGCTCTGACGCGACGCGAGCGCCCGATTGGGCCGCCCGAGGCGGGCGCGGCGGCAAGCGCGCAGCTCGGGCCCGACAGTGGCGCGCGCGCGCGGAAACGCCGCTAACGAATCAAATCTTCCGCGCGATGCGCCGACGATTGGACGCTGGGGGCGCGCGCGCGCGGGGGCAGGGTCGCTGTGCAGGGGGCAGGGGCCGGGCGCAATAAAGCAGCGAGGCGCCCCCTATAACGCCGCGGCGGCAAAGCGGGGCGAATGGGGCAAATCCCAGGCGATTCAGTCGCGCGAAAAGATGCGCACAAACGGCCCGCAATATCCTCGATTGCGGGGATCATGCGACACCGCATGCGCCGCTGATATGTATGTATGTATATATATATATATATAAACAAAAAAAAAACGACCGCCAGCCCGGCGATTCCCTGAGCGCGGCACGGTTTAGTCGACACCGCCCTGACATTCGAGAGCCCGTCTCGGCGCACTGCTGGGGGTCCCTGGGGGGTGCCTGCGCCGCGTTGGGCCGCTGCGCGACTTCACTCAAAATGGCCCCTCCTATGCTGGAATCTCACATGCAGGCGGTCCTCCCCCCCCCCCCCGTCCTCCTTCTCGTCTTCCGTTGTTGCATTTACAACGAATGCGTCGCAAACCGCTCAACGCGGTCCCCCCCTCTCCTCTTCCCCCGCCCCCGTTGGCCGTTAGGGTCCGCCCCCCACAAAGAAAAGTATTCCTCCGCCCTCTCCGTCGCCCCCCCCCCTTCCCAACGTCTTCTGAGAAAGTCCGAAGAGAGGCCGAGGGGCCATGGAAGGGCCCAGGAAGGCACCAGACAAATCCCAAGACGGTTCCAAGAGCGACCCCTGTGAGCACCTGGCGAAGCCTCGCGTAACGGAGCTCGAAGCGACACTGCCCCGCGCCCCCCCGGGCCCACGAGACTGCCCCCGGAACAATATCGGAAAACCTCTGGAAAACCACGAGAGAAACCCGGGAGGGTTCCAGGAGGACACCGAGAGGCTTCAATTCCAAATCGCACCGTGCGACTTAAAATCGAACAACCTTGAAGCCTCATTGGGGGGGGGCTTTCCGGGGCCCCCATCGGGGGCCCAAGACTGCCTGGGGGGAGCCAGAGAGGGACCTCGCGGGGCCCCGAAGGACTCCGAGAGGACCCCAAAAGAGCAATATGACCGAAGACCGCAAACTGCGACGCATTCCTCTGCACCCCCTCAAGATGACAACTTTGCATGCCCTTCCCCAGCCCATCTGGATCCGTCGTGAGGCCCCCAAAACACCCCAGCACTGGGCCGAAGAAGGCCCCCAGGGGGCACCAGGGGCGCTCTGCGAGGGCACGGGGGGAGCCCAATAGGGCACACATTCAAATCGCACCGCTTGTAGTGGCGGCTCTTCGGGGCCCAGGCGGGGGGCCTCTTCGGGCCCCTCTGGGGCGCGCAGAAACTCCCAGAGACCACCGACGAGCTTGCTGCGCGGAGGATATGAAAGACCCCCATTGAGCGCTTTCCCGGCGGGTGGCCGGGCTTCTCGAGGCCCCCAGCGCGGCCTCGCGCCACCCCGTGGGGGCGCTCTCGCAGCCGCGAGAGAGCTCCAAGATGGAGCCCGGTTTGGCTTGTCTTGGGTCGTCTCGGAAGTCGCTCGGGCTGTTTCGACGCCCCTTGAGCCGTCTGCAAGGTCTCCCGGGCCCCCTTGGCGGCACCTTGGGCGCGCCCGCGAGCTACCTCAACGCGCCTGGAAGCCTCGTTCGGGGGGGGCCAAGCGCGCCCGCCCTCCTGCCCACCCTGCGCGCCCTCTTCCTCCGACCGCCCTGCAAGGCCCCCCACCCCCTCTCTCCCCGACGCGCTCGCCTTTCAACGACGGGTGGCGGATGAACAAGAGCAGGGGAAAAGGCCCCCAAGCAGCCCCCGAGAGATCCCGTCGGGGGGGCCTTCGCGCCATCCGTCGGCCCCAACAGTGCCCGCGTCTGACGCCTCGTTGACAGTCGGGGGCCACGGGGGGATAAACCGCGACCCCTAACGGCGCTCGCGAAGTGGCTCACAACTTCGAAGCCCAACGCTCGCACCCCAAGACTGCGGCGCGGCAAACGCTGATCATCGACCTCAGGGCGGCGGACGGTTTGCGGCAACAGCTGCAAAATGCGATCGAAGCAACCCGTCCGTGCTCTGGGGAACCGCGCGTGGATTCGGCCGCGGCGCATTTCGTGCCCGAGTCGGAGCCCGAATGACGCGCCCGAATGGGTGCCCGAATGGAAACGATAAAGCGCCCGAGTTGAAACGATAATGTGCCCGAATGGCATTGTAATGAAAACGATTATGTGCCCGAGTGGAAGCAACGATGTGCCCGAATGAACCGGGAAGGAAACGATAATGTGCCCGAATGGGGAATTATGCGCCCGAACGAAAACCATCATGTGACCGAATGGAAACGATGATGTGCCCGAAAAGAAAAGACATCCCCCTACAATCTAATGGGTCGGGCACGCCGAGACGACCGCATCGATTCGGGCATCGATTCGGGCACCGATTCGGGCGCCGACCGGGGGCGGCCCCGTGCACTTTCGACCCGTCAATTCGGGCGCCATTCGGGCGAAACGTGGGCCGACGGCAAGCGCGTCGGGGAGTCGGTCGCGCGAGCGCCGAATTCGGGCACGCCGTGGCGGTGGCGGCGGCAGTGGCAGGCATCGGCGCAGTGGCGGCGGTGCTGGCCGCTGTCGCGCGCGCGGTGGGTGGCGCCAGCGGGGCCAGCACTGGCAGTCGGGGCACCTGTGGCGTCGGCGTATGCTGAAGCGGGAGAGGAAGTAAGGTGGCTGGTTCAGGCGGCACTGCGGGCAGTCGCAGTCGCTGCCAGGGAGGCCATCATGTCGGAGGTGTCGGTAACGTCGCGCCAGGCGGCGTTGGCGGTGATGGCGGCGTCGGCTGCGGTGATGATGCCGACGAAGTGTCTCCGTTGGACTTGTAAGGGCAGCGGTGTCGGCGGCAATGTTGGCGGCGCTGGCGGCGGCTTTGCGGGGCGTCGGCCATTTTGGCGTCGCCGGCTGCGTGCGCGGCAATACTGGCGGTCGTGCTCGTGGCGGCGGCGGTCGCTGGCAGTGGCGGGGGTGCCAGCGTGGCCGTCGGCGCGGGAAGGGGCCGTTCGGGAACGGTCTACAAGGGGGTGTGGTCGCCGCGGCAACGAACTCGGCGGTCGCCGCGGCAACGAACTCGCCAGTGGTGATGTACGTTGCGGCGACGGCGGTGGCAGTGATAGTGGCACAGGCAACCATGCTGGCTGCGTTGGAGGCGCTGCCGCTCGCAGAACGCCTGCAAGATGGCACAGCGTCGGAAGGGGGCGAGCGCGCCCCCAAGAAGGCCCCTGATACCTCAAAGGGGCCTCCAATATGGCACCGGATAGCCCAGGCTGGGACAACACATGGCCCCACGCGCGTCCAAGAGCCCCCAAGACAGCCCAAGGGCGGCCCCGGCCGGCCACGGAGTCTCACAGGGGCGCCCCTCGCTAACCCCATATACTTCATACGCTCACACAGGGTCGACGATTCTTGCCGTTCCGCCTGCTCGCCCGCTCGGTTCTGCTGAGGCTTGGGAAAGGCTCCCAAAAGAAAACTTGTGGAAGGCCCGCGAAAGACCACGGGCGGCCCGAACAGCGCCCGCGGGGCCCACGACGGCCCCATTTATTAGCTGAGCCACAAGTTATTGTCCCCTCATTGCCCCCCCCGCCGCCTGACCCTCTCGCGATATCTCCACCCTCCGCCTTTTACTGAATCGTGCGCCGCGCTAGGCCGGTCTAACTCGTGGGCCGCCGTGGGCCCTGACGCAAGACTTCTCGAGCCCGAAAAAGGCACCCTGGGGCCTTGGGGGCCGTTTAACCTGGAACCCTAAAGCCCCTGAGACACAACCCGCGTCGGCAGACCCGCCACGCGGGGCGCATGCGCGCGCGTCGCCCCCACGCGGTGCGCGCAGGCAGGGAAGCCGCAACAAGGTTTTCCATGAGTCGAGGAGGGCGCCACAAGCAGTGAAGCGAGGGCGTCCGCAGTGGCAACGGCAGGCGCGAATGGAAACAAGCTGGGGCCCGACCTCCCTTCCGACATCTCCCCTTGCCCCCCCCGTATCCGCCCCTTCCCCCCCCCCCTCCCCGTGCCCGTTCCTGCGCGCTCTTCCTCCCCATCGTTTCCCCTCCCTTTCTCATGGTCAGATGTGAGCAGAATCTCTGTGACCGGAATCAGACAAACAAGCGGCGACGACGACGGCGGCGCCCCCCCCCCTCCCCTCTCCTCGCAATCCCGCCCCGCCCCCCCCGCCCCGAACAATTCCTTCCTGGGCCCCCCGCGAATCCATTATCTCCCTCCCCCGACTCGTCCTCCGTCTCCTCCTCTGAGTGCCCCTCCTCGCCTCCATGACCCTCCCCTTCTGGCAATGTATATACATCATCGTCATTCTTTTCGTCCGTATCCACCTTCCTTCCTCCTTCTCCTCCTCCTCGCCCGCGACGCGCGTTCAAGGTGCCTCGCGATTGGGGGCCGCGCAACAACGCTCTGGCGCGCGGGGCGCGAAAAGTGCCGAGCGCACCGAGCGCACCGGGTGCGGCAGATACACACGCCAGGTGCTGCTCTGGTCGCGCCAGGTTCACTAAATGCGCCCGGTTCGCCACTTGCCGCATGAATGGCAAGCGCGCCACACGCGCAAGTGCGCAAGGCGCGGAACGGCCTAACTAGACGCGAAGCAAAGGCCCCGAAAATAACCAGCCAAGCAATGACCATAACACTCTCGCGGCCCCGGAAACCACCACGAACCATCCATCTAGACCCTACCGAACCATCGTCCGGCAACGCATCAACGCTCTACGTCAATCGCAAGAAGCGGTCGACCACGACCGATCCTCGAGAACGACGGCTAGCAAAGCACTGCAACACTCCACCACGAACAACGCACATGCTTATCCAGACAGGACGCACGTCACACCCCGCGAACATCTCCTCAACATATCGCTACATCCACGGGCGAAAACAACGCCAAACCACGCACAAAAAACGCATTCGGGCACAACCCGCTCGGGACTTGGTCTCGTTCGCCCACGAATATAATGACCCCCCCCCCCCGGTTTTCTGGAGGGGAGGGGGGGGGGGGGTTGCCAGGAGGGATGGGGCGGGCGGGGGTTGGGCACAGGGGGGGGGGGAATTTTTGGAGGGGGGGGTGATCCCCCCGAGTTCCGGAGGGGGGGGGGGAATTAGCCAGAGTAAAGCGGCAGTGGATCACGCTCTCTCTGATGCATCGAAAAGGCTTAGCAGCTACGATCGCCACAAGGCGTGTTGACACTGCAATGCTCGCCCTGACCAAACATGCTGATGCAACAACCTACGCATGCACCACATCGCCTGTGCACATCACAATGCATGGGTGCATGGCAATGCTCTGGTGCACCACAACGCTTGTACACAACTGTGAACGCGTACGCCACAACGCCTTTGCACAACACGGCTGCGGCCACACAAACAAGTTCCGCGAGCACCGCAACGCCTGTATAACACGATCCGCGCGCACACCACAACACCGCCGCGCAGCGCGGCGACTGGCGCCCGTGTGCATCACACTCTACATGTACACCACGGAGCCCGCGTACACTTCTAGGATCCCGACGAGACCCATCAACTGAAACTCGTGCTCGTGGGTGAGGGAGGGGCGCGACCGTATCGAACTAAGAAAAGAACTTGTTTGTGGTTATAATTTGTTGGTGCCGCCTGGAGGTCACTCTAGCAAATGTTTCGTGCTGCGTGCGGCCGCGGCGGCGAAGATTCTTCTATAAGCATGAAGGGGCCGCACCGAGCCGAGAACCGAGAACCGTGACCGAACCGGACCGAACCGGTCCAAAACCAGGAACGTAGAAAACCGAACCGGACCGAACCGAATTCATTCAGAACTGAACCGGCGAGAACCGAACCGAACCAGAACCGGAACCGAATCGGAACCGGGCGGCCCCTGAACCGAACTGACGGGAACCGAACCGAACCCCTTTCCCCTCCGGTCCGGACCCCAGGACCCCGATGACCCCCAGGACTCCGGGACCCCGATGACCCCACAACCTCCCGAATCGACCCCGATGACCCCCAGGACCCCAGGACCCCCCTGGACCCCCGGGACCCCAAAACCCCAGGACCCGAGGGGGGTCGCAGCCCCGAGGGGGGTCGTAGCCCCGAGGGGGGTCGCACCCGCGAGCGGGGTCGCACCCGCGAGGGGGGTCGCACCCGCGAGAGTGGTCGCACCCGCGAGGGGGGTCGCAACCGCGAGGGGGGTCGCACCCGCGAGGGGGGTCGCAGCCCCGAGGGGGGTCGCACCCGCGAGGGGGGTCGCACCCGCGAGGGGGGTCGCACCCGCGAGGGGGGTCGCACCCGGGAGGGGTGTCGCAGCCCCGAGGGGGGTCGCACCAGCGAGGGGGGTTGCACCCGCGAAGGGGGTCGCACCTGCGAGGGGGGTCGCACCCGCGAGGGGGGTCGCACCCGGGAGGGAGGTCGCAGTGCCGAGGGGGGTCGCAGCTCCGAGGGGGGTCGCAGCCCCGAGCGGGGTCGCACCCGCGAGGGGGGTCGCACCCGCGAGGGGGGTCGCACCCGCGAAGGGGGGTAGCACCCGCGAGGAGGGTCGCACCCGGGAGGGAGGTCGCAGCCCCGAGGAGGTCGCAGCTCCGAGGGGGGTCGCACCCGCGAGGGGGGTCGCAGCCCCGAGGGGGGTCGCACCCGCGAGGGGGGTCGCACCCGCGAGGGGGGTCGCACCCGCGAGGGGGGTCGCACCCAGGAGACGGGGTCGCAGCCCCGAGGGGGGTCGCACCCGCGAGGGGGGTCGCACCCGCGAGGGGGGTCGCACCCGCGAGGGGGGTCGCAGCCCCGAGGGGGGTCGCACCCGCGAGGGAGTCGCGCCCGCGCGGGGGGTCGCACCCACGAGGAGGGTTGCACCCGGGAGAGGGGGTCGCACCCGCGAGGGGGGTCGCACCCGCGAGGGGGGTCGCACCCGCGAGGGGGGTCGCACCCGCGAGGGGGGTCGCACCCGCGAGGGGGGTCGCACCCGCGAGGGGGGTCGCAGCCCCGAGGGGGGTCGCACCCGCGAGGGGGGTCGCAGCCCCGAGGGGGGTCGCACCCGCGAGGGGGGTCGCACCCGCGAGGGGGGTCGCAGCCCCGAGGGGGGTCGCACCCACGAGGGGGGTCGCAGCCCCGAGGGGGGTCGCACCCGCGAAGGGGGTCGCAGCCCCGAGGGGGGTCGCACCCGCGAGGGGGGTCGCACCCGAGGGCCTCGCGCCTCCACGTTCCTCCTCCTCCTCCTCCTTCTCCTCCTCGTCGTCCTCCTCCTCCCTCCTCCGCCTCCTCCTCCTCCTCCTCCTCCTCCTCGTCCTCCTCCTCCTCCTCCTCCTCCTCCTCCTCCTCCTCCTCCTCCTCCTCCTCCTCCCCCATCCTCCCTCACTTTTTTTCAAACTGGGTCGTCGCTTACGCAGACGGGGCGCCCAACGTCGCACCTGACCAGTCGGGCCGAACCGAACCGGAGCGGCCACTCAAACCGAATCGTACCGGTCGGACCCAACCGCGCGAAAACCGGAACCGAACCGAACCGGCGGCAGGCCCAAGCCGAACCGGCCGAAACCGGACCGATGCCAAACCGAACCGGCCAAGCAAAACCGACCCGGCTGCAGAACCGGACCGAACCGAACCGAGCCGATCCCTTCATGTATAAGGGTGCCGCGGTTTCGTCCGAGAGGGCCCTGGCCCAAGAGGCTCCCAGGAGTGCTCCAGCGCGGCTCCAAACATCCCCAAGACAGCCGAAGAAACGCCCAAAACTGCCCAAAGGCCCTCGAAAAAGAGGAACGCCTACCGACAGTTCGAGCCTCCCGCTCCAAGGCGCCCAAAGGATACCCCAAGAGGCGCTCAGTCAACCCCTTCAAAAGTACAAGAGAAACCCAAGAGCGCGCCCAAGGGGGCGCCAAAAGGTTCAAATCCCCTCATTTTTTACCAATTGCGCCTCTCGTCCTCGTCCTCGTCTTCCTCTGTTTCTTCTCCTCTTCCGCCTCCTCCTTCTCCTCCTCCTCCTCTTCCTCCACCGCCCCATCCCCCCTCCTCCTAACGTCCTGGGTCGGCGGCACCGGCCGTGAATCCTTCCCAATTGCCTCTGCGGGGTCACGGGGTGGTCACTGCGCCGTATTCGGCACGGTAGTAGTACAGGAATTACTCCAAGAAGTTGCGGCCTACCAGTCACCACAGTCACCGAACAATTGAGAAAGGAGAACTGCTGGAGCCAAGGTACGCCACGCACACACACGCTCACACACGCGACAGTTCAGGGGCCTGCGCTGGCACATGGGTGATCGCACGCGCCGAACGTAGTGTAATTGGACGGCAATGCCGTACCATGCACCTTTCAGCCAGGTCGGACAAAATGGCACGAAGATTCCTAGGAGACTCGCTGGCTACACATGCGGGTGGCGGGCGCGGCTGGCCGCGCGAAGTGCGAGGACCGAGCGTTGGAAAGACACGCAGCACCTGTCTGTGCAACTATCGCCTGGGCCACCCCAATGCCCAACTCTGACGGCGTCACAATCCGGCAATCAATTCCGTTATTTTTGCGGTGACGGGCGATGCGTGTGGGAGGGGGGTCGAATCTGAGAGGGGTGTTCAGGATGTACACGATTTTACTTGGCAGCCCACGCAACTTACGTCGGTACAAATGCAGCCCTGTGCCTGTGCACGCCGCCAGCATGTACATCACAATGCCTGCGTACACCACAAAGCCCGTGTACACTTCCAGGTGCCCGACGGTGTCAAACTTCAACAAATGGCTGGCCCGAAGGTATCACATTCAAAATGCAAGTTGTGAATGTTTATTGTCGCTTTCTGGCAGCGGGAACGGTCCTTCCCCCCGTTACCTGCGCGCACAACAGTGTCTGTGCACACCAGACTGCTAGACACCACCATGCCTGTGTGCACCATAACTGCCGCCGCTGCCGGCGTGTGCGCTCGCGCAATGTGGGTGCCACAACAGCAAGCGCCTGCGCAGACTGCAATGCGCGCGAACTACGAACAGCATACCTGTGCGCTAGGCAACCGGCGTTGCCGCCACGGGGGTGGGTGGGGCGGCGGGCGTTATGATATCTACTGGGTGGTTGGGTGGGTTGGGGGCCACATGACGCGCGCTGCGTTCGCGGAAGAAAACTGCAGCCCAAGTAGGGAGGGGGAAAAGGATGAGGAAGAAGGAAGTGGTGGTGTTGTTGGTGACGTGGGCGTTTCCAAGACCGACTTCGCCACGTCGTGTGCCCAGGCCGGCTCAAGCCAATCGCCCTGGTATCGGCAGATAGGCAGGGCAAAGGGGAGTCCTGAAGCGGGACGGGCTTCAGAAGCGAAAACAATGACGGGACGAAACAACTGCGGATCAAAACGGCGAGTCGGGCGTCTCCTTGGAGGGAGCTCGACGACCCGATCTCTGTACTCCACGTTGATGATGCGCTGGTCCAGTCCGCAAGCCCTTTGCGTGGAAGGCAAATCTTTGTCGTCCTGGTCCGCCTCCTCAACCTGTTCCTCCTCCTCGTCCTCATCCTCCTCCTCCTCTTCCTCATCCACCTTCCCCTTCCTCTTCGTCCTCCTGTTCCTCCTCTACCCTTCTCCAAGGGCCTCCGCGGAGATCTGGAGGCTTCTGGAGATTCGATCCCAGGCCGTCGGTCCATCCTTCGATACTCCATCCTCCTTTCTCCTCATCGTCCTCCTCCCCCATACTCCCCCCTTACCTCCTCCACCTCCTCCCCCTCCTCCTCCTCCTCATTCTTCCCTCTCCTCCTCCTTCGCTCTCCTCCTCCTCCCCATCCTCCTCCTCCTCCTCCTCCTCCTCCTCCTCCTCCTCCTCCTCCTCCTCCTCCTCCAACTCCTCCTCCTCCTCTCCCTCCTACTCCTCACTTCTCGCCACCTCCATCTTCCGTTCCTCGCCCAACTACCCTGCAATCTCAAATCCTCCTCCTCCGCCCCCTCCATCTTCGCGGTGTGGCGCCCGCCCTCCCAATATGTTGCCGTAATCCCCATTGTCGAGGTCGCTGCGGCGTTCCGCGATCCGCGCCAGCATGCCCGCGAAGGCGCTCAGGCTCGGCTGGTCGGAGGCACGTCAACGTCGTCGTCGTCGTCGTCGTCGTCGTCGTCGTCGTCGTCGTCGTCTCCCGGGCGCGCGTGGGAGAAGGAGGAGGACGAGAAGGAAGAGGAGGAGGCCCTCCCAGGAAGAGCGCCCCCCCCCGACCAGAGAAATAACCAAACCGAAAAACAAGAACAATCCGAGGACAAAACGACCAAGGGCAACAATAAACACAAGAAAATCAACAAACAGAGAAAACACCCGAACCGAGGAAAAACCTGAAACGAGGAACACTAGGAAAACACATGTAACGTGGTTTCCATATACAAAACTACAAACACCCAGCAACTGTGGCATCATATTGGCACCCTGCGGAATCCTCAAGGATCCTCGGAACACTTCTGGGTTCCTCATGATTCTCTTGCATTCTCCTGGATTCCCGCAAACCGCATTTATAACAATTTAGGGTTTATTGAAATCTCTCAGGAATCCCCCGTGATTTCGCACACATCGTCAAACCTTATTCGGGTTGATCACGCTTCCCATGGAATCCGCAGAATTCCAGTGGAACCAATCAGATTTTCAGGAATCAAAGTTCCTGCGGATACCTCAGGAATCAGGGACTCATTCCTGCGGATTCCTCAGGAATCAGGGACTCCATCCGAACCAAGAGATTCCTTAGTACTCCTCAGGATTCATTCGGTTACTTGGGAGCACACTGGATTTTTCCGGGCTTCTTCAAATCCCTCATGGGCTTTAGAATCAAATGAGATTCCTCGGAAATCTTGCGACTGTTTCCAGATTCCTCTGGGTTTCCTGTGTTCCTCAGGATTCCGCAGGAACCATCAAGATCTCGAATTCCTTAGATTTCTTCGGGAGCCATCAGAGACCGTCTGGACTCCCCAAAGCTCGTTGCTTCAAGCATGCCATGAAACCATTATGAATATATAGGTTTGTTCCCAACCGTCCTGTGGTGCTGGGTCCTCGATGTATCACCCCGCGTTCCTGCTCCTCCTCCCCGCCTCCGTCCATTTGGCACACCCCTTACACGTTTCGTGGCCCCACAGGGCGTACCGCCGAAGGCTCCAGTGGAAGGACCCGCATGCAGTTCCACCATCGATGCGCAACCCTCACACGTGTCGTGGCCCAATTCAGGGCTCCACCGAAGGCCCCAGACGCAAGGTCCGCATGCAGTTCCACCTCCACTTCGACGCATCCCTCACACGTGTCGTGGCCACGTAGGGTGTTACACCGAAGGCCCCAGTGGCAGGGTCCGCATGCAGTTGCACCCCCATGTCGTCGCACCCGATACACGTTTCGTGGCCCCATATGGTGCTCCACCGAAGGCCCCAACGGCAAGGTCCGCATGCAAATCCACCTCCATTACACGTTTCGTGGCCTCATAAGGTGCTCCAGCGATGGCCCCAGTCGCATGGTCCGCTTCGTGGCCCTATAGGGTGCTCCACCCAAGGCCCCAATGGCAGTGTCCGCATTGAGTTCCACCCCCATGTCGTCGCATCTCTCACACGAATCGTGGCCCCATAGGGTGCTCCAACGAAGGCCCCGGTGGCAGGGCCTGCATGCTGTTCCACTCCTATTTCGGCGCAGCCCTCACACGTGGCGTGACCCCATATGATGCTCCACCAAAGGCCCCAATGGCACAGCCCGAGCGCAATTTCACGCCAATCCGGCGCACCCCCCACACGTTTCGTGGCCCCATAGGGTGCTCCACCGAACGCCCCAGTGGCATGGTCCGCATGTACTTCCACCCCCATGCCAGCGCACCCCTCACACGTTTCGTGGCCCCACTCGGTGCTCCACCGAAGGCCCCAGCGGCAGATTCCGCACGCAGTTCCACCCCCATTTCGGCGCCCCTCCACACGTATTGTGGCCCCATAGGGTGCTCCACCGAAGGCCCCAGTGGCATGGTCCGCATGCAGCTCCACCCCCATTTCGGCGCAGCCCTCACACGTGTCGTGTCTCCATAGGGTGCTCCATAGGGCTATGCCAAAGAGGGCTCCACTACGCCATTTCGGCACACCTCTCGCACGCTCCGTGGCCCCCATAGGGAACTCCACCGAAGGCACGACTGGCCCTTGTTGCTGGCCCCCCCATTCTTCATGTCATTTTCCCCGCGATGCTGGAAAGCCCCAGTGGCAGCGCCCGCATGGTGGCCCCGCCACATTTCGGCACACCCTTCACACGCTTCGTGGCACCATAAGGCGATCCACCGAAAACGCTATTCACAACGCCGGTACGGACAACTGCACGTGGATCGGTAGTTCGCCAGGATCTGCTTGTTCACCGGTTGGTTGTTTTGTGTCTGTTGTTTCATCGGTTTGGGTGTTGTTCTCGGAATGCTGTCGTTTCTCTCGGGTTATCAAACCCGTGTGGGAACCATAGCGGTTCAAAATGTATCATGCATGGGATCGCAACAAATCTCAACACTATCCAATACGCGTGTTCTTCAATTTGGGTGTTCCTCGGTGCCGGTGTATTCCTCGATTCGCCTTATCCTGTTCACAGGTATGTGTGTTTTCTCGGCGTGCCTCCCTTTTCCATGCTTTCTCAAGACCCTGTAGGGCCCCGACCGATTCCAATACTGGTTCTAGTTCGGCCCATGATGGAAAGTCGGTTTGGGGGTTCCTCGGATTGGGCGTTTTTTTCGGTGTGTTTTTTCATCAGTTTGGGTGTTTGTTCCGCGTTATGTGTTTCCCCATCTTGGCATGTGTGGTTCATCGGTTTGTCTTTTGTATATCCTAAGATGGGGCTTTGTTATTACTTGGACGCCTCCTACTCCCTCGTTTTCTCCTTCCCTCCTTTCGGACTTACTCATACTCAGACTTACTCAGACCCAGACTTACTCATACACAGACTTACTCATACTCAGACCTACTCATACTCAGACCTACTCATACTCAGACTTACTCATATTCATACTCCCCAAAGGGGAGCCGCCAGGGGTGTTTTCACGGGCCCGTTCGCGGCCAGTTTGTGGGGATGTCTCAGGCGGTTCGGCTGTTTTGGTGGGCGCACTCGTCTGCGTTTGGAGCAGTTTGTGGGGATGTCTCAGGCGGGGCGCTGGTGTCAGCACCCCTAAGGGGAGCCGCCAGGGGTGCTTTCAAGAGCCCGTTCGCGGCCAGTTGGTGGGGATGTCGCAGGCGGTTTGGCTGTTTTGGTGGGCACACTCGTCTGCGTTTGGAACAGTTTGTGGGGACGTCTCAGGCGGGGCGCTGGTTTCAGCTCCCCTAAGGGGAGCCGCCCAGGGGTGTTTTCACGGGCCCGTTCGCGGCCAGTTGGTGGGGATGTCTCAGGCGGTTTGGCCGTTTTGGTGGGCAGACTCGTCTGCGTTTGGAGCAGCTTGTGAGGATGTCTCAGGCGGAGCGCTAGTTTCAGCACCCCTAAAGGAAGCCGCCAGGGGTAGGACACGGGCCCGTTCGCGGCCAGTTGGTGGGGATGTCTCAAGCGGTTTGGCTGCTTTGGTGGGCAGACTCGTCTGCGTTTAGAGCAGTTACGGGCCCGTTCGCGGCCAGTTGGTGGGGATGTCTCAGGCGGTTTGGCCGTTTTGGTGGGCAGACTCGTCTGCGTTTAGAGCAGTTTGTGAGGATGTCTCAGGCGGGGCGCTGGTGTCAGCACCCCTAAGGGGAGCCGCCAGGGGTGTTTTCAAGAGCCCGTTCGCGGCCAGTTGGTGGGGATGTCTCAGGCGGTTTGGCTGTTTTGGTGGGCAGACGTGTCTGCGTTTAGAGCAGTTTGTGAGGATGCCTCAGGCGGGGCGCTGGTTTCAGCACCCCTAAAAGGAGCCGCCAGGGGGTAGGACACGGGCTCGTTCGCGGTCAGAATCCTGAGGAGGGGGAATGAATGGGAGGCTCATTCAATCATACTCAAAGCTCACTCTGACTCATATTCACTCACTCGCATTCGGATTCACTCGTCTTCATCGGCCCTGTCGCCCACGTGGACGCGCTATTATAGCCAAACGCTCATGAACAGACGCTCACTATGGCATGACATAAAACATGAGATGCACATATGGGGAGCCCCACGCAGTGAGTAATTCTTCGGCTTGTTTCGACTTCCCCAATTAAGCAGGGAGGAGATGCAGAACGAAAGAAGGAGGGCGGGAACCTCGATTTCCGCAATCGCGTAGTGAAGCACACATGCACGCCACGCCCAAAACTCGATCAAAACCGCGGCGACGAAGAGCAGGAGGCCCATCCGCGAAACCAGCCGAAGATTTGTGGAGCGCGATGATTACGAAACGTGATGCTGCCATTCGGGTGGTCCTGCCACCATGGATGCGCTCACTACTCCCGCGCCAAACCACCAAGAGCGGATACTTAACTGTGCGGGAAACGCGCCATGACAGACGAAACGAGGAAAATGAATCGCACGGTGCAGCTCCTCCTCCTCCTCCTCCATCATCCATTCCTCTCCCCAAGCATAACTTCTCCCTTTCGCACCCCGAGGCCGGTCGAAAGGGCGGGCCGGGCGTGTCGCCTGACAGTTCCTCACCATTTGTGATCCTGGAGCTAAAACATGGGCAAGAATTTCACATATGGGAGACGGGTGATTTTCACAATGTGGCTCTCGCCTTAGCGCCGCGCACAATCGTTTTGACAAATGTGTCAGAGTTTCACGGATTGAGGGCAGGTGGTTTTCAAAATGTGGCTCTCGCCGTAGCGCAACGCACATTCGTTTTGAGCAAATTGCAAGAGTTTCACGGATTGAGGGCGGCTCGTTCTCAAACTGTTTAGCGCCGCGCACATTCGTTTAACACAAACTGCAAGAGCTTCGTGGATTGAGGGCGGTTCGTTTTTTAAAAGTAGCTCTCGCCTTAGCACCGCGCGCACTCCTTGGTAACAGTTGCAAGAGTTTCACGAATCCACATGGTCAACGTACCAGATACAGTGTGTGGATGAGGGTACAACAGTTACGTTGATTCGCGGTGTTGAAATCCCAGAAATAGCGTTCTGGCACGATTCAGGATCGTCAAGACGCAACAATCAGATCCGTGGCGTTGGAGACCCGGTAATAATGTTTTGGCATGCTTCAGGGTCTCCAAACGGATGTCTTCCAATGGGGCAGCTCCCTCAGTGGAAATCAACCCGAATAGGGGCCTATGAAGAGAGAGCTCGGAGGGAGGGTGTATGTCAACATCGTTAACGACTGTTGGGTTTACACTGGTCCTCCTCCTCCTCCTCCTCCTCATCCTCCTCCTCTCACTCATTCCTCTCTGCCATCCCCATGCGGCCAGCGCTGCCCGGGGGTCCCTTTGGCCCTGGCTGCTAGTAAGGGGGGCAGCTGTGGCCGCTGGGGTCCTTCTGCTGCGCGGGGCGTTAAAATGCTTTAGTTTATCGAGCGACGACGGCGGCCCAGGCCTGACGCCTCGGGCTTCCCTGTTCCATCGCACCATCGTTTGATGGAGCTTTGGCCCGCCTTCATGCCGTTCGTCCATGTGTCCCCGCCCCCCGCTCCCGCGATCCTCCGTCGATCCCCCCCCCCATCCCGGCGTGGCCGAACAAGTCTGTGGTCGCCACCCTCTGAATTTCCCCGGAGCGGCGAGATTGGTGTTGTTGAGCAGCGCAGGAAGCCTGCAACTCGCCCCAACTGCCCGCACGGGCCGCCCCCGCCGGCGCGCCTAGCGCGCCAGCTCGTCCGCCAGCGCGGCGGCGCGTGGGTGGCGTCGCGCCCCAGGGCGGTGCGAAGCTGCCTCTCGTCCCCTCCTCCCCCTGCGCCGCTTCCTGCTCATTCCTCCTCCTGTGCTTCCCAACGCACGCTCTCGGCGGCATCCTCGTACAGCATCACGCCGCTGTTGAACTCCTCCTCGTCGCCCTCGCGAGCGGGGCCCCATCTCCCGCCCCGAGGGAGGATGAGTGTGATAGCATGATGCGGGGGACGACGAGGAAGAAGAAGAGGAGGAGAACGCACGACGGCGACGACGAGGATGAGGATCAGTATGATGACAAAGGGAGGGAGGAGCAAAGGAGGACGAGGGCTGAAGAGGAGAAATAAAGACGGGAAGGAAGAAGTGTGATGAGGAGAAAGGCGAGGAGGGAACCTGTGTGCGGAGGGGGAGGGATGAGGAGGATGCGGAGGAGGTGTAAGAGTAGGAGCAGCAGCATGAGGATGTCAGCGATAGGAGGAACAGGAGGAAACAGACATGTCCGAAAAAACACTGGCTTACGCTGTTTCTCGATACTGAACGAACAACTCTACATTCGTCATAGTTTGAAGTTTTCTGGCGCGGCATCTGAGCGGTCGGCTGCTGCCACGGGGGGTCATGGCGGCAACGCGTGAGGTGGTCACACATCGGTGGCTCCACCTGCCTCGGCGGCGCAGACCTCTCGGTCACCTGCGCGACACAGCCAACCAATTCAGAAGCTTTGCAGACCAGCCACGCACCAAGCGCGTGCAAGCATGCGGTACGAGAAGTCGTCGGCACAGGACACATGGCGAGCCCCGTGCTCACAGAGCAGGTCTTGGCCAAGAAATCTGCGCACACCTCCAAGATTTCTTTCACGCCGAATACACAAACGTCTCAGATACTATGTATGATTATTGTGTCTCTGGAGGTCTGGGAACTTGAGCTTCCCAAGTAACGTGGCACCCCTCTCTTGAAAAAACAAGCCAACACATAAACATAACTGTCGGAGGTCTGCGCGGATCTCTTGGGTCGAAGCTGGACCGCGGTTGCTGCAAGCTCACGTTGCGATGATGCGGGCGTTGGCTCTTGACGCCTCGTGGATCGCTCAGCCCTGAACGATCGCGGCTGTCCGACGGCACAAATCGTTCGGCCTCGCCGATTCCGGGCCCCTGGCGGTGGCGCTTGGGCAGCCAACGCGTCAGCGCAAGCCTGCCGTTCTGAGGACGTCGCAACCAACCCTGCGGGAGCTTTCAGTGGCAGCGGGTTCCGTCAGCCCAGGCGTGCAGACAGAAACGACTGCATAAACACAAATGTTTGGAAGTCCGCGCGGATTTCATGGATCTGCGCTGAACCCTTTCTCTGGCGCGCGGAGCGCGCCAGGGGCGGGTCCGGAGGCGCCGCCAGGGGATCCTCAGCGCAGCTCCAAGAAACGTATCCCGCGCTCCAAACGTTATGGTGTTTAACCGCATGCCGATGATAATAAAGGGACCCCCCCCCTTCAGTGTTTAGAGTTGATTATCGTCGCCCTATACAAAATTCAAATTGGGCGGCGAGCGCTGAGGCCGAACTTCATTATCACCTCGAAACGCTATGTTGAGATAGCAACATCAAGCGATGTTGCTATCCCCGCGCGCGCCTGAACTTTTTTATCTCTGGGGTTGACTATCCATGGAAAGGGGAGCACATGAGCTACCCTACATGAGCACTTAAAACAACAATTTTCATAAAGCGTTTGTAAATTAAAATTGATAGATTTGGAACTTTCAATTTTTCCGTTCTTCTTCTCTTCTTCTTCTTCTCTTCTTCTTCTCTTCTTATTATTCTTATGGGTTCCTCTTCTTCTTTTATATTTCTATATGTCCTCACGCTCGCCTGAACTTTTTTATCCCTGGGGTTGCTTATCCATGGAAAATGAAGCACATGAGCTACCCTACACGAGCACTTTGAAAAATCAATTTTCATAAAGCGTTTGTAAATTAAAATTGATAGATTTGGAACTTTGGATTTTTCCTTTCTTCGTCCTCTTCTTATTCTCCTCTTTTTCTTCTTTCTTAGTATTCTTCTACTGTATTATTCTTCTTTTATATTTCTCTCTGTCCCCACGCTCGCCTGAACTTTTTTATCTCTGGGGTTGATTATCGATGGAAATTGAGGCACATGAGCTACCCTACACGAGCACTTACAAAAAACAATTGTCATAAAGCGCTTGTAAATAAAATCTAATAGATTTGAAACTCGAGATTGTTTCTTCTCTTCGTCCTTCTCCTCCTCCTATCATTTCTTTTATTTTATTCTTTATTCTTTTTATTTTTCTTTTTTATATATAGCTTCCTCCATTCCAGCGAGATAAGCCATTGTTGAGGATATTTCTATGACAACTAAACGCCAATGATGTCTCAAAACGTGCTCGGCTTGGTCTCCTCTTGATCATCTCTTACTTCGAGATTATGCTGAGGTCTGCTGGGCTACTTTTATTATCTCTCCCTGAACCCCGAACTTTATTATCCCCTAGTGTTTATTCTCACGGGCATGAGGTTATGCATTTCCAAACTATCCTGTGGTGTTGCGTCCTCGTTTTGAAGAGACAGCGCCCAGCATTCCAACCTCCACTCCTCTCCCACTCCCCGTCCTCCCATCCCTTGCCTCTACACTCCTCGTGTCCGCGTCGTCGTCAAGTTGGCGCATGCAGCTCCAACCCCAATCCAACGCACCCTTCACACGTTTCGTGGCCCCATAGGGTGCTCCACCGGAGACCCCAGTGGCAGGGTCCGCATGCAATCCTACCCCCAATCCAGCGCACCCCTCACAAGTGTCGTGGCCCCATAGGGTGCTCCACCAAAGGTCCCAGTGGCAAGTTCCGCATGCAAATGCACATTCATGTCGGCGCACCCTTCAAACGTTCCGTGGCCCCATCGGGTGCTCCATTCCACCCCCAATCCGGCACACTCCACACATGTCTCGTGGCCCCATGGGGTGCTCCCCCGAACGCCCGAGTGGCAGAGTCCGCATGCAATTCCTCTTCCATTTCGGCGCACCCCTCATACGTTTCGTGGCCCCATGGGGAGCTCCACTGAGGGACCCAGTGGCAGGGTCCTAATGCAGCTCCACCCTGCTCCGCCGAAGGTCCCAGTGGCACCGTCCGCATACGTCCCTGCTACCCATTTCGGCACTCCTTTCACACGTTTCGTGGCCTCACAGGGAGCCCCACCGACGGCCCAAGTGGCACCGTCCGCATGCGTCTCCGCCACCCACCAGGCACACCCCTCGCACGTTTCGTGGCCTCATAAGGAGCTCCACCGAAGGTCCCCGTGGCACAGCCCACATGCGTCCCAGAATTCCATTTTCGGCGCACCCCTCACACGCTTCGTGGCGCCATAGGGAGCTCCCCCGAAGGTCCCAGCGGCACCGTCCGCATGCGTCCCCGCCACCAATGTTCCACACACACACACACCATACACATTTCGCGGCTCCACATGAATCTCCACCGAAGGTCCCAGTGGCACCGTTCGCACGCGTCCCCACCACCCATTTCGACACACCCCTCACACGCTTCGTGGCCCAAGAGGGAGCTTCCACCGAAGGTCCCAGTGGCACCGTCCGCATGCGCCCCCGCCACCTACCTCGGCACACCCTTCACACGTTTCGTGTCCCCGTAGAAAGCTACACCGAAGGTTCCAGTGGCACCGTCCGCATGCGTTCCCTCCGTCCATTTCGGCACACCCCTCACATATATCGTGGCCCCATAGGAAGCTCCACCGAAGGTCCCCATGGCACCGTCCGCATACGTTCCTGACGCCTATTTTCGGCACACCCCTCACACGCTTCGTGGCACCATAGGAAGCTACACCGAAGACGATGAACGCAATTGCGTTACTCACAATTGTATTTGGTTGGCATCTTCGCCAGACTAACTTATTCTCCCTCGACTTCAATGTCAACTTGCTTGCTCGGGCCGGAATGGAACACGGGCAGCCAAGCGGGGCAATGGGATCAGCTCACGTGGCTGGTTTTCCTGGCGCTGGAGGCACCTGCGTATCGAAGGAAGCGCCCGCTGGCGGGGCCGATCACAATTATGTGCAGCAGATTTGGAATCCTCCCTTTCCATACAATCAACGCGCGGCCATTAGGAACGCAGATAAGGAACGAAGGGGCTTTTCCTGGCCACGGCGAAATTCTAGGTTGCCAGAACCAAATCCAATGAACGGCCCAGACATCAGAGCCCCTCCTGAGCCCAGTGTGATCCTCATTTTAGCGCCTTGACTGTACCTCCAAGACTTTGCTAACCAGGACTTTGAACACTCCACCTGGAGAGAACCAAGAACGGATCATGCTTCGACCCACGGCTGCGATTTCCTCGCACGCGCCCATGTCCTGGTTGATCGATGTCCCCGTTTGGGGGGACATGAGCATCGAAGGTGTGCAGGCGCGCCAGTGGGACCGGGGCCGAGCAAGGGCATCGTGGCATATGCGCGCGCCGCGGAGGACCGCACGAGTGCAGCTGCTCAGCAGCTGGCAGCGGACCCCGCGGGAGGCTTCGGCGCCTGCAGCTTCTGAGGCCGCGTTGAAGGGTGGGCGTGCCAGCGAGCCCAGGCGAGCAGGCTATCGGCTGTCAGAGAAGGGTCTGGTCTGTCTTGACCTGCACACCTGTGCGTCACGAGGCCACAAGGCAAGCTCGGAGTGCCACGCGATCCAACCTGCCATCGGCAAGCTGCTGGAGCGAGACCCCTGTTTATGGTCCCGCACAGGGACGGAACAGCAGATGCTGTAATACTTAGCACCCCTCAATTGCGGATAAGAGTGAAGGCGCTGGCGCGGGGTGGGTCGCGGGTGGGTTCGGGTGAGACAACGACAACAACGTAACAACCCAACGCAACCACGCAACAAGCAGAATCTGCGCTGCGGAGTCACACTTCAGCCACGCACCCAGGGAAAGCGAATGACCGTTCGGCCCCCTCACTCCGATCAGAATCCTTCAACAACCTATGGAACATCACGGATTTGGACCTTTTCGGGCTGTCCCGTATGTCGTATGTCCTCTTGGAGGCCTCTTGGGCCACAATGGAGGCCTCTTGAGCGCTTCTTGGGCCGTCTGGGGCCATCTTGAGGCCATCTTAGGCCTCCTCACTCTGATCAAACTCTACACCAAGAAGTGCCTTCTGACTCGCAGCCCATCGCCCCCTATGTCACGAAGCATCGCGCGCCGCGCTGCGCGACGCGCGCGAAGAGGGACTATTTCTTCGCGCCCTCGCGCCGCCCCCAAGGGAGACACTGATTACTTCGGGCGCGTCCTGACCGACCACTAGCCAACCATCCCCTTCTGTGACGTCCCCCTCGCCTTTCAAGCTACCCTCCGGCCGCGCAGATACGCCTTGGGGCCAGGCGAGGGGGACGTCACAGGAGCAAATGTTTTGCTAGAAGTCTTTCCGGCGGCCCCTGAACTACTGGACCCCAACTCTCTCAAGCGGTGGCTGCACGTGCGGTGAAGCCGGGAACCCTGCCCTGACCCCTCCGGCAGGGCAGAGAACCCCGCCGCGCGCGCAACCACGAGGGTCGCAGGGAGGGCGCGCAATCGCCAAGGCCAGGGCTCCCGGGCGAGCTGGGGGCGAGCCCACCTGCCACGACGACAGGCCAGAGGCCACGACCAGCGGAGGTCGCGCGCCCCGCATCCCTGCATGGAGTTGAGCTGCTCTGGCGGAAGCAGACCAGCCACGACCGAGGGAGATGTGTTTCTTACCTCCCTGGGGGAACCCATCGTGTCGACGATCTCTCGAGCGGGGCCTCGAGACCGATGGGTGCCCCAGGGGGGGTAAGGACCACAGCTCCCCCAGTTGTGGCTCTGGCCGGCCAGCAGCAAGAAAGGTGCGCAGCAGTCCAGCACCGCCCAGCAGCCGGTGTGCGGGAACTGCTAGCACTCACGGCGAAGCTCGCAAAAACTGCCGAGGACCGCGGGCAAGCGAACGAGGGTGCGCAATGGCACCGAAGAGAGAAGCACCACTGGCAGACCGAGATGTTGAGTCTCAACGGATATGAGGAAGCAACTCCTGGGAGGTCTTCGTGACACCCATGACGGGACATTCAACTCGATGAAGATGCCATCGAGCCCGATCAGCCTGGATAAGCCCAAGATGGTACCAAACTAGGCCGGCTGTCGACCACGGACATATCAGCGCCGATGCTGGATCTAATCTCACAGGAATTGTCACCTAACGAATGGTTCAGAGAGGTGCGTCGGTCGTGGCCGCGAGGGCACGGCTGGAGACGGAGATTCCCGGCCTCCGCGCCAGCACGCGCCCCGCGCCCCACGCATGTATCACGCCCCCTTCCCTTCCACTCCCCATCATTGCTTCTCTCCCTCTTTCTCTCCCTCTCTCCCTCTCCCCCCCTCCCTCTCCCTCACCGTCTCCCTCCCTCATTCCGTCCTCCCCATCATTGCTGCTCTCTCTCTCTCTCTCTCATCCTCTCCCTGTGTCCCTCTCCCCCTCTCCGTTTCCCTCTCCCTCTCCCTCTTCCTCGCCCTCCCTCCTCCACCCTCCCCTCTTCCGCGTCGCCTTTTGCTTGCACATGTCCCTGACCATCGCGATCTCCCCCTCCAGAAGGGATGTGGACGTGATGACGTCGCGCAACTCACTCTTGAATACGTACCTTCGGTGGTTTCTACATTGGTGCCGCGCACAAGGGAGTAGAGGGAGAGGGGGAAGGCTTCTTAGAAAGAGGCTTCTTAGCAGAAATCGCCGTAACATGTGCTTCCGTTTCACGTCTTCTTGCCAACCTCCCTCTCCACCTGGTGCAGCTGGCGTCAACTCCACCCATGCACTTTCCTCGATCGATGCATGACCGCTCGCGGCGCGGGGGGCGCCGGGAAAACCAGCTGCATGCCCAGACATTGCCGATATGACCTTTTCGATCCGCGGACCCAGAACTCCCGGCCCCTTCCGCAGGATTGGTTTAGCGTCCCAGGTCAGCTAGGGCACGATCACCAGCCCCAGTGGGCCGAAACCGAAGAAAAAGCTCCTTTCCCCGACCGTCACTGATGCCATTAAAAAACGCGCATGCCAATCAAAGTTTCGCGTGTGTCAACATAATGGTATGGAAACACAAGATAATCGTGTCAAACGACGATGTCCTATCCAAACATGACGATTTCATATCAAAACACGACCAAAAAATGACACCAGGCCCATTCCTACTACAAATGACGCCCAGTGCGTCATTTTGCAATAGATGCATGCAGCTAGGTCGCGCGTGCGCAAACGAACCGCGCACGCGCAAAGAAAACAAATAGATCGCAGTTCAACAACACATCGCGACCTTGCATAATAGCGAACATAGATGTCAAAACAACCACACAAGACAACTTGGTGAAATCCTCATTTTGAGTTACAAATGCCCACGGCCCGTGTCAGAATGGGAAAATCTGGTAGCGAATGTGCGCGGCGCTTCGGCGAGAGCCTCATTTTGAGCCAGGTATACCCTCGATCCGTGTAACAACAGTGTTGAACCGAAGGAACGAACAAGTCAGTCCGACTTGCCCCACGTCAAGTTCTCCCTAAGGGTTTCATAAGCCCCCCCCACCTTCCCCCCTCTTCCAGTCTATAGAAGTCGGGAGGGGGGATCGTCGAAGTGGAACGGAGCCAACCCCCCCTACGGGGAATCGGCTTCGGCCTCGAAATGCCTTCGGGGGCCCAGCGGACTTCGTAGACTCGGGGTGGAGGCTCTCGGGTGTCCGCGGCCGCGGCCGCGGCTAGCGGGATCGGCCCCTTCTGTTCTACCCCTCATCACTCTTCCAACTGGCATTACTCCTCCTCCCTCCTATAGCCGTTTTGGCTCTCGATTTTGGCTTGGGATGCCGATTCTTCTTCCGAAGAAGTGCTCTGGCTCGCGTTGCCAACCATGGGCTATCGCACGAGCTGCGACCTCACTCAGGCACAAGCCGAGGACGTGTTCTCATCCTGACCTCCTGCAACACTTCAGAAACCAATAGGTTTCTACAAGCACTGAAAGTTCAAGAATGCGCCGACGTGGGTCGACGCGAAGAAGTTTCTCCCGTGCGTGTCCGAGCTATTGAACTACACCAACGGGGTGAACGTTCATCAGAAGAGCTTCCAGACCCAGTTCGGCAGCATCATCGCGGATCAGGAGTTGAAGATTTCCTCAGGGGACTGCGAGAAGATTTGCTACAGGGTCAGGGATTGCGTGGCACAGCTCCTGAACTAGAAGTCCAAGTTGCGGAGCCTGCCAGTTCAGTACGCTGGCGCGTTCGGGCCAATATGGCAGAAGCTCAACGCCGAGGGCTACCAGAACTCACAGGCTGGCATCGGCCACAAAGATGATCACGCAGTCGACGAAGGCAACGAGGGCAACGACAGCAACGACGTGAAGGTGCTCCCAACTGAGGTCAAGCACATTCCGTTGGTGGAGTTATCCGACTCGGACGAGGAGCTGGCCAAGTTGAAGCTCGAGGACGACGCTATCTCCGACTCGCCTTCACCGGCACCATTGCCGTCCGCGAGTGGGCTGCCATCGTCGGTCAAGCGCAGGCGCTTGGTGGTCAAGACGGCGGACCTTGGCCAGCACGGCGAGCTGAGCGAGAAGGCGCTCGAGGCGATCGCCAACGGCAGCTCGTCTACAGGCCCGCTCGCACCTGCGAAGTGGACAGGGCTTGAAGCAAACAAGAAAGCGACACGCCAAGGTAAGAACGGACAGGGCCAGAAGGGCAAGAACAGCACGAGCACGGGCAGCACGCCGGTTGACAAAACGGTCCAGGTCACGTGGGCGACCTACTCCAAGCGGGAGCACATCAAGGTGTGGGCGGCCGAGCGCAAGCGCCTGCAGTCCTCGGGCAAGTCCGACGAGGACGCGGGTGTTCGAACCAATTCGCCCCTCTCACATTCGCCTCCTCCTCCTCCTTCTCCTCCTTCTCCTTATCCTCTTGCTCCTCCTCCTCCTCCTCCTGCTCCTCCTCCTCATCATCATCCTGCTCCTCCTACTTCTCCTCCTCCTCCTCCCTCCCTCCCTCGCCCTTCCTCCTCCTCCTCCTCCTCCTCCTCCTCCTCCTCCTCCTCCTCCTCCTCCTCCTCCTCCCCCTCCTCATTCTCCTTCCCCTCCTCCTCCTCCTCCTCCTTTTTCACTTCCTCCTCCTCCATTCTCTCCTCATCCTCATCATCAGTCTCCTCCTCCTCCTTCTCCTCCTCCTAATCCTCCGACGTCCGACGACACCGACGGCGGCGACGATGAAGAAGACGACGACGGCGGCGACGACGACCTGGCGGCGGCGACGACGTCGGCGAAGACGACGGCGATGGTGCGGGGGCGACGGCGACGGCGACGACGGCAGGAGGAGGAGTAGTAGGAGGAGGAGGAGGACGAGGAGGAGGGGGAGGGGGATTAGGAGGGGCTGGAGGAGGAAAGGGAGATGAAGGAGGAACAGGGAGATGAGAGGAGGGGGACAAGGGGGAGGAGGGGGAGAAGGGGGACTGGGGAGGAGGGAGAGGACCAGGAGGAGGAGGAGGAGGAGCAGGAGGCGGAGGGGAGGAGGAGGAGGATGAGGAAGAGGGGAGGAGGAGGAGGAGAAGGAAGAGGAGGAGGGGGCGAATGCGTGTGCTCTTACCGCTGTCCCCGTGAGGAGGCCAAGGCTGGGGCCTCGAATAAGGCCTGCGAATTCATGGCGTCGCTGCGCAGGCAGCGGGACGCTGGCGAGCTCAACCATCTCCTGAACGCAATTTAGCACGTGCTGCTCGACTGGATGGGACCGTCGAACTGTTTCTAACTGTTTCAAGTTCCGCTCGGGACACCGAGATTTCGCAGCTGCGCAGTGTCATATGTGTTCGGCCTCCTTTCCTTGCTTGCATCACACCATCATCTTCTAAATCTCCTGGCGGATCTCCAGGAGCAGTAGACAGAACAGCAATCAACAAACATTCCCGACGATCAATGAACTGTGAGGAAGTCTCAGGCGGGAGCCCCTTAATATAGCAAACGCAACATTTTCGGCAACGCATGTCGCCAAACAAACACGCACATACACGAACACCGCGACCAATCTGTATACGCGCGTGTTACAGCAATACAGGAGCATGGACAACAACTGGGACCAGCACACGACACGACAAAGCGCAGCAATGGCACAATGCACCACCAACTCGAGGGCCACGCTAGCAGACGACAGCACATCACAGCACCAACAATCACACCCTCGCAGCCACACACACACACACACACACACACGAACAACTACGCACGATAACAGCCGTCGGCACGACCCCGAATCCCAATCCACAATGGGCATGACCCCCCAATCCCGAATCGGCATGACCCCAAAACCTTACCCACAATCGCCAATCAAACAGCGTAGCCGTTTGGGCTCAGACGCGCCAGGTGTCGGAGCACTGCCTATATGCCAGCAGTCTACATCAGCATGTCGCAAGTGCCTTCTGATCAAGAGAGTGGCTTCATGATCGTTCCTTCGGTCCCTGCGGTACGCCGCAATGATGACGACGACAACGGTGCTGCATCCTCGCAGCTGCTGGACCGTCCGATGAGCAACACAGGTGTCCCAGGCGGTGCTCCTCTACGCGAAAGTGCTCGTGGCGGCTCAGCTTCGGATCAGCTTGGTGGAGCTGGCGTTGGTGACAGTGGCAGTGAGGTCGAATTCATTGGTGCTACAGGTCACGGCGCTGCAGATGCTGCGCCAGAGATGGAGGTCGGCGCGGCTGAAGTTCAGGATCCTGATCAGGACCAGGAAGCCGACGAGATGGAGCGCATGCAGCGCACGCCGGAGCAGGTGCAGCTCTGCATCGGCGCGTGGAAGGCCGTGGTCCCCGAGTCGCGCTACACGGCGTCTGTCCATGCGGACATCGACACGCTGGCGATGAACGTCACACTTGCGGTATCGGCGCTGGACAAGAACTCCGTGGAGGATACGGGCCCTACCATGGCCACGCTTCGTTCGATCATGAAGGACTTCACCGAGATGAAGGCCGTCGTCGACAACATGGAGCTTGACAACCCGTCGAAGGTAATCGAACGTAGCCCGATCGACCCATGAAGGCCTGCGTGCTGAACTACACATCATGCACGGCTTGACTGACCACCGTGCCGTGCGCACGGCTCGCTATTCCGTCACGCATGCTGCAGGTGATATTAACCGCTAGCTCACGTCGCTGGCGCTGCTGATTGGGTGTTGCGTACGCCCTCTGCTTGTATACAAGTTTGCGGCCGCCTCACGCTCTGCGATGCAGAACGCATCTTCAGAAACCAACACATCCATTTCATCCATCCCACATTCTCGGCCCAACCCCCTCCCCCACCACACGCACTTCCTACCCCTACCCTGCCAACCCTTGATATCACGCACGTAGCTGCTTTGATCTCAAGCTCATCCTTAGGCCTCAGTCCGCCTGCCTCTCCTCCTCCACCTCCTCATCATCCAAGCCTTTCTCATCCTGCTCACCCTCCTCCTCTTCCTCCTCATCCTCCTCCTCCTCATCCTCCTCCCTCCCTCCTCATCCTCATGCTGCCTCCCCCCATCCGCTTGCTCAATATTTTGTCTCCGCCCGCTCCCGCCATGCCCTCGCGCGCCCACTGACCCCTCGCATTCGGTGTCAAGCCAAGTAAATTGCCTTGGGTCGTGCACACTCGTCTGCGTGGCAATGCGGAGGGCACGTCGTTTTCAAATAAAGGCGAGCGCCTCTGTTATCGTTGACTTCGTCGTCGCTGGTGCATGCTAGACGTACTTGTGTTTTGTTACGAGCGCGTGTGTCCGTTGCGCACCAGCTCGAAACCTAGTCCGCAGCAAAAGGCCCGACTGCCAGAGATCAGAGCACTTCTTCTCTCCCTCACTCCAGCCCCCGTTCTATTTCTGCTTCTCTTCCTTCTCCTCCTCCTGCTCCTCCTCCTCCTCCTCCTTACCCTCCTTCTCCTTATCCTCTCGGGCAGGGTGGGGGCGGCGGGCCAGAGTGCTGCCCGCGGCGCCAGCAGTCGCCGAACGGTCGAGATAGGAACACGCTCGCGAGAGAGCGCCATTCGCTGCCCTCACCCTCCTTCCCTTGACCTACCACTCAATCGAGAGCAACCCTCCATAGGTCTAGCTGTTAGGCACTGCGAAGGATCGCGTCGCATTACAGGGGGAGTTTCCGACGGACGCTTGTTTTCCAGAGTTTTCCAAAATTTTCCAGAATTGTTCCAGAACGATGAAACAGTATATACACACCAAAAAAATAATTTCCAGATTCTGGAACATTCTGGAAAATTATGGAAAACCTGACATCGTTTGGAAAATCAGCGCTTTTGAAAACTTCTGGAGGACTCTTGAGATTTCTGGAAGACTCTGGAGGACTCTGGGGAAGGTTGGAGGACTCTGGAAAAGTCTGAAGGATTCCCTGGAGAATTCTGGAGAGTTCTGGAGGAACGCCCGTCTAAAAGAATTGATCCAAAATCGTCCGACTGACTCGAAACATGGCCCCTGGTGCCTGTAGGCCGTGGGCCGGCAGGGCGGAGTCGAGAGGCTCCAGAGGTGAAGGAGAAGGAGGGGGACGAGGAGCAGGAGGAGGGAGGTTTTTTTTTCCAGGGATTGGAAAGCGCAGCACGTTTACACAGGGACTGACGGGTGGTGCTCCAGTTTGGTTGATTTCGTTTGTGGGCAATGAGCTACCAGAAGGCACGCGCATTGATTCTTCGTCGTAATCATTTGGGCTCAAAGCAATTTGGGACTCCGCATTCTCCACAGCACATCGGTGCAGATGCCGCCGAAGAAGAAGCCAAAGCTCGAGGGGCCCCCTGCTGTGACCGCCGAGGCCATGGCGGAGGCTGAGCAGGCCATACAGAATGCTGAGGTCAAGCGCAGGGCGAACAGCAACACGCAGTACTACTTGAAGTGCACGAACCAGAAGGACACATACGACAGCATGCCATCGTCAGAAAGGAAGGATTGGTTCAAGAGGTGGTTCGCTTGGAAAAAAACAGCGCGTCTACGAAGTCCGTCGAGAAGGGCAACGAGAGAGGTCAAGCACGACGACACCTCGAACGACTCAGGCCGAAGACTGTCCAAACAACAAATGATCAACGAGATGGGGGAGACCAAAGCGTTGAGCAAGATACGGAAATTAGACACCATGGACGGGCGTCACCGTCCAGATCGTGACACTGGAGAAGACGGGGAGTGGGAGAGGGAGTTCTTGTTGTACAACGACACCACGGACAGGACAGTGACGGACTCCAGCACTCGCAGCCTAGAGCACGAGACCGAGCTCACGGGCGACCAGGCGAAGGAGGCTCTCGAGGACATCATGAGCTGCGCTGGTACGGGGGCAAGCTCAAGAGGCGATGGGGTCCCTGTCAAGCAGGAGCCCACTGGCCAGGCCCCAGCAGGTGCCTCCGCTGCCCCGCAGGACCTTTCGGAGAAGGACCAGAAGACGTTCGACAGCATCAAGCAGCACCCGAAGAAGGTGCTGCGCCAGATTGGGGCAGCGCTCACCCACGTAAAGACCCTGTCGAGTCAACTAGGCACCAAATCAGCTTCGAAATGCACGTCTACCTTGAAGGAATACCTCGACAAGCTGTTGCCGCTCCTCAAGAAAGATTTCACCTCACTCGAGAAGATGGTCATTCAAGAGTCGACCGAACCACTGTCGGAAACTGAAAAACTGGCGATCGCGCTCAAGGTCAACAAGGACTTCGACAAGTACAACGAGTACTGCATCTGGGCTTCGAGGCTCTCGCCAGAGTCGTCTAAGGAGATCTCCTAAGCCGATCCCCCCAAAGAATGAGTTCCTAAATGTGCCCTCAATGGGTTGCCCATTGATTCGGTCCCGTGGGTGCTGCATGCATCGGAGCATGTCTTTTGCACCCTGAGCGGTGCGAGAAAAAATGCGAACGTTCTCAGATCAAGAATTGGCTGGTATGTGAACCTGTCTTCGGGGAAGTAGCGGCGCGACAAAACGTTGAATGCACACACACACACACCCCAACAGAAGGTGATGCTACCGAGTAGTGCTAGAATGAGGGAGAGACTGAGGAGAGAGGAGGAGGAGAGAAGGAGGAGGAGGAGGAGGAAGAGGAGGAGGACGACGAGGTAAAGACTGAGGATCGATCCAAGCTCGTGAAATCCAGGCTTGCACATCCCACCTAGCCAATAACATCACTGCCCACGACGTGACTTCAAACATTTTCTCGGGATGAGCTCCGGTACAAACGACAAGCCCCAGGTAGGTCAAAGGGCCCTCTCGAGAACCCCCCAAGGCCCCCCTCAAAGACCCTCTCGACGATATGGCCCCGGGTAAGTTACGAGGACCCTCTCGACACACCTCCTCCTGCTCCGCATCATCCTCCGTAACCATCTTGTTTCAAGCCTTTGCATTTTGGTTTTCGCTCTCCACACGTGGATGCAGGGTAGCATCAGGAAACGACTCCGTCTTAATGTAGATGAGGATGGCCCGCCTGCCGACGAACCCTGCGAGAGTCGACGTGGTGGGATTCGTCAGCGGCTCAGGGATGACGAAGGTCGTTCGGTTGCAAGGCATCCTGCTGCAGTGCGCGGTGGGATCAGGCAGAGGCTGGGGACAAGTGCACCATCGGTTGTTTCGTATTCGATTGAAGACCTCACCAGCGACAAACCTTTAAACAAGATGTTACTGACATATTTTTTGTCGGGGAAATGGTATGCAAAAGATTTGGTTAAGTACGCGGATGCAGCATCGGCGCAGGGAACTCCTGATGTCGAGGGGCTGACTGGTTATGTCAGGAACGCGCATCGCATGATAGTGAAAACAGTTGGGTATCCATCAACTGCCCCTCCAATTCAATGGATTGATGTTGCATACAAAGGAGGTGTCACTCGCTCGTTGCCGATCGTGTGCCCCATCGACATGGTAGAGGCCATGATGAATAGACATCTGGAGCGGTTCAATACAACAATTCGTGGACCAGACCTGGCTGTTCCAAGCTTGTGGTATCATATGAGAAGACACGTTTGTTTCACTCGCAATGAAAATCGCATTGACGTCGACAAATCAATTGCGATCAACATACATGGCGATGGAGCGCCCACTAACAAAGTTGATGGACTATTCACAGTGAGTTGTTCGAGCATGCGCGGGAACGGGGATGCCAAGCGCACTCGTCAAGTATTTGCTGATCTGCCTAAGTCGTGGATTGGGGGACCACGCTTTCAATTGTGTTTCGTCGTTTCCCATGGGCGATGAACGCGCTCGTTGATGGGAGGATGCCAGAATCCGATTTCTTAGGATACCCGTTGCCAGACGCAGGTCGTGAGCTGGCATGCGGCTGGAAGATCATTCCAATATTCTTATCAAAAGATTGGTAATTCTATCAGAATGCGTGCCACTGCCCTGGCCCACATAATGTTCCAAACATGTGTCCGTGGTGTGGGGCCTCGCCTCATGAAGGCCCAATGTGTTGGGCCAACACGTCCGCGCATGCAAGATGGACGCTCGCGATGAAAACTCACGAATCGCACATTGCTGGATGCGCTCACAGCGGAACCCCTGTGTGCGATCTGTTCGATATCCAAAACCTGTTCTTGGAGGGGTGCCTTTCGGACGTGTTGCACGCGCTGGATGAGGGCGTGGTGTCAGAAATTCTGGGCAACGTGATGGTGGAGGATGGAGTTGGGGCACTGGGGCAACACTCAGTCGAAATAGGCGGAAGGTCCAGACAAACATTTGAGGGTTTGGCAGTCTCAAGTAAACGAACAAACAACACTCGCTGGGACAATTACTTGAACGCGAGTGAAACCACAGGGGGACTGGCCGCTTCTCAAAGCAAAAGCAACTGCCAACTGCCACACGCCATCTTGTTCCATACGGTTTTAAACTAGCGGTTGCGTTTAACAACGGAAACTTGCACGATCGCCGTCGGCTTGCACTCGCACAATCGTTAGATGACATCGACAAGCTTCTAAGTCGTGCTCCGCGTTTTCCGACCGAGGATGACAAAGAAAGGGCTTCAGTGTTGATTGAACGGCTGATCAGATCTTATAGGTTTCTTAGTGTTGAAGCTATGTCTCGTGACAAGCTGATGTGGAAGATGAAGCCTCAGTTTCACCAATCTCAGCATACACGCCAGCATCAATTATGCATTAACCCACGTGAGTTGTGGCTTTACGCAGACGAGGATGTGCAGAACATCGTGAAATCGATTGCCCTCAGCTGTCGTCCCTCGAGTGTTGCCTGTATGACGTTGTTCAAATGGGTGCTGACTGATTTTTGACTTTCTGCGCTAGCCGAAACCGAGCCCCAAATAAATGGCCCCATAAAGCGAATAAGAGAAGACCCGAACGAACCCTGATATCCTCCAAACCATCCGCGCATCATCCTCAAGAAGGCCCAACATCGTAACAACAACACCAACACCAACAACGACAACAACAACAACAGCAACAACACCAGCAGCAACAACAGCAGCAACAAATCACAACGACAGCAACATCAATACCAACAACAATAGCAACAGCAGCAACACCAACACCAACAACACCGACAACGACAACAACAACGACAACAACGACACGCACAGCAACAACAACAACTCCATCAACAGCAACAACAACTAAGCAACAACTAAGCAACAACTAAACAACTAAACAACTAAACAACAACAACAACAACAACAACAACCACAACAACAACAACAACAACAACAACACCAACAACAACAACAACAACAACAACAACAGCAACAACAGCAACAACAGCAACAACAACAACAACAGCAACAACAGCAACGTCAACAACAACAACGACAACGACGACGACGACGGCTCTGCTTGCCGCCCCCCGCCATCCGCCGACGACAACTTCGAGGCGGCGCCCGCCCGCCCGCGCCCGCGCGCCCTGATCAGAGCCGCAGCAACAGCAGCAACAGGGAGGAAGAAGAGAAAGAGAAGGAGGGGGTGGGCTAGGACGGAGGAAGGAGGAGAGATAAAGGAGGAAGGAGGAAGGACGAAGGAGGAAGAGGAGGAGGAGGAGGAGAAGGAATATGATTTTTCAACATCAACAACCACTGACACCAGCAAGACTGGACTGTAATGATTTAAACCAAGTTTTAAATCAGCCTCACAGGATGAGGTCTTGAATACCTTCAGGGTCTACCCTCAGTGTGGAACTGTAACTGGGGTAGAGCCCTTTAAGCACGCGGCGCCACAGACATCTTCTGAGTTGTCATCTTCTGGTCACACCTACCGCCGAGGTTGGACGTCTTGAGAGACCCGTGACCAACATGGCAAACACACCGCGTGCATATATGCAAAACAGAGCCGTCGTCACACGGCAGGCCGACAACAAAGTGACCATTCCGTTCCATCTCAGCGAAATCCCAATCACCGCACACTCCCGAACAACTGCACGAGGGTGGGCGGAGCTGAGACCGAGAGGCGTTGAGACAGACACGGCATCTCCATCTGCCAGCCACGAATTCCCAGTCATGCTGGGGGCGGTCAGGATGCCCTTCACGGGCCCGCCTCCCTGGGGCGACAAACTCCACATCTTTCAAATCGAGCCTGGGCCACTTAAAGAGCAGCGCAGCCGCAAGCTTGCACACAGTCTGCGCGACAATTAAAACATTGCCCAGAGCCTGCACCTGATTTGGGGAGGGTACTTCGTGCAGGCGGACACCAGCCTTCGCGGCCTCATCAGCCTGGAAATTCCCTCGGCGGAGCTGCATTTCCTCCTCGGGTACACCCTCTTCCTCGAGGGATAGGTGTGCTTTGACTTTCCTCACAGACTGTATATAGTGAGACACTCTCTGACCGTGCAACAATAGCCCAGCATAGGGCCTCTGGTAATGTAACTGGTCACCCAGGGGTCGATTAGCCTGGACGTAAACATTGGCACAATCAATATACATATCACACTGGCCTTCAACAGCCTGGCTAAAGCACCCAAAAGCGGCAAACTCTCCAGCCTGGGAAGTTTGGGGAAGGCCAGCATAAACGGTGCCGAAAACCCGTCCCAGGAACCTGAAATCCCGATCGACAATCGCAAGACCCCAGGCCGCCCTGTTGAGTTCTGGCACAATACACCTGGTACAGCTCCCGTCCAGAAAAAGCTCACCCATCACCAACTGCGCCTCCTCCTTGACATCATCCTCCCATTGCCACAAGGTCTTACACTCCTTGTCGGGTCGGGGCCAGTAGTCGCCTGGGTGCGGGAAGATGCCTCGGGTGAGTGGGAGAAGATCTTGCGGGTTTTCTTTGTCCATAGAGTCCACAAGCTCCTGGCACTTCTTCGTTACTATCTCAGCTCGCTCCTCGGCACAAGCCGTGCAATGCCACAATCTGTGCAGCAGCGTGTCTGGTCCTTGACCGCACAACGGGCACTCGACGGATTCAGGCTGATATCCAAGGCAGCGAGCTCTGACTCGAGTCCAGCTGGCATCACAACCGGTAACTCTGATGGCCGCTTTGCCAGACGGTGAAACGTTGCTCGAGTGAAGTGAACGCTTGAGCACATCGTAACATAACCTCGGGGCCTCCAGGATTGATTTTTGGGCAACAACCCGCTCTAGACTCCGAAGCACAGCATGACGCAACAAAACCTTCAAAAGCCCCGGGGTGACCCCCGTTAAAACCAGCTTCTCCCCGAAATCATTTTCCAGAGTGACCCAATCTATGAACTTCCACTGGATTCTCTGTAGGCACATGTACATGGCCGAGAACGGACCCGTGACCTCGCGCCAAGTAGAAGGCGGCTTCTTCTGGCAGAAAATGCACCAGGCCTCGCGGAGCTCCGCGAAACTGAAACACCAACGGTATGCACCTGCATGGGCACACCAGAGTTCCTTGGAATATCTTACAAGAGGTGCAACCGCCGCGAGCCATGTAGGCTCGTCTTCCATGATCAGGAGGCTTGTGAGAGATCTCCCTTTGCAACTCGGTCCCATCACGGAGCCAGCCTGTTGCCGAATACGGTGGAGCTCCCCGTCCGAAATCCCATGGCACTCGGATCCATACAGGACCCTAGGAAGCGGCCCCGAGGAGGAGGAGGAGGAGGAGGAGGAGGAGGAGGAGGAGGGGAGAGGATTAACTGGACTGGCAGGAACGAAGGAACCAGCAGGAGGAGAAAACGACTGCTGACACGAAGCGGAAACTTGAAAGACAAGAGGGGGAACAAGCAAGCGAGAAGAACGAGGAGGATGAACGAGTAGCCATTTTGGCTCACTGCATGCATGTGTACGCTGATCGTACACCGTACGATTCACCTACGCAACAACAACATAGCGCGTGCTACGCACAACACATACGCACGTACGGGACGATATGTGCATTCACGCGCCAAATGCCTACGCCACTGCTGTCAACATGAGATCCGCGCCATCATAGTTGCGATGTACACTGGCCCCATCGGAGGCATTAGCCAATCGCATCACGGAGAACCTTTTTTCAGAAGAATCACGCCCTCCGCTCCGTCATTATCACGTTATTTCGAATGCCCGTTATTATCACGCTTAGTGATACTCGGGGCTCGCAAGCTGCTCTTCGGACCGGAACAGTCAGGCCGTGCGGGACAAATCCACGCGCCGCCCGCCCTCTGCCGTCACTCGACGGGGCACCAGTCATGCAACCACACCAGGGTCTCGAGAACCCCCAAAAATTCCAAACAACTCCGAGATCCGAGATGTCGTTCCTCCTCCTCCTCCTCCTCCTCCTCCTCCTCCTCCTTCTGCTGATCCTCCTCTTCCTCCGCCCGCCAAGGGGAGGAAACGACACGAAATCCGTGATCGGCGCGATGCGAGCGCCGGCTCAACAGGCATAGCGGGCACGTGTCGGCGTCCATGAAGAGCACCCTCCTGGGCAGGGACGCCCTCCTTCTCCGCCTTCACTCTCCCGCCCCCCCCCCATCCCTCCATCCTCCTCCTGCCTTTCCGTCCTCCTCTCCTCCTCCTCCTCCTCTCCTCTCATCATCACCATCACCATCACCATCACCATCACCATCACCATCACCATCACCATCACCATCACCATCACCATCATCATCATCATCATCATCATCATCATCATCATCATCACCATCATCATCATCATCATCATCGTCATCATCATCATCATCATCATCATCATCATCATCATCATCATCATCATCGTCATCATCATCGACATTTTCCTCCTTTTCTTTCTTCTCCTCGTCCTCCGTCTCTCCCTCTCCTCCTCTGTGCCCTCTACGCCTCCCTTTCCCCTCTCCCTCGCCCGTGCGCTCTCGGTCTTCAAACATGGTGCTCCTGCTGTTATGTTGGCCACAAGTCGAAAATCGGCGCTTTGCTACCGTCCCTCGAAATGTTCCCGCCTGAGCGCGGGCCACAATTTTGGATACGATTCTCTCCTCGTTGCTGCCGCCCCCATTGTTTCCCCTCCGCCTTCCCCAGGTTCCTCTGCTCCTCTTGCTCCTCCGATGCCTCCTGCTCATGCTGATGCTCCTCCTGCTCCTCCTGCTCATTCGCCACCTCCTCCTCGACCAATGTTCAAAACCACCCACTACGCGATAGTGTCGAGGTTCTCAATGACATCGCAATCGGCATGTAAGGGCGAACTCAGTGCACTGGCAAGGGATGGGTGGGAGTGGTAGGATGTCAGATGTGGCGCGAGGGCACCCTGTTTGTCCCTCCCCCTCTCGAGCTTGTGAGGGCCGCCTCGGCCGCCTCAGGACGTTTGCGGCCGCAGCTTGCGCTGATAGCAACTGGACGCAGCACGCTTCGCTGTTGGACGCGCAAATTGCGTCCACGGTGCCGACCGGCATTAACCTCAATGATCTCGAACAAGCTCGCACCGAGATGTACGTCGGCACGTACGGCTCCGATGGGGAGATTGTAGACGAGTTGCTGGGCGTCTTGATGCGCGAGCCTCTCGAACGCGACGCTGAGCCTCACGAACTACGCTCGGGCGGACTAGAGGCTTCTTGAACGTGGTCCTGGTGTTGCGAAGTTGGAATCGTAGCTTTTTTTTGGAGTCCGCATGACTAAGATTATGCTCTCCAGTGCGAAGACGAGCGCGAAGTTGAGTCTCACGGAGATGGGCCCCATGAGTCATGGGCCCATGAGTGTGCTGGAGTAGCTCATGGTGAATCTAAACCTCGTGAGCGGAACGGCCAGCCTTGTGGCGTCGAGGGCGGTGCGGGGCATCATGAATGTGGCGGCTGGGCCTTGTGCGCCTGGTGCCGAAAAGCTAGAACGTGCCGCTGCGTCGCATGGTGAATCTAAACTGCATGAGTGTGGCGCTGAGCAGCGTGAGTATGAAGCTGGGCCCTTATGGTGCAGATACGCATCCAGCGCGCGATGCAGGACTGTGATGGGGCTCGGGGGGCGGCGCGGACACTGGGATCGGGAGGGGGCTGAAACAAAAACGTATCGGTACTCTGCGCTCGGCACAGGAACTCACGAAATCAAAGCCGAAGGCTGCGGGCACATAGAAGAGCAGCGGAGGACAAGGGAAGAGTGGGAGAGGGGGCCCAGGGGGGGTTCTGGGACAGCGGGCCCAACTTTCGTGGCCGAGGCTGTCTCTTTGAACACTAGCCAGCACGGTCCCGCCTGCCCTGGGCCGGGGCACGGGCGCCCCGCCTGCCGCGGCCCGGCGCCGGCACTGGCGGGGCCTGCCTGCGCGCGGCCCTGCCGGTGGGGGAGGGCCTCCGCCTCCTCCTCCTCCTCCTCCTCCTCCTCCTCCTCTCCTCCCTTCTCGTCTCTTCCTCCAGGGCTTCGGCGTCCCGCGGCGGTCATCTTCGCTTTCCTCTGGGACGCGGCTTCCTCCTCTCCTTTCTCCTCTTCTTCCTCTTCTTCTCTTTCTCTCTGGGCGGCCTCCACGGACAGAGCTTTCCTGGGGGCTCCACGTGAACGGCTTTTAAGGGCCTGATTCAAGGCCCGTTCGTCTAGGTGTCCCCCTTCTTCTACCAGACGCAGGGTCCCCTGGCAGGGAACGTCGTGCAAAACCAAATTGCCACGGGCGGGGCCGCTGTGGGTCATAGGGTCAGCGGGCATTCGCCCATGAGGGAGCCAACGGACCTGGGGCCCCGTGCTAGCCATGGCGTTTCGCACAACGGCCAGCTCCACAGCGTTTCGCCGATCGGCACGGGATCCGGCCGAGCCTCGGGAAAGAGTATCAAAAACCGACTTAGCGTCAACGATGGCCAGCGAGCTGGCCTTCCCCCCCAACTCACAGCTTTGAGAGAGCACGACAGCAAACGGGGGCGCCCCCAGATCCCACTCAGGGCGAAGCACATCTGCAAACACGGCATCCCTCCATAAAACCTGCAGCCACTGGGCCTCGGCCACTGCGCCCGAGAGTGCGAGGGTCTCGGCCGCGACCGTAGAACTTATAACTCGCTTCAATCTCTGCGACCGCCAGCTAAGCACAGAGACCCGAGCCCTCTTGTTGGCTCGGATGCTGGCGTCCGCTGCCATCACCAACCACGCCCCCTGCGCACCCCCTCGGTGGGCTGACCCAGGGCCTCCGACATCGGAGGCCGTCACGAACGTAAGAGACAAGGAATCCAGGGCCCAGATTGTCAGCTTCTGTGCAGCCGTAGTCTTAAGAAACTTACAAATCCTGGCTACGCTGGTGGAGAGTGTGGTTGTGCTCAATATATGAAGGCGCCTGTGGCAAAGGTGGACCATGTGATGCGTGTTGTCAGTGACTGCGCGAATGTAGACGGCGTGGTTTCTTGGGTGGCTATTGGAGATTGGAACACGGTGCCGGCGGAAATACCTGTGCCGACGGAACACTGCCAACGCGTAATGATACGCGATGGGCAGGGCAACCCTCTACCTACGAGATGAGACACCTCGCGGTGCATCGACTACGCTGTGGTGTACTACTGCGACGTACGTGCTCGGGGCTTTGACGGGAGGGCGGCGGCGGACCACAGGGTCGTGGCATTCGGGGCTGACCTATGTCGACGACGTGGTACGGAGACAATGGGACCAACACGAACACATTCAGAGGGATGCTGTACACGACGCGTCCTTCGTCAAGGGAACGTCGGACGCGCAGCATTGGGTGGACGACCTGTGGCGCCAATGTTCTGTTGCTCTGGAGACGACTGGGGAACGGGCTCGCCTCATGCTGCAGGAGGCCCTGGAGGCCGAGGCGGGCGAGCAAGGATTGGGGGAACGCGACGACGGCAAGAGGCACTACAACAGCAACGTGCGTATGTCACGGCATGCCCCAGCTGGGTGTCACAAGGGAGAGGTCAAGCTCAAGCGCAAGCAGGATGCGGGCCAAATGCGTGGTTCCACAGACGCCATTTCAGGAGCGACAACCACGAATCTCATCGCGAGGTGCAACAGGCTGCTGTACTTGGTGCGCCGCGGCCAGGGGAGGGAGAAAGAGTCCTGTGTCCTACAACAGCGCCTGCGTGCGGTGGCAGCTCGCCTACGACTACCAGTGGGCGACGGTGTGGAACGGTGGCAGGAGCTACGACGGGACGCAGAAAACCGACTACGGGTGGAGCGGGACCCGGCACGGGCAACACGGTTACGACGTTGGGAGACTGAGCTTAGCCGCCGAAAGGATACACAATTGGTTGCGCGGAGAGGCGCCCGTGCGGGGCGTGCCTCTGTACGACGACAGTAGCGCCGCCCCTGCTGCGACCACCACCACCACGAGCACAGAGGAAACGCTGCAGCTGCTGTCGAAACGGTGGCGCAAAAGCTGGGACCGGGATGTCCCAGCCAGGTGAAGAGACAAAATGCGGGTGTGGACCAAGCGGTTCCCGCAACGGGATTGGGACATCTACGACGCATTTGATGTGCGTGGCGCAATGGACCGACAACGGGGCACGGCGGCAGGTACCGACGGATGGTCTGGGACAAATGTGCTGACCTTGGTGACATTGTGGCCCCAGCCGTCGCTGTGGAGTTCGACGCCTTTGAGATGACAGAGGCCCTCCCGGGTCCATGGTCGGCGCGGCAGATCCACCTCCCTAAGGAGAGCCCGCCGGCGAGGGGAGGGGCCATCCCGGTCTCCCAGCTCCGACCGATCAGGGTGTTCAGCTCGTGGCACAGGGTCTGGGCCACAGCTCGCCTGCGTTCTCCCTCCTGCGCCGCCTGGTGCAAAGAATGGTGGCCGCAAGAGGCCCACGGGGCAAAGAAGGGTGCTACGGTGCACGACGCGGCGGCGCGGGTCATCGCTGCCCTGGAGGCCGGCGATTTCGGTGCGTCTTGGGACTACATCTTGGGGTTCGAACGGGTGCATCCTACGGCAGCAATGACAGCAATGGAGCATATGGGTATGCCCAAACATGTCGCGAATATGTTGGAAAAGCAATGGACCAACCAACGACGGTGGTGACAGCTACATGGGGCCACTGCCAAGCAACCAGAAAACGTGACCACCTCCCTCCCGCAGGGGGATCCGTGGTCCGCCTCGGCCATTACGGCAGTGCTCGCGGGCCCGCTCTGTGAGGCTGCCGCGCGGGAGCCCCGGGTCAGCACGGCCCTGTACGTCGACGACCGTACGTGGACGTCTCGCACTCTCGACGGTATGCTTGGCGCCGCGGCCATCTGGGACGACTGGTCACAAGCCTTGGGTATGGTGGAGAACAACGGCAAACAGCAATGGGCGCATCGTGACCCGCGGAAACGGCGGCAGCTGCAGGCGCGGGGTGTCCACGCAAACATCATCTTCCCAAGCTTGACGGTCTTGGGGATGAAACTCACTGGAGGACAGCACAGGGCTGCCAGCGCCAGGGCACCGAAGCACAACGACTGGTGGAACGCGCGCGGTTGCTGCCGCTCCCGCCCCGACAGCGGCAGGAGGCGGTAAATGCAGGGCCGCTCTCTTCGTCTCAGTACGGGTGGTTCAACTCCACGCCGCCGCGCACGGCCATGGACAAGCTCCAAGCGGCCGTCCACAGAACCAAAGGTGTACCGCGACGGTCGTCGCTGCACCTCAAGTGCCTAGAGTCGACGCGCGGTTCCGCGCTCAACAGAACACGATCGTCGCCGAAACGCGGGTTTCAACCAAAAGAACGAACGACGGCAGCAAGCCAGGCGCTTGCGGGGCCGGACGGACCCTGGCAGGAACTATCAGACAGCACCTCAGTTGGACCGAGTGGAGGAATACAGCAATGGAAATGGTACCACCACGGGATCAACGAGACGATCTTCCTGGACGGCACGGATGAACACTGGCACTCGTCCAAGGCCTTGGGCCACGTACTACGGGAAGCGTGGCGACATCACAAATTCCACAACTGGTTGGCACCGACGCGAAACGACGCGCAGGCCGTCATCGCCAGCGCGCAGGAGCATCCGTCTACTTTGGCGGTGCTCGCGGAAGGCCTTGTGTCACCTGCCGCCTTCGAGCGGGGCCAAAGTAACGACCCTGGGATGGAATGCCCGTGGTGTGCAGGCGCTGTACGTACGACGGACCACGTGGTGTAGGAATGTCAAGGAGAGGCGTTCCGGGACCGGCCTCGCGCTCGGCCTAAGGACGCTCTCCAGCGACGCCTGGGCTGGCCCACGGGCGAAGTGCGACGGAAGGAGGTGGACCGGCGTTTGCTGTTGTGGGTGGCAAATGTCAGGACGACAATCTTGGATCACAGATACGGTGGGGTTCGTCACAAGTATTATTGTGCCGACGGAGACCTCTAGCCGCTATTTTGGTTTCGCGGGTACGGTGGTGCTCGTCACGAGTATGTTTGTGCCGGCGAGGACCTCTTGCCGGAAGGATTGCGCAATCGGGTCCCCAAAAAACATACAACAACACAGGGTTTCGCAACACTGATGTGCTAAAAAAGCTCCCGCGCGATCTCTTGCGTTTTTTTTTTTTTTTTTTTTTTTTTTTTTTTTTTTTTTTTTTTTTTTTTATATATATATATATATATATATATATATAAAAAAAACAGAGGTTTGTTCTTCAGTTTTAATGCTATTAAACGGGCTTCGCGCGCGCATGTCGAAATCTGTCGAACGCCCTTGCGCGTGTGCCGTCGCGAGAATCCTCTGCAGAAAATGAGACGAAGTGCAGACGCGCGCGTCGTCGCGCGCGTATGCCGAAATCCTTCAAAACCCATCGGTCCTGGAAGGATTTCAAAATCGTGTGTCCAAGAAACCTACAAAAACCCAAGGTTTCGCAACGCTGATTTTCAACAAAAGCGTGCGCGCGCGCTCTTGCGTCGTCCTTGGCCCCCTTGGGGTCTGGCTTCTTCGCCTCCTTCGCTTTGCGGCGCCCCTTGTCGATGGCGGCCTCCCTCGAAAATTCCGCCGCCACGTGTGCCCGCAGCGACGGCGCCGCCAGCGCGCCTGACGACACCTCGTCCTCCCCCATGTAGTGGTGCGCGCCCTCGAAGTCCGCCTTCTCGGGGTCCTTCGCGTGGGCCTCCTCCAGCAGCTGCTGGCGTCGGTTCAGGTACTCAGTCGAGGTGAGGTTGGCGAGGTTAAGACCGTCGGTCGACACCGCGAGCTCGAGGGCCTTCGAGATCACCCTGTGATCGTGCGCCGATCGGGACCCCGCGCCCACCCGCGACTCGACGAGCCAGCGCTCGTGGGAAGACAGGAACCCTCCAGGAGCCCGCGACTGCAGCCCGCTGACCGTGTCGCCCATCGTGGGGGGGCCGCGCAGACAAATCGGCACGCTCGGGTCGCGGGCCAACAAGCTGGCGTCGGCCAGAAAGGGCGTGGCCTCGGCGCCGCGCGCCCGGGCCAGCAACCGCGGCTCGCCTCGCTGGAGGAGGGCCTGTCGTTCGCGAGCCCAGGCGTCGATGTCCGCGTTCGGCTCGAGCCGCGTCGCCGCGCAGAACTCGCCCGCGACGGTCACCGCGGAGCGCCCGCCGAATTCGAGCGCCGCAGGTGGCAACGCCACCTCCTGCCCAACCATGTGGCTCTTGCCGGGCACGTCCAGCACCCACG
This sequence comes from Prorocentrum cordatum, assembly GCA_963575745.1. Lineage (NCBI taxonomy): Eukaryota > Dinophyceae > Prorocentrales > Prorocentraceae > Prorocentrum > Prorocentrum cordatum. The sequence goes on from CAUYUJ010014149.1 coordinate 1,215,532, forward strand.
TGCCACCAGCGCCGGCACGGCGCGGGGGCGGCGGCGGCGGGGCCGACGCGCCAGGGGCGGGCGGCGCCGGGGGCGCGGGCAGCGGCAGCGGCACTGCGGTAGCGATACCCCCCACGCCGCCTGCGGCGGCCGCGCCCGCGGGCTGGGCCAGCCCGCGCGCCTGCTGCTCCACGAGCGCGGCCTTGAAGCCCCCTCGGCCAGCAGCGCCACGCGCTCTGCCGGCGCGGGCGCCACGGCGAAGCGGTACACCTGGCCGCGCGCTGAGCCCACGGGGAGTCCCCCGCCCGATGGGCCGAAACGCAACCCGCTGAGGTCCCCGCTCGCGATGTCCAGCTGCTCGATGAACATGTCGTAGTCCGGCGTCAGCACCACATAGAGGCTGGCGGTGACCCAGGCCAAGATCAACCTCTCGTGCCATAACTCGCCCGGGGCGCCGACCTCGGTCGTACCTCACGTACGCGAAGGACCCCGGCTCGAGCGCCGCCATCAGGCGGTGACGACCACGCCGCTGCCGCGCGGCACCACGCGCCGCCGGGCACCCGCGTCAGCCCCTCCCGCGCTTGGCGCCTCGGCGGCCGCCGGGGGCGCCGGCAAGGCCGCGAGGGGCAGCCCAGAAGGCGCCACAGACGCCCTGGCCGGCGCCGCACGTGCCGGGGGCCGCGCCTGCCGGGCCGCCAAGCCGCAGGCTGCCAGCCCGGTCAGCAGGCTCCCCGCCAGGAAGCCCCAGAGCGCTGGCGACGCCGGCGAGCAAGGTGGGCAGGGCTCCGGCGCCGGAGGCGGCGGGCGAGGGCGCTGCAGGTTCTCGGGCCCGCAGCGGTCGAGCTGCTTCTCCAGCAGCTCGAAGGCGCCGGGACTGTCGTCCTGGCTGCAGTGGCAGTGGCACGGGCGTGCGAGCCCCGCGAACCACGACCCAGCCGCCGCCGCGCCCGCCGCGGTCCACGGGTCGGCCATGCAGGCCGACGCTGAAGCCAAAATTGTGGACTTGAAACCAAAAAGGCAGCAGATACGGAAAACGGAAACCGACCACTTTGGGACGAAAATGGTCGGTTTTGTTCTGTGGCCAGAAGACGCCCATCCCCCCTAACAGCATACACGTGCAAGCACTGATATATCTATATATATATATATAGATATATATGTATATATGTATATATGTATGTATGTATGTATGTATGTATGTATGTATGTCTGTCTGTCTGTCTGTATGTATGTATGTATGTATGTATGTATGTGTATGTGTATGTGTATGTGTATGTGTATGTGTATGTGTGTGTATGTATGTATGTATGTATGTATGTATGTATGTATGTATGTATGTATGTATATGCATGTATACGTAGATGTGAATCGATTGGCCAGAATTCCCAACGAAATACTCTCACATCCGGACTTCGAAATGCTGCGCGCGAGGTGGTCTGGCCAGTCTCGCCCGAGACATCCTCAAAGTCTCATCTCCGAAAGAAAGCAGGGGAGAGATTTTCTGTGCTTCGAGATGCCGCGCGAGAGGTGGTCTGGCCCGTTTCACCTGAAACATCCTCGCAACTCTGGGCTCTGAGAAGAAATGTGCAATGTGGTCTGGTCCGTTTCCCCTGAGACATCCTCGCGCATCGGGGCTTCGAACAACTGCGCGCGAGGTGGTCCAGCTCGTTTCGCCGGAGACATCCTCAAACTTTGAGTCTCCAGAAGAACGCAGGGAGGAGTGGGGATGAGTCTGGGCGCCGCCTGAAAGGTCCTCGCGGGTCGGGGCTCCGAAATGCCGCGCGAGAGGTGGTCTGGCGAATTTCGCCTGAAGCATCCAGACATCCTCGCAATTCGGAGCTCCGAGATGCCGCGGGCGAAATGGTCTGGCACGTCTCGCTTAGACGACCTGACAAGTCTGAGATTCGAGATGCCGCGCAAGGTGGTCTGGCCTGTTTCGCCTGAGACATCCTCGCAACTCTGGGTTCTGAGAAGAAGTGTGCAAGGTGGTCTAGCCCGTTTTGCCTGAGACATCCTCGCAATTCGGGGCTCCGAGATGCTGAGATCTTGCGCGCGAGGTGGTCCGTCGCCTGAGAAATCCTTAAAATTCGGGGCTCCGAAATGCTGCGCGCGAGGTGGTCCAGCGCGTTCCGCCTGCAACATCCTCGCAGTGCTGGGATCCGAGATGCCGCGCGAGAGGTGGTCCAGCGCCTTTCGCCTGAGACATTTTCGCAACCCTGGGCTCCGAAAAGATGTGCGCGAAGTGGCCTGCCCGTATCGTCTGAACCATAATCGAACATCAGGGCTTCGAATTGCTGCTCGCGATGTGAAGAGGGAGGAGGCAAGATGAGGACGGAGAAAGGGAGGAGGAAAAATAACGAATGGAGGAGGGAGACGGGGCACCTCCTGGAAACGGCATCGAACGTGCAAACGCATCCCTCGCATTTCTGAAGAGGCGGAGGAACGGTGGGTGAACAACACGTGTCCACACCCATCGCGCCAATATGACACGACATCGAACTGCGCCGAACAAGTATCCATCGCCCCCGCCCCCCCAACCCAAAGTTGACAGGGTTGGGTGCAAGGCCACGCGCGGGGGACAAAATATGGACACTTCAACTTTGGGTTTGGGGGTGAGGGGGGGCGAGTCACATGTATATTGCAATTGTCGTTGCCATCATGCCTGATGACCTCGCGCCGTAGGCGTGGACACTTTTTGTCCTGGCACCGAAGCGGAGACAAGGAGGAACGAGGAGGAAGAGGAGGGAAAACATAACGGGAAGGACGAGAAGCAGGAGCGAGAGGAAGAGGAGGAGGAATGCGAGGACGAGGGGGCTGGCTGAAAACAAGCGGCTCGGGGATATTTACCAAGCTCTGGCTATACTTTGGTTCTTGAGTCGCTCAAACATAGACTTCGGAGTATCGGCCTTACTAACATGATTGACCATTGTACCTATGCGTGTGTACATACACATCGTACTTCTACTTGCACAAATGCCCCCCTCGATATTTGGAAATGAACACCAACACCAAAACGGAGGGAGGGGCGTTCAACGGTGGAGAACGATCCTAGGTTTTCGATCTTGTTGCTGGTTCTACTTCGGCCACCTGGGAAGCCCGAGTATTCCCACCAGTCCCGCCTGGGAAGCACGCCGCCGGGCGGTTCCCTGGGCTGCCACCAGTCCCGCCCTGCAAGAGCACCGGTTGGAGCAATGCTCGGTCTGCCAGCGGTTCTTGTCGACGTGCTTCGGCGGCATCTGCCCGCGTTGCCGCCCTGCCGCGCGCGCGGCCGCAGCCGTGGCAGCCGCCGCTCCCGCCGCTGGCGGCCAACCGCACAGCGAGCCCGCGGGTCCCCCCTCCCTCCGGGAAGCTTTCTCCAAGCGCTCCACCACCAAGCGCTACGTCCCGAAGGGCGCCCGGGACCTCTGGGCACGGTGCTTTGCGCAGACGGTGGCCCAGACCGTGCACAACAACTCCGAGGCTGCGTGGACAGAGCTTGCGATGCTCCCGAAATGCGTCCTGCGCCCTCACACCCGCGGCGGCCGAGGCAGCAGGGCGGCCGGCGAAGCGCAGACCAAGGCGCTGTGCCGGCGCTGGCTGGACGGGGAGCGGGCCTCCCTGTGGGCCGAGGCAGTCGAGGCTCGCGCTGCCAAGCACGCCTCGCCAGCCTCCCAGCGAGCGGAGAGGCGCGTGCAGCTCGCCGCAGACGCCCAGTACTCCAAGAGCTGCTCGGCTCTGACCAGCGAGCCGCCCGTGGAGGTCACCCCCGACGTCGTTGAACAGATGAGCCGGAAGCACCCGCGCAGCCGCCAAGCCGTGGATCCCGCCAGCCTTCCGGCTGTCCACGCGGCTGCTGCCCTGCAGATGGACGGGGGCGCGGTCCGTAGGGAGGTGCGGGCCTTCCCCCGGGGCTCGGCCGCCGGGCCAACGGGCCTCCGACCCCAACACCTCAAAGACGCACTGCTCAACGCGGCCCACAGGGACGAGGTCACCGACCAGCTCCGGAACCTTGTCAACCTCTGCGCCAGGGGGCAGGCCCCGACGACCGTGTCCGAGTACTTCGCGGGCGCCTCTCTCGTGGCCCTGCCGAAGAAGGACGGAGGCCTGCGCCCTGTTGCCGTCGGGGAGGTGCTCCGGCGCCTCGTCGGCAAGTGCCTCTGCCACGAGGTTGCCGACGCCGCGCGCGACCGACTGGCTCCCCTCCAGATCGGCGTCGCGGTCCCTGGCGGCACCGAGGCGGCGGTGCACGTCGCGCGCCAGTGGTGGACCCGCCACCTCGGGGACCGGGGAAAGGTGTTTGTGAAGCTGGACTTGTCCAACGCCTTCAACACCCTGGACAGGCAGGCTCTGCTCCGCGCGGTCCACGAAGAGTTTCCCGGGCTGGCACCCTGGGCCGACTGGTGCTACTCCCGCCCGTCAACTCTCTTCCTGGGCAAACAGACAGTCCGCTCCGAGTGCGGGGTGCAGCAGGGCGACCCCCTGGGGCCCCCACTGTTCTCCCTAGCACTACAGCGCGCCGCCGAGGCCGCCCTTCGCGCGCCGCGCCACGGCGCCGACGGCGCCGTCGACCTGAGTTTCTTCTACTTGGACGACGGCTGCCTCGCGGGCGACGCGCCGGCCGTCGCGCGCCTCCTCCACTTGCTCGTGGCCAGCCTTGCCGCGGTGGGCCTCCAGCTGAGCACCGGCCCGGGCAAGTGCGAGGTGGTCCCCACGGGCGGAGACGCCTCCGACGTGTCTCTGGACGGCTTCCCGCCGGGCTTCCGCCTCCGCACCGATCGCAGCTTCGAGCTGCTCGGCGCGCCAGTGGGAGACGCGGACTTCTGCGCGGAGCACACCAAGCAGCGGGTCGCGAGCGCCACCGACTTGCTGGAAGCTCTGGGGGAGCTCGAAAACGCGCAGGTCGCGCTGCACCTCCTGCGCCAGTGCGCCTCCTTCTGCAAGCTGGGCTACTCCGCGCGCGTGGTGCCGCCCACCGCGCACGCCGCCTCCCTGCTGGCCATGGACGACGCTGTCCGGGCCTGCCTTGAGCAACTGAGCGGCTGCTCGCCCTCCGACGCTTCTTGGCAGCAGGCTCAGCTTAAGCTCAGGAAGGGAGGACTTGGCCTGCGCTCTGCCGCGAAGCACGCCGCCGCCGCCTACATCGCTTCCAGAGCGAAGAGCACCGACCTCTGTCGGCAGCTCTACCCCGGCTACTCCAACAACCCCGACCGCGACGGAGGTAGCCTGGCGGCTGCGGTGCAGGCCCACAGCGCAGTCGCGCGGGACGCCGACCGGGTGGTGTTCGACCACGCGCAGCACGGCAACCAGAAGGCCCTCGCCGACGCGGTGGACAGCGCCTCGCTCGACGGACTTCTGGCGGGCCCCACCCTGGCCGGCAAGGCGCACCTCTCTCTGGCGCAAGCCCCAGGCGCGGCCGCGTGGCTCCAGGCGCCGCCCTGCGAGGCCACCGGCACCGCCTTCCCGCACGGCCTCATGCAGGTCGGCCTGCAGAGGCGGCTGCGAGTCCAGCTCCTGCAGGAGGAGTGCTTCTGCCCAGCCTGTGGCGAGGTGATGGACGTTTTCTGCGACCACGCCCTGGTCTGCGCCTGCCGCGGCGACCGGACCAAACGCCACAACGCCCTGCGCAACCAGGCCTTCTTCGACGCCCTGGCCGCCGGCCACGCCGGGGCGGAGTTGGAGCGCCCGGGGCTGCCACCCGCGCGCCCCGCCGGGGAGGCCACCCCCGGGGGCGAGCAGGGCGGGTCCCAGGTGGACGACAACGGCCGCCGCCCTGCCGACGTCTACCTGCCGCGGTGGCGCAACGGCACGGCGGCCGCCTGGGACTTTGCCGCCACGTCAGGGTTGCGCGCCGATCTCCTCGCCGCGTCGGCCGCTTCGTCAAGCGCAGCGACGGAGCGGTACGAGGAGTTCAAAAGGCAGCACCAGGACACCGCGCGGCTCTGCGCGGCACAGGGCTTCACTTTCCTCCCCATGGTGGTGGAAGCCCACGGCGGCGGGTGGGGCCGCGAGGCACGCAGGGCCTTCGGGGTCCTGGCCAAGCGGGTGGCTGACGCCACGGGGGAAGACGCCGCACTGGTTGCGGACCAACATGCCCAGCGACTTTCCGTCTCCCTGCACAGGGAGAGCGCGCGGGCGGTGTTGCGGCGCGCCGCACTGGTTGCGGACCAACATGCCCAGCGACTTTCCGTCTCCCTGCACAGGGAGAACGCGCGGGCGGTGTTGCGGCGCCTTCGGACCCTGTCTGGAGGGGCGGGGGTGGCAGCGGCCCGCCTGGCCGCGGCCACGGCGGCCTCCACGGCAGACGCCGTGTGAGGTGCCCCCTGCG
>CAUYUJ010014150.1:0-40000 GCA_963575745.1 Prorocentrum cordatum
CTCCTCCTCCTCCGCCTCCTCCTCCTCCTCCTCCTCCTCCTCCTCCTCCTACTCCTCCTCTCTTCTCCTCTCTTCTCCTCTCTCTCTTCCTTCCCTCCTCTCTTCTCCAGAGCCCAAAGCCAGATCAAAGAAGACAGACACATCCCAGGCATCCAGCGTCTCGACAAGATCGAGGCGGAGGCTTTTCACAGTTTTGTCCTCCCGGGGCCCTTGTTCAGGGCCTCGGGACTGTCCGAGAAGGACTCGGGGTGAGGAGCCCGTCCCAGGGAAGTGGTCGAGAAGAGGTCCTGGGCACGTGTCTCGAAAAGCCCGGCGCGCCGGATGCCTGGGGTGTGTCTGGAGCCGTTGTCGGGGGCCCTCGGGCTCTGCCCCGGTGCCGGGCCTGGGCCGGGGGCCCCGGGCCGAGCTGTGTTACCAGGCGAACGACTGGGGAGGAGAGAAGCAGGAGCATGAGCAGGAAGGGAAGGAGGACTGAGGGGCGGAGGACGGACACAGGAGGGGGAAGGCGCAGGAAGCGGAGGGAGGACGGATGAGGGACGGAAATTGGAAAGGGCGGTTGCCGCCTCGAGGGATGGAGGAGGCTGGAGACGACGAGGGTAGGGGAAAGCGGCGAAGGTGTGCCCTGGAGCCCCAGCCCACGCCTGGCAGCACCAGAGCGCCGGCGCCGCCCCGCCCAGCGCGCCCAGCCTGGCCGGAGCCGCCCCAGCTGGGCCAGGCCCAGCCGCTGCGCCAGGGCCAGGCCCGCCCTGGACAGCGGCTGCGGCCGGCGCCGTCGGCGCGCCGGGCGTCCTGTCCAAGGCCTCGGCGCACCAGGCGGCCACGAGCAGCGTCGCCCCGGTGCCCAAGGGCTGGGCCGCGGCTTCGGGGCCGCGGCCGCCGCGGGCGCCGCCGCCGCCGCCGGCCTGGAAGGGCGCGCGCGTCGCGTGGCCAGCGTAGGGTGCGTTCGGGGCCAGGCGGCAGGCTCGTTAGACCTCCTCCCTCACCTCATCCGCCCCCTGCTTGGCCGACTCTGCCTTCGCCCCCCCCCCCCCCCTGGCAGACGCGTTGTCCCATGCAGGTAGCGGAGGAGTGCCAGGGTGTCCATGTGACCTTCCGTGTGCATCCACAGTCTACCTGGTGTGGCGGCTTCCCAGGTGGCCTTCCCCCCCGTGTGCACGTGGGTGTAGCTTCCCTCAGCGTGGTCCTCCGTGTCGCCCTCTCGTGGCGTGGCCGCTGCAGCGACGGCCCAACCACGGTTGCGCACTGCGCGCTCCCAGGGCTGAAGAAGTTCATCCGACTTGGGCCCCCTCACTCCCGAGTGAGGCTCTTGTTTCTGTCTCTGGCTGCCCCCCGCTCTGGAAGATCCTCCCCCTTCACCTTCACTCGCACTTTCAGCCTCAACCTCATGCTCACCCTTATCCTCTCCTTTACTCGGCGGCGAGCGAGGGGGGAAGTTAGAAGGAGCAGACCTTCTCAGAAGGCGGCGGGGCTTCTCAGAGGTCCCCGCGCCTTCCGAGAGGTTATCCGTCTCTTCGGCGAAGGCTTGGAAAGCTTCTCAGAAGGCGGGGGGGCTTCCGAGCCTTCTGAGAAGGCCCGCTCCTCCTCACTTCCCCCCCAAGGCTCGCCGCCGATTTATGTACTCTCACCATTGCCCTGGCCTCGGCATCGCTCGGACGTGTGCATTTTTCCTCTGGCGAGGACCATCGGGGAGCATCCTTGATCATTTGGCGACAAAGCCACGTACGAGATCGAAAAAAGCACAGGGAACGGACGCCCGAGCGATGGCGAGCGGCGCTCGTCCTCACCCTGCCCTTGCCCTCGCACGCGCGCTCGAGCGGCCGCCACGCTCCCGAGCAGATCGTGGAGCGCAGCCTCGGGCCACGGCGGGAGGCCGGAGTCAGTCGCGAGGTCTCGAGTGGCGGCCGCCGCCCCGCGCTCGCAGGGAGGGGGCCACGCGGAACAGCGCCGTCGCGCGCAGGGCTCTCAGTCTTACGTGGCGAATCCGAGTGGAGGGGGGCATCTCAATCTTGTAATCGTTGCCACTCTGGTTCTCCCGAGGCCCGGACCCTGAAGATGTCTTCCGCGGGGGCCTCGCCAGCGAATGACCTGCGAAACAGATCCTCGAGCGGGAGCCCCTCGCATGGGGTCCCCAGCAGATGTTTCCATCCGCGGGGATGTCTAGATCCCAGGGCTGGACCGAAACGGTGTTTGGGCGATTTCGTGGGCCGTTCTCGTTTCGATTTCGTTTTGCGGTAGAGGTGGATTGAGGACAAAACGAGGGAAAACGAGAACGAAACAAAAGCGAAAAACACCGTTTAGGTTCAGCCCTGGTCGCGCGCCTCGACCTCTCCCCAAAGAGGTCCTGGGGGGGCGGCTTGATTTTGACCTTCTGCTCGCGCACCGCAGAGAGGCAGTCCTCCCAGAGAAGGGTAGGAGTCACGTGGTGTGGAGTTGCGTTGGGCTTGAGCCCGAGCGGGTATGGATTCTAGTGGATTCCTATAGCCTGTGGTACAAAGCGCAGTCCAAGTGGACCTCCGGCTCCCCGGTCAGGAATCTGGGGTTTCAATTTGAGGGGCTCTTCGTGCACTCGGTACAAAGCAGAGTCCAAGTGATCCTCCTCCTCCTCCTCCTCCTCCTCCTCCTCCTCCTCCTCCTCCTCTGGCGGTCGGGAGTTAGGATCTGAGGGGCTTTTCGCGCACGATGCTTTTTTTGAAGGCACAGTCCAAGTGGACCTGTTCTCCCAGGCGATGTCAGAAGTTGGGGGCTGAACATGCGGGCCTACTCGCGCATACGCTATGGAAGACTACAGTCCAAATGGGCCTCTGACTGTCCGAGGCAGGGCCAGGAGCTAAGGTTTAATGCAATAGCGTCGCTCATTCCGCACGCCCTTATTGTACCATCGTTGGCGTTGGCCCATGCGGCGTTGCTTGGCGGTGCATGTTGTTGTTCTCCACATCCTGAGTGGGGTTCTTGTTTCCCCAGAGCATCCTCTCCTTCTCCCTCCCGCCTCCCGCCTCCCATGTCAATGCCATGCCTACCATTCCAACCTCCGATATCCATACCATGCCTCCCACCCCTCCAGGGAGGCCCCGCCTGAGCGAGGAGGGTATCGGACACCCATGCTATTTACATGGTTTCGTGCCCCTCCCACCCCTCCAGGGAGGCCCCGTCTGAGCGAGGAGGGTATCGGAAACCCATACTATTTACATGGTTTCTTGCCCCTCCCACCCCACCAGGGAGGCCCCGCCTGAGCGAGGAGGGTATCGGACACCCATGCTATTTACATGGTTTCGCGCCCCTCCCACCCCTCCAGGGAGGCCCCGTCTGAGCGAGGAGGGTATCGGAAGCCCATACTATTTACATGGTTTCGTGCCCCTCCCACCCCTCCAGGGAGGCCCCGCCTGAGCGAGGAGGGCATCGGACACCCATACTATGTACATAGTTTCGTGCCTTTCCCACCTCTCCAGGAAGGCCCCGCCTAAGCGAGGAGGGTATCGGAAACCCATACTATTTCCATGGTTTCGTCCCCTCCCACCCCTCCAGGGAGGTCCTGCCTGAGCGAGGAGGGTATCGGACACCCATACTATTTACATGGTTTCGTGCCCCTCCCACCCCTCCAGGGAGGCCCCGCCTGAGCGAGGAGGGTATCGGAATACCATACTATTTACATGGTTTCGTGCCCCTCCCACCCCTCCAGGGAGGCCCCGCCTGAGCGAGGAGGGTATCGGAATACCATACTATTTACATGGTTTCGTGCCCCTCCCACCCTCCAGGGAGGCCCCGCCTGAGCGAGGAGGGTATCGGAAACCATACTATTTACATGGTTTCGTGCCCCTCCCACCCCTCCAGGGAGGCCCCGCCTGAGCGAGGAGGGTATCGGAATACCATACTATTTACATGGTTTCGTGCCCCTCCCACCCCTCCAGGGAGGCCCCGCCTGAGCGAGGAGGGTATCGGAATACCATACTATTTACATGGTTTCGTGCCCCTCCCACCCCTCCAGGGAGGCCCCGCCTGAGCGAGGAGGGTATCGGAATACCATACTATTTACATGGTTTCGTGCCCCTCCCACCCCTCCAGGGAGGCCCCGCCTGAGCGAGGAGGGTATCGGAATACCATACTATTTACATGGTTTCGTGCCCCTCCCACCCCTCCAGGGAGGCCCCGCCTGAGCGAGGAGGGTATCGGAATACCATACTATTTACATGGTTTCGTGCCCCTCCCACCCTCCAGGGAGGCCCCGCCTGAGCGAGGAGGGTATCGGAAACCATACTATTTACATGGTTTCGTGCCCCTCCCACCCCTCCAGGGAGGCCCCGCCTGAGCGAGGAGGGTATCGGACACCCATACTATTTACATGGTTTCGTGCCTTTCCCACCTCTCCAGGAAGGCCCCGCCTAGGCGAGGAGGGTATCGGAAACCCATACTATTTCCATGGTTTCGTCCCCTCCCACCCCTCCAGGGAGGTCCTGCCTGAGCGAGGAGGGTATCGGACACCCATACTATTTACATTGTTTCGTGCCCCTCCCACCCCTCCAGGGAGGCCCCGTCTGAGCGAGGAGGGTATCGGAAACCTATACTATTTTCATGGTTTCGTGCCCCTCCCACCCCTCCAAGGAGGCCTCGCCCCCGCTTCCGGAGGATGAGGGGGAGGAGGAGGAAGGACGAGGAAAAAGAGACCACCCAGACCAACCTCACGAATCGGACCTTGGACGCTTGGGCGACTCACCCGCCCGCCCGACCCTCCTCCCCCTCGTGTTCATTCTTCTGGTCATCCTCCCGCTGCTGCTCCTGCTGCGGTTCCTGCTGCTGCTGTTCACCATCATCCATATTATCCTCTTCTTCCTCCTCCTCCTCCTCCTCCTCCTCCTCCTCCTCCAGGAGGGCATCGGAAACAATGCAGTTTACACGGCGTCGTGTCCCCCCTTCCACTCTTCCAGAGAGGCCGCGCTTGAACGAGGAGGGCCGCGGAAAGCATTACTCTTTACCAGGTTTCGTAGCCTTCCCCCCTTCCAGCGGGGCCCCGCCAGAGCGAGGAGGGTATCAAGAAACCGTACTATTTACAAGGCTTCGTTTCCTGAGTACCTGTCCTCCCTCCTCCTTTCTTTCGTCTGCCCTTTCGTGCGCACGTACTCGTTCGATGATCTTCTCCTTCGCGTTGATGTTGTCGTACCCCATGGGTCCCACGAAACCGTTAATTCTTTTATGTGGAGAACTCCGTTCGCATGATTTCTTCTTTTTGTTCGGACGCGTTGCTACAGCAGGCATGAAGTTGAGGCAATTGATTTGGAGCTTGTCGTGGGGGGTCCGGCCTCTACTGTCCCACCGCCATGCCTGGGTTGTGGGTCAGAGTCCTCACGGATGCTTCTTGTGGTCTCTTCCGAGCGATCTCTTGGGCTCGTTTTGGGAGCCTGTGGGGAGCCTCTTGGGGGCCTCTAGGGCTTCCCGGGGGCCTCTTGGGGGTCTCTTGGGGCCTCTTGGAGGCCCTTGGGGCCTCCTGGGGGCTTCCTGGGGCCGAGGGCTCGAAATGTCAATTAGGGTCCCACAGGCCTCTTGAGCTGTCTTGGGCCCTCTTAGGCCGTTTTGGGCCCCCCTTGGAGGTTTTTTTGGCCGTCTTGGGGCGGTCCTGGGGGCCTCTGGGGCAGTCTCCGAGTGTCGGGAAGTCGAGAAGGCGAGAACGCCAAAATCTTTCAATTAGCCTGGCGAAGAACCCAACCATATGCAGTTGTGAGTGTCGCAGTTGTGAGTATCGTCTTCGGTGAAGCTCCATATGGGGCCACGAAACGTGTGAGGGGTGTGCCGAAATGGACATGCGGTGGGCGGGGAGGGCGCATGCAGACGCGGCCGCTGGGGCCTTCGGTGGAGCTCCCTATAGGGCCACGAGCCGTGCGAAAGGTGTGCCGAAATGGACGCGTGGAGGGCGGGGAGCCGCATGTGGACCCTGTCGTTGGGGCCTTTGGTGGAGCCCCATATCGGGCCACGAAACGTTGAGGGGTGTGCCGACATGGGTACTGGGAAACTTTTATCAATGAAGTGGGCCGGCCCGGGCTGGGGCTGAAATCAAAATGGAAATCTTCTTTGATTTCGCCGCTGGCCTGTGCGAAATCTCATTTTAGATAGTGGTTGCAGTTTTGTTTTTGGCCTTCATAGATTTCGAAACTCGCCCTTTCCACTGTTTTCTGTTCTTGCTCTGATTGTGTTCAATGTCATGTTGGCCATGTCTCCATATGGCATCGTTGTCCAATGAATTTGTTGGCGACCTTCGTGGCGGCATCTTCTTCCTGGTCTCTTTTGTTTTGACTATTTCTGAAGCCGGACATTTTAATTCATTTGTCCGCTCCGTGGGGCTTTGCAGCGCACCCTGATACGATTATATTGATTTCCCCCCTCGCCTGGAATTTTGAATTCGGTTTCGCGCCCAGCCGGCCAGGGCAATTGCGCATCAAAATAACCCCAACTCGCGCGCGCGCGCTCGCGCGCGCGCGCGAGTTTGGGGTTCTGTATTTGACACAACAGAAAAGTCGCCATGTTGGCATGGAAACTAATGTGATCCCTTAGCGGTGACCGGTTTGATTTTGAAGTTAACATGGGGCTTGTTATTTTTTCCAAGACGGAATTCGCAGGGCATCCTGCATCCCACGCACGCGCGCGCTGGGGGTTCTGCATTGTCCACAATAGAACAGTCGCCTTGCTGGCCTGGAAACTGAAGTGATCCCTCAGCGGTGACCGATTGGATTTTGAAGTTAACATTGGTTTTGGTTGCATGTTATCCGTGATTGGCAACACAGGGCGTCCAACGCACGCGCGCGCGCACGCGCGAGTTGGGGTTTTGTATTGTCAACAACAGAAAAGTCGCCATGTTGGCATGGAAACTGAAATGATCCCTTAGCGATGACCGATTGGATTTTGATGTTAACATGGAGTTTGTTATGTTGTCCATGATGGAATACACAGGGCATCCCACGCGCGCGCGTTGGGGGTTCTGTATTGTCCACAATAGAAAATCGCCCTGTTGACTTGGAAACTAAAGTGATCCCTTAGCGGTGACCGTTTGGATTTTGAAGTTAACGTTGGTTTTATTGCTTGTTTTCCATAATGGGCAACACAGGGCATCCAGCGCGCGCGCGCGAGTTGGGGGTTCTGTATTGTCCACAATTGAAAAGTCGCCATGTTCGCATGGAAACTAAAGTGTCCCTTTAGCGGTGACCGGTTGGATTTTGAAGTTAACATTGAGTTTGTTATGTTCCCATGGTGGACAATACGGGGCATCCCACGCGCGCGCGCTCGTTGGATGTTGAAGTTTACGTTGGTTCTGTTGCATGTTATCCATGATGGGCAACACATGGCATCCAACGCACGCGCGCCCGCGTGCGTTCGCGAATTGGGGGTCTGGATTGTCCACTATAGAAAAGTCGCCATGGTGGCATTGAAACTAAAGTGGTCCCTCAGCGGTGACCGATTGGGATTTTGAAGGTAACATTGAGCTTGTTATGTCTTCCATGATTGACACGTTGGCGGCGCGCAGGCGAACGCACCCGCAGGCTCTTCAACCGCTATAGTGGCTGTTTTCGCGCAGCGTTCTGGGTTTCAAATTTGCTCAGCTGGGTATTGATTTTGTTGTAGCGCTTGTTTCAACGTTTTCAGCGGCAGCCCTGCACCGTGGCTGGAAAAGCTTCTGCGCGTTGTTTTGTTTTCTCTCGCTGCCGCTAGTTTTGTTTTCGGCCCGAGCCCGCAAGGCCGCGCGCGCGCCATGGACTCCCTTTTTGATTTGTTCGATGGCCCTCGTCAGCACGCGGCCATGTGGTGCTGGCTGACCAGAAGACCCATGATGTCGGATTGAACGAACTGATTGCAGCACTGGCCCGAATATTTGATTCCTCGTCTGGGCCGATGGCCTGAATGTATGTTTTTTGTTGGCTGGCCCGCCCAGTTTTCCATTTTACCCAGTCTCCGATCATTGTGTTCATTTTGATTTCAGCCTTCATTGATTTTGGCTTCTTGGTATGCGGTGGGCGGGTAAGACACATGCGGACGCGGCCACTGGGGCGTTGGATGGAGCTCCCGATGGGGCCACGAACCGTGTGAGAGGTGGGCCGCAAGTGACGTGCGGCGGGCGGGGAGCCGTTTGTGGACCCTGTCGCGGGCGCCTTCGGTGGAGGCGATCAGGGCTTAGCCAGGGAAAATCGGACATTCCCTGGGAAAAAACAACATTCCCCAGTAGCAGCAGGGAATGTTTGACTTTTGCGGCGCATTCTTTGCGAATGTCTCGAGCGGCAAAGTCTTCGAAAACCAATTGGTGGCTTACGTCTGACCATTCGGTTTCTGAAAAAAAACATACCGGGGAATGTCAGATCTCGGTGTGCGTCATACTGAGTTCTAGACGTTTCTGATGATGTTTTCTGTACGTGTCGGGTATGTGTTCTTCATGGTGTGCACACGTGGTCTGCATGGTTTGTATATGTATGGTGTGTGTGCTGCGCATGGCGTGCACATGTTATTTTATGGTTGTATGCGCTGTCTATGTGTGGTGCACCTGTTTCTATATGTGGTGTACACGTGTTCGTTATGCTTCTATAGGTGTTGTACACGTTTCTTGTGTATGTTGTACATGTGTTGTTTAGGCGGTGCATATGTTTGTATATGGCGTGTGCATTGCTTTCAATGTGTAGCACATGTTCTGTATATGTGTGTGTTATAACTGTGCTGTGTATGGTGTGTACCGTACGTTGTATATGTGTTGCACCTGCGTAGCTTATGAGTGCGCATATGTTGTATAATTGTTACGCGTGGCCTGCGTATGTTTCGCACATGTCTTATATGTGGTTGCGCATATGGCCGTCTTGGGCCATCTTGGGCCGTCGTGGGCCATCTTGGGCGCTTCCCATCTTAGGCCGCCGTGGATGCATCCTGGGCCGTCTTGGAGACACATTGGGATGGTGTACGGCTCTCTTCGGGCAATCTTGGCCGTCTGGGAGGCCACCTTGGCCGTCTTGGACGCCCTCTTGGGGCCGTCTTGGGGCCCTCGTGGGGCCGTCTTGGGGGCCTCTTGGGCCGTCATGGGGCCATCTTGGAGGCCTCTTGGGCGCTCGTGAGCAATCTGGGGGCCCTCTTGGGCCGTCTGTGGCCGTCTATGGCGGTCCTCATTGTCGTTGTCGTCGTCGTCGTGGTCGTCGTCGTTTTCTTCGTCGTCGTCGTCGTCGTCGTCGTCGTCGTCGTCGTCGTCGTCGTCGTCGTCCTTTTCGTTACCGTCATCGTTGTCGGCGTCCTCGTCCGTCGCCGTCGTCCTCGTGGCGGACGTGCACGCGCGCGCGCGTGCGGGCGGGCAGACGGCGAGCGTGCGGGCGTGCGGTCGCGCGGGCTGGCGGGCGCGCCTGCGGGCGGTTGGGCGACCCGCCGACAAACCGACCAACCAACCGTTGCCATTTTGGCTCAAGCCTTTTTGACCCAGGGCATTTTTTGGCTCAAACCGCGATGCCTTTCGGATGCTGGACATCGGTCGAGGGTCTCGAGAAGGCGCTATTTCCCTCGTAGCGTCGATCAAGAACTGCGGTCGGACAAAGCTATGGAGCGCAGCACTGCGGTTGCTCCGCGAAGGAATTCGATTAGGTGTGCAACTCGCCCCAAGCCACTACAGTGCGACCGTCAGCGCATGCAGAAAAGGCGGGCAATGGCAACACGCGCTGTCCGTCCTGAGCGAGATGCGGGAGGCGAAGCTGGAGCCCGACGTCATCTTCACTACAATGCTGGCCGAAGCGCGCGCGAGAAGGGCGCATCGTCGAAGCCCCGCCCTGGGGGGCGCCCCGAGAGCCCGCACGGCGTGCGGAACACCTCCTCCTCCTCCTCCTCCTCCTCCGCTCCTCCTCCTCCTCTCGTCCTCCTCCTCCTCCTCCTCCTCCTCCTCCTCCTCCTCCTCCCCCCCCTCCTCCTCCTCCTCCTCCTCCTCCTCCTCCTCCTCCTCCTCCTCCTCCTCCTCCTCGGCCCAGAACGCCAAAAATATACGGCCCTGTCCCCAGGGCGTCTCCAGGACGCTCCCCGACGGCCCCGGGAGGCCCCTGGGCCGCTCGCCGACGATTACTTGGCACCGCTCGGACGTGTGCATTTTTCCCCTTCGGCGAGGACCATCGAGGAGCATCCTCGATCACCTGGCGCACAAAGCCACGCACGAAACCGCTAAAAGCACAGGGAATGGACGTCCGAGCGATGGCCAGACTACACGACCCCCAGACTGCCCCAAGAAACTTCCCACAAGCTCCAAACCCAGCCCCACGCCCCACACTGAGCCCCGACACCTCCAGAAGGCCGCTCGCCGACGGCCCTCCCTTGGGCCCCCGGCTCGGCCCAGCACGGCCTCCCAGCGAGCCTTCAGCACGCTCCCCGACGGCCCCAGAAGGCCCCTGGGCCGCTCGCCGACGACTCCACGACCCCCAGATCGCTCCAAGACGACTTCCCGCAAGCCCAGCCCCAAACCGAGCCCCGACACCTCCAGAAGGCCCCTGGGCCACTGGCCTATGGCTCCCTCGCCCCCAGCTCGGCCCAACACGGCCTCCCAGCGAGCCTTCAGCACGCTCCCCGACGGCCCCAGAAGGCCCCTGGTCCGCTCGCCGACGGCTCCACGACCCCCAGATCGCTCCAAGACGACTTCCCGCAAACCCCAAACCAAGCCCCATACCCCACACCGAGCCCCGACACCTCCAGAAGGCCCCTGGGCCCACTGGCCTATGGCTCCCTCGCCCCCAGCTCGGCCCAACACGGCCTCCCAGCGAGCCTTCAGCACGCTCTCCGACGGCCCCAGAAGGCCCCTGGTCCGCTCGCCGACGGCTCCACGACCGCCAGATCGCTCCAAGACGACTTCCCGCAAACCCCAAACCAAGCCCCATACCCCACACCGAGCCCCGACACCTCCAGAAGGCCCCTGGGCCACTGGCCTATGGCTCCCTCGCCCCCCAGCTCGGCCCAACACAGCCTCCCAGCGAGCCTTCAGCACGCTCCCCGACGGCCCCAGAAGGCCCCTGGTCCGCTCGCCGACGGCTCCACGACCGCCAGATCGCTCCAAGACGACTTCCCGCAAACCCCAAACCAAGCCCCATACCCCACACCGAGCCCCGACACCTCCAGAAGGCCCCTGGGTCACTGGCCTATATGGCTCCCTCGCCCCCAGCTCGGCCCAACACGGCCTCCCAGCGAGCCTTCAGCCCACTCTCTTCCGACGGCCCCAGAAGGCCCATGGTCCGCTCGCCGACGGTCCACGACCGCAGATCGCTCCAAGACGACTTCCAGCAAACCCCAACCAAGCCACCATACCCCAAACGAGCCCCGAACACCTCCAGAAGGCCCCTGGGCCAAGGGCCTGCACACGCCCTCGCCCCAGCTCGGCCCAACACGCCTCCCAGCGAGCCTCAGCACGCTCCCCGACGGCCCCAGAAGGCCACTGTCCGCTCGCCGACGGCTCCACGACCGCCAGACGCTCCAAGACGACTTCCCGCAAACCCCAAACCAAGCCCCATACCCCACACCGAGCCCCGACACCTCCAGAAGGCCCCTGGGTCACTGGCCTATATGGCTCCCTCGCCCCCAGCTCGGCCCAACACGGCCTCCCAGCGAGCCTTCGGCACGCTCCCCGACGGCCCCAGACGGCCCTTGGTCCGCTGGCCGACGGCTCCACGACCGCCAGATCGCTCCAAGACGACTTCCCGCAAACCCCAAACCAGCCCCCATACCCCACACCGAGCCACGAACATCCCAGAAGGCACCTGGGCCACGGCATATGGCCTCCCTCGCCCCCAGCTCAGGCCCAACACGGCCTCCCAGCCGAGCCTTCAGCACGCTCACCGACGGCCCAGAAGGCCCTGGTCCCGCTCGCCGACGGCTCCACGACCGCCAGATCGCTCCAAGACGACTTCCCGCAAACCCCAAACCAAGCCCCATACCCCACACCGAGCCCCGACACCTCCAGAAGGCCCCTGGGTCACTGGCCTATATGGCTCCCTCGCCCCCAGCTCGGCCCAACACGGCCTCCCAGCGAGCCTTCGGCACGCTCCCCGACGGCCCCAGACGGCCCTTGGTCCGCTGGCCGACGGCTCCACGACCGCCAGATCGCTCCAAGACGACTTCCCGCAAACCCCAAACCAAGCCCCATACCCCACACCGAGCCCCGACACCTCCAGAAGGCCCCTGGGTCACTGGCCTATATGGCTCCCTCGCCCCCAGCTCGGCCCAACACGGCCTCCCAGCGAGCCTTCGGCACGCTCCCCGACGGCCCCAGACGGCCCTTGGTCCGCTGGCCGACGGCTCCACGACCGCCAGATCGCTCCAAGACGACTTCCCGCAAACCCCAAACCAAGCCCCATGCCCCACACCGAGCCCCGACACCTCCAGAAGGCCCCTGGGCCACTGGCCTATGGCTCCCTCGCCCCCAGTTCGGCCCAACACAGCCTCCCAGCGAGCCTTCAGCACGCCCCCCGACGGCCCCAGAAGGCCCCTGGTCCGCTCGCCGACGGCTCCACGACCGCCAGATCGCTCCAAGACGACTTCCCGCAAACCCCAAACCAAGCCCCATACCCCACACCGAGCCCCGACACCTCCAGAAGGCCCCTGGGTCACTGGCCTATATGGCTCCCTCGCCCCCAGCTCGGCCCAACACGAGCCTCCCAGCGAGCCTTCAGCACGCTCCCCGACGGCCCCAGAAGGCCCCTGGTCCGCTCGCCGACGGCTCCACGACCGCCAGATCGCTCCAAGACGACTTCCCGCAAACCCCAAACCAAGCCCCATACCCCACACCGAGCCCCGACAACCTCCAGAAGGCCCCTGGGCCACTGCCTATGGCTCCCTCGCCCCCAGCTCGGCCCAACACGGCCTCCACCGCGAGCCTCAGCCGCTCCCCGACGGCCCCAGACGGCCCTTGGTCCGCTGGCCGACGGCTCCACGACCGCCAGATCGCTCCAAGACGACTTCCCGCAAGCCCCAAACCAAGCCCCATACCCCACACCGAGCCCCCGACACCTCCGGAAGGCCCCTCGGCCGCTCGCCAACGGCTCCCTCGCCCTCAGCTCGGCCCAAAGCGGCCTCCCATAGAGCCTTCAGCACGCCCCTGGGCGCTCGCCGACGGCACGACACCCGCATCGCCCCGAGATGGCTTCCTGCAAGCCCCAAACCAAGCCCCGTACCCCCCACACCGAGCCCTCTCGCCCCCCGACGGCCTCCCAGATAGCCTCCAGGACGGCCCCCAACGGCTCCAGAAGGACCTTCCCATGACGCCGGAACCTGCTCAACCCCACCCCAGGCCCTGCATCACTCTGAGCTTCCCCAGACCCTCTCAGGAGCTTCCTGTCGACCCCAGCTGCGGCCGCGGCATGCTCTCACGGTCTCAGATGCCGTTGTTACCCAGGCCTCGCAGCACTGGTAAGCCCCAGACCAAGCCCCATAACTACCCCACCCCGAGCTCTAGACGCTTTGACCAATTCCAGACCTTCTCAACCGCCTCGTGTCGCTCCACAGCCGCACCACGCTCCAGACCCCACCCTGGCGCCCAGACCACTCCGACCACTCGAAGCTGCCGCGCACACCACCCCGAACCCTAGACCAGTCCGAGCTGCCCCAGACCCTCTCATAGGGCGACGAGATCTATACATATCCACTGCTCCTGGCCAGGCCCATCCTGGGCCCAGGAGCTGTGTATATGCCTCCCTGGCCAAGCCAGGAGGGCGTATACACCGCTCCTTGGCCCAGGATTGGCCTGGCCAGGAGCAGTGGATATGCATAGATCTCGTCGCCCTATCTCAGGAGCCTCCTGTCGCACCCCAGGCGCGCTGCGCCCTGGACCCCAGCCCAGACCCTGCACCACTCGGAGCTCCCCCTGACCTCGAGAGACTCACGTTCGGGCTCCGGACCTCCAGGCCCTCAGAGCTCTTGAGGGCCCACAGCTTCGCGAAGCCGCTGAGGTCCAACGGGCTCCTCCTCCTCCTCCTCCTCCTCCTCCTCCTCCTCCTCCTCCTCCTCCTCCTCCTCCTCCTCCTTGTACCAACTCCGCGGGCCGCCGAGCGAGTCTCCGGGGCGCCCAGCCCCAGAGCGGAGAGCCCGCAGACCTCCACCCCGGGCACCCCGGCAGGGGTGACGGGGGGGGACCTTCCGGGACCCGGAAGCCCCGAGGCAGGCCCCAGGCCCCACGCCAGGCCCTCTGGACCCGTCCGACCTGTCCCAGGCCCCCTCAGGAGTTTTCGGATCGTGGACCCCCCTCCAGCCCTGGAGTTCAGTCGGGCCTGTCCCCCTACAGGGGGATTTTCGACGAAACAAACAAAATTATCCCAGTGCGGCCCTACCTAGGAGTTGGAGCCTCTAGGAAAGCAACATTACTAGGAGCGGTAAACGCCTTCCTCCTCCTTCTCCTCATCGTCGTAGTTGTAACAGTAGCGGTAGTAGTAGCATGGAACATACGTGCGCACACACATGTCTATATAGTACATATATATACACATATAGCAGCAGCAGCAGCAGCAGCAGCAGTAGTGGTGGATGCTGTGTTGCGCTATGCTATGTTTTGCTATGCTATGATATGCTCTGCTATGCTATGCTATGCTATGCTATGCTATGCTATGCTATGCTGCGCAATGCTATGCTGGGCTAGGCTAGGCTAGGCTATGATATGCTATGCTATGCTACGCTATGCTATGCTGCGCTATGCTATGCTGCGCTATGCTATGCTATGCTATGCTATGCTTTTGCTTTGCCTTCGCTGTTGCCTTCACTTTTGCCTTTGCTTTTGCTTGGCACCCAGGGAGCGCAACTGGGGGAACCGCGCGTTTGCTTTTACCTTTGCTGTTGCTTTTGCTTGGCTCCCAGGGGACTGGGGGAACCGCCCGGGGCGCTTTCCACTGCCCGGCCCCTTTAAGCTAGAGAGTAAGAACCCTTCTAGGCAGAGCCCAGGTAGGGAAAAATACCCCCAAAATAATCCAAAAATAGCTCGAAAATAGTATGGGGATTATTTTAGGGGGTATTGTTCTACCTCTTTAGGGTATGTTTCAGTTGTTTTTTTGTTTAACTATATACATATAAGATAATATAAAAGATCCTTCTGCATGGGGGACACGCCCGACGTAGCCCTGGAGCAGGAAGCCCCCAGGACCAGCACCTCCGTGGCACCCCAGGCAGGGGGTGACCCGGAGGACCTGCCCCTGGCCCCGCAAGCCCCACACCGAGCCCCAGGCTCCAAGCCAGGCCCTGGACTTAAAGTCGGGCCTTTCCCCCTACAGAGGGATTTTCGACGACAAATGAAATATCCCCCCCAAAATAGTAAAAAAATAGTCTGGGGACTAATGTTTGAGTATTTTTCGACCTTTTGGGTTTTTTTCCCCAAACAGCTTGCTGAACGGGGTGCTGTTGTGATAGAAGCTAACTCCGGCCGAGGGAAGTCGGAGCAGAGACATCCTCACAAAAAATTGATGGTCCGGGCCGTTTCGCTTGCGACATCCTCACAACTCTCGTTTCTGAGTTGGCCGGGATTGGCCGTTTCGCCTGAGACATCCTCGAAAAGTTGCGCTCCGGGACGCCCCGCGAGAGGTGGTCCGGGCCGTTTCGCTTGAGACATCCTCGAAACTCTGAGCCCCGAGGTGCCGTGCGAGAGGTGGTCAGGCCTGTTTCGCCTGAGACATCCTCAAAACTCTGAGCCCCGAGGTGCCGTGCGAGAGGTGGTCCGGCCCGTTTCGCCTGAGACATCCTCGAACTTCTGAGCTCTGAGATGCCCTGCGCGAGGTGGTCCGGCCCGTCTCGCCTGAGACATCCTCGCATCTCTGAGCTCTGAGATGCCGTGCGCAAGGTGGTCCGGCCTGTTTCGCACAAGACATTCTCGCAACTCTGAGCTCCCAGATGCCGCGCAAGAGGTGGTCCAGCCTGGGGGCCCAGAAGACCGCATGTTACATACCCTCCCTGGGACCCTGGGAGCCCGCCTGAGATATCCTCGAACTTCTGAGCTCTGAGATGCCCTGCGCGAGGTGGTCCGGCCAGTCTCGCCTGAGACATCCTCGCAACTCTGAGCTCTGAGATGCCGTGCGCAAGGTGGTCCGGCCTGTTTCGCACAAGACATTCTCGCAACTCTGAGCTCCCAGATGCCGCGCAAGAGGTGGTCCAGCCTGGGGGCCCAGAAGACCACATGTTACATATCCCCCCTGGGACCCTGGGAGCCCCAGGAGGCCCCAGAGAGCTCCAGGAGGCCGCAGGACGCCCAGGACAGGCCCCAGGGGTCCGCAGGAGATTCCCAGGAGGCTCCCAGGAGGAGGCCCCCTATCAGAACGTGTCAAGTTAATACACATCCGGTGCCGATTCGTTGATTTTCCCTGCTCTTGTGGCCCCCCCTCCATTTTGAGGAGCCCAAGCGGCCACAGGTTAGATATTCCCCCTGGGAGCTCCAAGAGGCTTCAGGAAACCCCAAGGGGAGTTCAGGAGGCCACAGGAGGCCCAGGAGGAAGCCCCAGGAGGTCCCCAGGAGGCCCCAAAAGGCACCAGGAGGCCCCGCAACTCTGAGCTCTGAGATGCCGTGCGCAAGTTGGTCCGGCCCGTTTCGCCTGAGACATTGTCGCAGCACGTTTCGCCCGAGACACCGGCCCGTTTCGCCTGAGACATCCTTGCAACTCTGAGCTCTGAGATGCCGTGCGCAAGTTGGTCCGGCCCGTTTCGCACAAGACATTCTCGCAACTCTGAGCTCCCAGATGCCGCGCAAGAGGTGGTCCAGCCTGGGGGCCCAGAAGACCACATGTTACATATCCCCCCTGGGACCCTGGGAGCCCCAGGAGGCCCCAGAGAGTTTCAGGAAGCCGCAGGACGCCCAGGACAGGCCCCAGGGGTCCGCAGGAGATTCCCAGGAGGCTCCCAGGAGGCCCCAGGAGGCCCCCTATCAGAACGTGTCAAGTTAATACGCATCCGGTGTCGATTCGTTGATTTTTCCTGCTCTTGTGGCCCCCCCCCTATTTTGGGGGGCCCCGACGGCCACAGGTTAGATATCCCCCTGGGAGCCCCAAGAGGCTTCAGGAAGCCCCAGGTGGGGTCCAGGAGGCCACAGGAGGCCCAGGAGGAAGCCCCAGGAGGTCACCAGGAGGCCCCAGGAGGCCCACGCAACTGTGAGCTCTGAGACGCCACGCTCGAGGTGGTCCGGCCCGTTTCGCCTGAGACTTCCTCGCAGCACGTTTCGCCCGAGACATCGTCGCAACTCTGGGGTCCGAGATGCCGCGCGCGAGGTGGTCCAGCCCGTTACGCCTGAGGCATCCTCGCAACTCTGGGCTCCGAGATGCCCTGCGCGAGGTGGTCTGGCCCATCTCGCCAGAGACATTCTCGCAATTCTGAGCTCTGAGATGCCGTGTGCAAGGTGGTCGGGCCCGTTTCGCACAAGACCTTCTCGCAATCCTGAGCTCTTAGATGCTGCGCAAGAGGTGGTCCAGCCTGGGGGCCCAGAAAACCACATGTTACATATCCCCCCTGGGACCCTGGGAGCCCCAGGAGGCCCCAGAGAGCTCCAGGAGGCCGCAGGACGCCCAGGACAGGCACCAGGGGTCCACAGGAGATTCCCAGGAGGCTCCCAGGAAGCCCCAGGAGGCCCCCTATCAGAACGTGTCAAGTTAATACACATCCGGTGTCGATTCGTTGATTCCCCAAACAGCTTGCTGAACGGGGTGCTGTTGTGATAGAAGCTAATTCCGGCCGAGGGAAAGCTAAGCAGAGACATCCTCAAACAAATGTGGTGGTCCGGCCCGTTTCGCCTGAGACATCCTCACAACTCTCGTTTCTGAGTTGTCCGGGATTGAGCGTTTCGCCTGAGACATCCTCCTAAATCTGAGCTCTGAGAGGCCGCGCGAGAGGTGGTCCGGGCCGTTTCGCTTGAGACATCCTCGAAACTCTGAGCTCCCAGATGCCGCGCGAGAGGTGGTCCGGGCCGTTTCGCCTGAGACATCCTCGCAACTCTGAGCTCCAAGATGCCGCGCGCGAGGTGGTCCGGCCCGTTTCGCCTGAGACATCCTCGAAACTCTGATCTCCCCGATGCCGCGCGCGAGGTGGTCCGGCCCGTTTCGCCTGAGACATCCTCGAACTTGTGAGCTCTGAGATGCCCTGCGCGAGGTGGTCCGGCCCGTCTCGCCTGAGAAATCCTTGTAACTCTGAGATCTGAGATGCCGTGCGCAGGGTGGTCCGGCCTGTTTCGCACAAGATATTCTCGCAACTCTGAGCTCTCAGATGCTGCGCAAGAGGTGGTCCAGCCTGGGGGCCAGAAGACCACATGTTACATATCCTCCATGGGACCCTGCGAGCCTCAGGAGGCCCCAGAGAGGTCCAGGAGGCCGCAGGACGCCCAGGACAGGCCCCAGGGGCCCCCAGGAGATTCCCAGGAGGCCCCAGGAGGCCCTCTATCAGAACGTGTCAAGTTAATACACATCCGGTGTCGATTCGTTGATTTTTCCTGCTCTTGTGCCCCCCCCTCCATTTGGAGAGGCCCAAGCGGCCACAGGTTAGATATCCCCCCTGGGAGCCCCAAGATGCTTCAGGAAACCTCAGGTGGAGTTCAGGAGGCCACAGGAGGCCCAGGAGGAAGCTCCAGGAGGTCCCCAGGAGGCCCAGGAGGCACCAGGAGGCCGCAGGACGCCCAGGACAGGCCCCAGGGGTCTCCAGGAGATTCCCAGGAGGCTCCCAGGAGGCCCCAGGAGGCCGCTTATCAGAACGTGTCAAGTTAATACACATCCGGTGTCGATTCGTTGATTTTTCCTGCTCTTGTGCCCCCCCCCCCTCCATTTGGAGAGGCCCAAACGGCCACAGGTTAGATATCCCCCCTGGGAGCCCCAAGAGGCTTCAGGAAACCCCAGGTGGAGTTCACGAGGCCACAGGAGGCCCAGGAGGATGCTCCAGGAGGTCCCCAGGAGGCCCCAGGAGGCAC
This sequence comes from Prorocentrum cordatum, assembly GCA_963575745.1. NCBI lineage: Eukaryota > Dinophyceae > Prorocentrales > Prorocentraceae > Prorocentrum > Prorocentrum cordatum. The sequence continues at coordinate 18,884 of CAUYUJ010014150.1, forward strand.
CAGGAGGCCCCCGCAACTCGGAGCTCTGAGACGCCGCGCTCGAGGTGGTCCAGCCCGTTTCGCCTGAGACTTCCTCGCAGCACGTTTCGCCCGAGACATCGTCGCAACTCTGGGGTCCGAGATGCCGCGCGCGAGGTGGTCCAGCCCGTTACGCTGGAGACATCCTCGCAACTCTAGGCTCCGAAATGCCGTTCGCGATGAAGAGGAGGTGGAGGAGGAGGAGGAGGAGGAGGAGGAGGAGGAGGAGGAGATGGAAGGGAGAAGGAGGAGGCGGATGATGTGCATGAGGGAGCAGGCAGGAGGAGGGGGAGGTCCCAGAGAGCTTCAGGAGGCCGCAGGACGCCCAGGACAGGCCCCAGGGGTCCGCAGGAGATTCCCAGGAGGCTCCCAGGAGGCCCCAGGAGGCCCTCTATCAGAACGTGTCAAGTTAATACACATCCGGTGTCGATTCGTTGATTTTTCCTGCTCCTGTGGCCCCCCCCTGTATTTGGAGAGGCCCAAACGGCCACAGGTTAGATATCCCCCCTGGGAGCCCCAAGATGCTTCAGGAAACCTCAGGTGGAGTTCAGGAGGCCACAGGAGGCCCGGGAGGCCCCAGGAGGCCCCAGGAGGCACCAGGAGGCCCCCGCAACTCGGAGCTCTGAGACGCCGCGCTCGAGGTGGTCCGGCCCGTTTCGCCTGAGACTTCCTCGCAGCACGTTTCGCCCGAGACATCGTCGCAACTCTGGGGTCCGAAATGCCGCGCGCGAGGTGGTCCAGCCCGTTACGCTGGAGACATCCTCGCAACTCTGGGTTCCGAGATGCCTTTCGGGATGAAGAGGAGGTGGACGAGGAGGAGGAGGAGGAGGAGGAGGAGGAGGCATGTTTTAACATGCCATGCCAGCCCGCACTAGGCGGGCACGCAATCGACCTTGGAAACCGCAGTGGGTCTAAAAACCCTGTTTGGGGATACTGCACTCCGGCTATAATTTTTCTTGCCCTTGTGGCAGATATCTATCCCCCCCTGGGAGCCCCAAGAGGCTTCAGGAAGCCCCAGGCGGGGTCCAGGAGGCCACAGGAGGCCCAGGAGGAAGCCCCAGGAGGTCACCAGGAGGTCCCAAGAGGCCCCAGGAGGTCCCCGCAACTCGGAGCTCTGAGACGCCGCGCTCGAGGTGGTCCGGCCCGTTTCGCCTGAGACTTCCTCGCAGCACGTTTCGCCCGAGACATCGTCGCAACTCTGGGGTCCGAAATGCCGCGCGCGAGGTGGTCCAGCCCGTTACGCCTGAGACATCCTCGCAACTCTGGGCTCCGAGATGCCCTGCGCGAGGTGGTCCGGCCCATCTCGCCTGAGACATCCTCGCAACTCTGAGCTCTGAGATGCCGTGCGCAAGGTGGTCTGGCCCGTTTGGCACAAGACATTCTCGCAACTCTGAGCTCCCAGATGCTGCGCAAGAGGTGGTCCAGCCTGGGGGCCCAGAAGACCACATGTTACATATCCCCCCTGGGACCCCGGGAGCCCCAGAAGGCCCCAGAGAGCTTCAGGAGGCCGCAGGACGCCCAGGACAGGCCCCAGGGGTCCGCAGGAGATTCCCAGGAGGCCCCCTATCAGAACGTGTCAAGTTAATACGCATCCGGTGTCGATTCGTTGATTTTTCCTGCTCTTGTGGCCCCCCCCCATTTTGGGGGGCCCCGACGGCCACAGGTTAGATATCCCTCCTGGGAGCCCCAAGAGGCTTCAGGAAGCCCCAGGTGGGGTCCAGGAGGCCACAGGAGGCCCAGGAGGAAGCCCCAGGAGGTCACCAGGAGGTCCCAGGAGGCCCCAGGAGGTCCCACAACTCGGAGCTCTGAGACGCCGCGCTCGAGGTGGTCCGGCCTGTTTCGCCTGAGACTTCCTCGCAGCTCGTTTCGCCCGAGACATCGTCGCAACTCTGGGGTCCGAAATGCCGCGCGCGAGGTGGTCCAGCCCATTACGCTAGAGACATCCTCGCAACTCTGGGCTCCGAGATGCCGTTCGGGATGAAGAGAGGAGGAGGAGGAGGAGGAGGAGGAGGAGGAGGAGGAGGAGGCATGTTTAACATGCCATGCCAGCCCGCACTGGACGGGCACGCAATCGACCTTGGAAACCGCAGTGGGTCTAAAAACCCTGTTTGGGGATACTGCACTCCGGCTATAATTTTGGGGGTGTATTTTTTTCGTCGAAAATCCCCCCGGTAGGGGCACAGGCCCGATTTAACCCTAGACCACTCCCAGCTGCCCGAGGCACCTTCCAGAGGCTCCTCTGGCTCCCAAGCCGCAGTGCGCACTCCCTGTTTCGGGATCTGCCAGTCTCGGCTCGTAGGGCCCCCCTCCGCCATAGCCTGAAATGGAAAATGTGGAGGAGAATTCGAAGGAGGAGGAGGAGGCGGAGGAGGAGGAGGAGGAGGAAGGAGAAGGAAGGAGGAGGAAGGAGGAGGAGGAGGAGGAGGAGGAACACGAACAATACAGCACTGCATATGCTACCTGTGAAAACAACGTGTTTTTGATCATCGCGTCCGGGCCTGGGGCGATTAGCAAACACCCAGCGTTGTTTACGCTTGCAGCTCGGTGCCCTCGGGGCTCTCTGGCCCAACATAGCCCAACAGGAAGTCCCATGGTTCAAGAAAGCTGATTTGAGGCCATCTCAACTGGAAGCAGTTAGCCAGTCTGAGGCTGGTTCATTGTTAGCGCCCGAAGGTGGCTCGGTCCCAAGCGCCCGATCCAAAAATCGACCCAGAGCGAGATGCCGCGGCATCTCGCTCACAGGCATATCGGGTGCCCGGAAGACCATCACGAAACCCTCCATGAACCCCAAGAGGACCCGACCATACTCCCACAGTGGCCCAAAGGGACACGACGCAGACTTCTGGGGGCCCCAAGAACCGCCCCGGCAGCTTTCCAGAGGCTTCCAAGAGGTCCCCACCAGCTTCCCCAAAGAGCTCCAGAGGCCTTCAAGACGCTTCCAAGATGCCCCAGACAGGCTCGCAGGAGGACCCAACATGCCCCCGACTCGGCCCCAGAGACACCTGAGCTGCTCAACTTCGACGAGCTGTTCACCCACGGTGTGCGAGTCCCAGGTTCAGCAAACCATGGACTTAATCCACTCGTCTCTTCTACAATGCGGCGACCTTTGCGTGCGAGAAAGGTCTCTGTCTTGACCGGTGATTCCGACCCCAAAAACAGCTCAGGGGGGGCCCAGGCGCCCTAAAAACTGACTCAAACGGCCTCGGGACAGCTCCGAGAGCCATGGGACCTTCAAGACAGCCCCAGAGTCCCAAGACGGCCGAGGAGGGCCTCCAGGAGAGCCCGAAGAGGCCCAAAGCGTTCCAGTCTCTCAGGGAAACGCACATGTTTACTATGTTCCGTTTTTTCGCCCTCACAGCGTTCAAGACAGCTAGACAGGCCCTTCATCTCGCCCCAAGACGCGCCCAGAGGCCTCCAGGAGGGCCCCCAAACGGCCCCACACGGCCCAGGGACGGCTCCAGAGGCGCCCGAGACGGCCCACAGCTCCAAGAGCAGCCAATAATGGCCCAAGAGGCGCCCAAGACGCTCCCAGGCAGCCCCACGACGGCCCATGAGGCACCCAAGAGGGCCCCAAGAGATCCCCAGGAGGCCTAAAAGAGGCCCCGAAACGACCCCCAAGAGGTATGTGGCCTCAACATTGCTTCTAATCAAGCGGGCGGACGTGAGGCGACCCAAGAGGCTCCCAAGACGGCCCCAGAAAGCCCCAAGAGACCCCCAGGAGGCCGAACAGAGGCTCCAAAATGGCCCCCAAGAGGAAAGTGGCCTCGACATGGCCTCTCGTAGAGGGGAGCGGACGAGAGGCGAGAGGCTGATCGCAGGCCCACCCGAAGATGCAGCGGGGATGGCGGACGTCGCGGCTCACGGCGTGATGATGGCGTGGAGCACTCGCCATCGCGGCGTCTCCACGCCCGGTGCACAGCGCCTTCCACGTTGAGGCGCCGTCTTTTGCTTTTTTTTTGCTTGTATTCCCTCCCTTCTCTTTCACCAGCGCCTCCCATCCCAATCTCTTCCCCTGCTCTGCCCGGGGGCCTGCTTTTGAAGACCGGACCCCTTCCCCCGGGGTAGGTATCTGTCTGGACCCCACTTTTCATGGCCCCGGGTTTCGAACACTGCCCATGCCTCCCATGCCCATCCCCTTCGGCACTCTACCCGGAGGCCTGCCCCTGAATTCAGTCTGGAAGCTGTCCCCGGGGGCACGGATGCGTCATGCCCCCCCGGGGCCCGACAGCGGCCCCGGAGCGGCCCTGTGCGAAGTCCACAGCACGGCGGGCAGATGGCGGCGAACCAGACCCCTCCGGGCCGGTCCGGGGGGGGCCCCCCCCGTAAAAGGGCGAGAACGCCCTATAGGTCCGTTCCCGTTCCCGTTCCCGTTCCCGTTCCCGCCCTGTCGCGTGCCCGTCTACCCCCCCGCGGCCTTCTAGCCGACCCAAGAAACGCGAACGGGAACAGAAACGGCAAGCCTCCCACGGCCTCCCAGGGCCTCCCAAACGACCCAAGAGGCCTCCCAGAGGCCTCCCGGACAACCCAAGAGGCCTCCCAGAGGCCTCCCAGAGGCCTACTGCTACTACTACTACTACTACTACTACTACTACTACTACTACTAATAATAATAATACTACTACTACTAATACTAACTACTACTACTAATAATAATACTACTACTAATACTAGCTACTACTACTACTACTACTACTACTACTACTACTACTACTACTACTACTACTACTACTACTACTACTACTACTACTACTACTACTACTACCTACTACCTACTACCTACTACCTACTACTACTACTACTACTACCTACCGACCTACCTACCTACCTACCTACCTACCTACCTACCTACTTACCTACCTACCTACCTACCTACCTACCTACTACTACCTACCTACCACCTACCTGCTACCTACTACCTACTACCTACTACCTACTACCTACTACCTACTACCTACTACCTACTACCTACTACCTACTACCTACTACCTACTACCTACTACGTACTACTACTAACTACTACTACTACTACTACTACTACTGCTGCTACTACTGTACTACTACTACTACTACTACTACTACTACTACTACTACTACTACTACTACAACTACTACTACTACTACTACTACTACTACTACTACTACTACTACTACTACTACTACTACTACTACTACTACATTACTACTACTACTACTACTACTACTACTACTACTACTACTACTACTACTACTACTACTACTACTACTACTACTACTAGTACTTCTACTACTATTACAGATACTACTACTACTACTACTACGACTACTACTACTACTACTACTACTACTACTACTACTACTACTACTACTACTACTACTACTACTACTACTACTACTGCTACTACCACTACTACCACTTCTACCTCTACTGGTATTACTACTACTACTACTACTACTACTAAAAAAAAGAGAGAGAGAGAGAGACAGGGAAGACGAGAGAGAGAGAGAGAGAGGACGAGAGAGAGAGAGAGAGGACGAGAGACGGAGAGGACGAGAGCACAGGAAGAAGAGCGGGAACGGGAACGGGAACAGGAACGGGAACGGGAACGGACCCCTGGGGCGTTCATTTTTTTTTTGCGGGCCCCCCCCCGGGGCCCCGGCCGCTCCGGGCGGGCCCTCGGAGCCGCCTCGGCAGCCTTCGGAGAGGCCCCGCTGGCGCGGGAGACGGCGCGAGACGGCCGAATTCATGGCGACCCAGACAGCCCAAGAGGCACCCATGACGCCCCAGGACCGCCCCAAGAGACTCCCAGGGAGTGCTTCCGGAGGCCGAATCATTGATTTTCTATGGTTTTCCCTTCTATTCTTTTTCCCAACCATCCTGTGGTGTTGGGTCCTCGTTTTGAAGAGACGTCGCCCCGCGTTCTCCTCCTCTCCTCTCCTCCTCCCCCTCCTCCCTCCCTCCTCCCTCCTCCCCATCTTCCCTGCGTTTCACCCACCCAGTACAGCGTTTCGCGGCCCCATAGGGAGCTCCACTGAAGGTCCCAGTGGCAGCGTTCGCATGGCAGCCTCGGGCCGCTTCGGCACACCCCTCACGAGGATCGTGGCCCCATGGGGAGCTCCACCGAAAGGCTCCAGTGGCAGCGTTCGCATGGCGGCCTCGGGCCATTTCGGCACGCCCCTCACGAGGATCGTGGCCCCAAGGGAGCTCCACCGAAGGTCCCAGTGGCAGCGTTCGCATGGCGGCCTCGGGCATTTCGGCACACCCCCACGAGGATCGTGGCCCCATGGGGAGCTCCACCGAAGGTCCCAGTGGCAGGGTTCGCATGGCGGCCTCGGGCCATTTCGGCACACCCCTCACGAGGATCGTGGCCCCATGGGGAGCTCCACCGAAGGCCCCAGTGGCAGGGTTCGCATGGCGGCCTCGGGCCATTTCGGCACACCCCTCACGAGGATCGTGGCCCCATAGGGAGCTCCACCGAAGGCGCCAGTGGCAGGGTTCGCATGGCGGCCTCGGGCCATTTCGGCAAACCCCTCACCAGGATCGTGAGGATCGTGGCCCCATAGGGAGCTCCACCGAAGGCGCCAGTGGCAGGGTTCGCATGGCGGCCTCGGGCCATTTCGGCAAACCCCTCACCAGGATCGTGGCCCCATGGGGAGCTCCACCGAAGGCGCCAGTGGCAGGGTTCGCATGGCGGCCTCGGGCCAGTTCGGCGCACCCCTTATGAGGATCGTGGCCCCATAGGGAGCTCCACCGAAAGGCTCCAGTGGCAGCGTTCGCATGGCGGCCTCGGGCCATTTCGGCACGCCCCTCACGAGGATCGTGGCCCGTTAGGGAGCTCCACCGAAGGTCCCAGTGGCAGGGTTCGCATGGCAGCCTCGGGCCGCTTCGGCACACCCCTCACGAGGATCGTGGCCCCATGGGGAGCTCCACCGAAAGCGCCAGTGGCAGGGTTCGCAAGGCGGCCCCGGGCCATTGCGGCGCACCCCTCACGAGGATCGTGGCCCCATAGTTGTGTTGCTTCAACAACCGCGCCTGGGCGTCGTACTCCGCCTTGCCGACGTGCAACGCCACTTCCTCCCTCATGGCTCTCAAAGCCCTCTCCTGGTTCTGCTCCTCGGTCAGAGGGGCGTCGTCGTCGGCACCCGCGAAGACGGCCACGAACGTGTTCCTGAGCATGTCGGGCTCCGGCGGGAAGCCGTGGCCACATAGGGAGCGCGGGCGAAAATGGTATTCACAATTGCGGCATTCACAACTGCATATGGTTGGGTCCGTCGCCAGGCTAATTTTATGTTCTCACTTTTTCCGCCTTCAGCCGCCCAAGACACCTTCAGGGGCCTCCCAGATCGTGCCGGAGCGGCGCTCCCAAGAGCGCCTTAACACGGCCTAAGAAACCTCCAAGACAGCTCCCAAGACGGTCCCGGAGGGCCCCAAGAGAAGCCCCAGAGAGGCCTAAAAGGGCCCCAGAGGCCCCCAAGCCGGCCCAGGCCGGCCCCAGAAGGTCCCGAGCTGGCCTCGCAGGGCCCCAAGACGGCTACAGAGGGCCCCAGGACAGCCCGAGAGCCCCCCCAGAGGCCGAATGCGTTAACTGTTCGATGCTGTTTCTATGTTTTTCGTGGTCTACCCTTTTCGGGCTTCCGCCGCCCAAGACGGCCTCGGGGGCCCCCCCAGGTCGTGCCAGGGCGGCCCCAGAGGCTCCCAAGAGCGCCCCAGCACGGCCCAAGAAAGCCCCAAGGCGGTTGCAGGATGGCCCCGGGGCGATCCCGGAGCGCCCCAAGAAAAGCCCCAGAGAGGCCCAAAGGGTCCCAGAGGATCCGCCTGAAGCCCCAGGGCAGGCCCAAGCAGGCCCCAAGCAGCCCCCAAGAGGCCCCAAAAGGGTTTTCAAAGCGGCTTCAAGTGGATTCCAAGAGAGCCCACAAGCATGTGGAGTGACGCCGCTTGCTTTTGGATTCTCTCTGGGCCCACTTGGGGCACTTGGGGCGCTGTCCGAGCGCTCCCGGAGGCCGCCTCAGTCCCGCCTGAAGCCGCAGGGTAATTAGGCAGGAGCGGGCCCCATGAGACCACAAGGAGGCTTCGAAGACGCTTGAGGTGCATTCCGAGCGAGCCCCAAAGCAAGTGGAGTGACGCAACGTCCTTTTGGGCCCTCTTGGGGTGCTTTTGGGGCCCTGTTGGAGCCCTCCAGGAGCTCGCCTGACTTCTGCCCCGAGCCCCAGGGTAGCTCCGAGAGGGCCCCGAGAAGCTTCAAGGGGAGACCCCCAGAGAGTTCCCAAAGCCCTCCAAGGTGGCCCACAAGCAAGTGGCGTCACTCCACTTGCTTTTGAATTCTCTCCGGGCCCACTTGGGGCCCTCTCGGGGCGCTCCCAGGCGCCGCCTAAGACCCGCCTGAAGCCCCAGGGGAGGCAGGAGCGGGCCCCACGATCCCTGAGTTCATCGTCCGCATTCGATTATACATGCGACCGGACAGACAATCCCACAGAATGTTAGATGCGGCCGACGTCATCGTCGTTCGTCCACACTCGATGAGTAACGCGGCCAGAAGATATGCTTCCTTCTGTGCCGCAGGCACGCCCTACAAGCACTGTCCCCCTCAACGTCGACAGCGGTGATCACACCACAGCTGCACACCAGTCAGCTACAACGTTGGGATCAGTGCGTGCGAGAAGGGCGAACAGTGGCAGCGAGCCCTGGCGCTGCTGAGCGAGATGCGGGAGGCGAAGCTGGAGCCCGACGTCATCTATCCTGCAATACCGCGGACAACGCACGCGAAAAGAGCGAGCGGTGGCATTGAATCAGTCCCCTCCGGGCCGGTCCGGCGGCGCCCCCCGGGGCCCGGGCCGCTCCGGGCGGGCCTTCGGAGCCGCCTCGGTAGTCTTCGGAGAGGCCCCGATGGCGCAAGACTGCCGCACATGGCCCCTAGACAGCCCAAGAGGTACCATCACGCCCCAGGACCGACCGCTTCAAGAGACTCCCAAGGAGCTCTCCCAGAGGCCGAAATCATTTATTTTCTGTTACCAAAGCCGAAATCATTGATTTTCTGCTGTTCTTAAAATTTGTTTTGGGTATTCTCACCTTTTCCGCCTTCAGCCGCCCAAGACGCCCTCAGGGGCTTGCCAGATCGTGCCAGGGCGGCCCCAGAGGCTCCCAAGAACGCCCCAACACGGCCCAAGAAAGCCCCAAGACGGTTCCCAGTGGCCCCAAGACGGCCCTGGAGGGCCCCAAGAGAAGCCCAAAGGGTCCAGAGGCCCCCCAGGTCATGCCAGGGCGGCCCCAGAGACTCCCAGAGACGCCCACGGCCCCAAGACGACCCCGGAGGGCCACAAGGGAAGACCCAGAGAGGCCCAAAGGGTCCCAGAGGACCCGCCTGAAGCCCCAGCGCAGGCCGAAGCAGCCCCCAAGAGGCCCCAGAAGGGTTTTCAGAGCGGCTTCACGTGGATTCTCTCTGGGCCCACTTGGGGCACTTGGGGCGCTGTCCGAGCGCTCCCGGAGGCCGCCTCAGTCCCACCTGAAGCCGCAGGGTAGGCAGGAGCGGGCCTCACGAGACCACAAGGAGGCTTCAAAGACGCTTGAAGCGCGTTCTGAGCGAGCCCAAAAGCAAGTGGAGTGACGCCACTTCCTTTCGGGCCCTCTTGGGGTGCCCTTGGGGCCCCAGGAGCTCGCCTGACTTCTGCCCGGAGCCCCAGGGTAGCTCCGAGAGGGCTCCGAGAGGCTTCAAGGGAGACCCCCACAGAGCTCCCAAAGCCCTCCAAGATGGCCCACAAGCAAGTGGCGTCACTCCACTTGGGGCCCTCTCGGAGCGCTCCCAGGCGCCGCCTAAGACCCGCCTGAAGCCTCAGGGTAGGCCCAAGCAGGCCCTGGATTCCAAGAAAGCCCACAAGCAAGTGGAGTGACGCCACTTGCTTGTGGATTCTCTCTGGGCCCACTTGGGGCGCTCTCCGAGCGCTCGAGGCCGCCTCAGTCTCGCCCGAAGCCGCAGGGTAGGCAGGAGCGGGCCCCACGAGACCACAAGGAGGCTTCAAAGACGCTTGAAGCGCATTCCGAGCGAGCCCAAAAGCAATTGGAGTGACGCCACTTCCTTTTGGGCCCTCTTGTGGTGCACTTGGGGCCCTGTTGGAGCCTCCCAGGAGCTCGTCTGACTTCTGCCCGGAGCCCCGGGATAGTTCCTCAGTTCATCGTCCGCATTCGATTATACATGCGACCGGACAGACAATCCCACAAAATGTTTCGTGGATGCGGCCGACGTCATCGTCGTTCGTCCACACTCGATGAGTAACGCGACAGAAATGCTTCCTTCAGTGTCGCAGGGACGCCCTACAAGCACTGTCCCCCTCAACGTCGACAGCGGTGATCACACCACAGGTACACAATGGTCAGCTACAGTGCTGGGATCAGTGCGTGCGAGAAGGGCGAGCAGTGGCAGCGGGCCCTGGCGCTGCTGAGCGAGATGCGGGAGGCGAAGCTGGAGCCCAACGTATGCAGGGGCCAGCGCGTGAGGGAAAGGCGGGCCACGGGGAAAGCGCAGTCGGCGCCCCGGCGCCCCAGAGAGCCCCCGGACGGCCCCCGGACGGCTCCAAGACGGCTCCGAGACGCTCAAGAGGCCGCCCGATGGCCAAAGGACGGCTCCGAGCCGCTCAAGAGGCCGCCTGGACGGCCCCGGAAGCCCCCAAGGCAGGACAGGAGGCTCTCAAGACGGCCCTGGAGGACACCCCAGGAGAGCCCCAAAAGGCCAAAATTGTCCCATTCCCTTCGGGAAACGTAAATTTAGGGCATTTTCGTGCTTTTCGTTTCCGACGCGTCCACGACGGCCATAGAGGCCCTCAAGATCGCCCTAAGATGCCCCCATGAGGACCCCAAGACGGCCCAAGATGACCCCAGGACGGCCCAAGAGGCGCCCAGGACGGCCCAAGAGGTGCCCAAGACGGTCCCAGACAGCCCCAAGACAACCACCCGAGAGGCAACCAAGACGGCCCAAGAGGGCCCCCAGAGCCCACAGAACGCTTCAAAACGGCCCCACCACCGCTCTTGAGGCGCCCATGGCGGCCCAAGAGACGGCCCAAGGGCCCCAAGCGGCCCCAAAACGCTTCAAAGCGGCCCCAGTGCGGCTCCTGAGCGCCCCTGGCGGCCCACGGGGTACCCAAGACAGTTTCAAGAGCGGCGCAGGACTGCCTTAGACGACCCCCAGACGGTGCCCAAAAACTGCTCCAGACAACCCCCAGACGGCCCCGGACGGCCTCCACACGGCCCAAGAGGCACCGGCCTCAGGAGGCTTCCAGGAGGCCGAAAAGAAGCGCCGGGAGGCTCCTAAACGAGCCCCAGAGGCCCCAAGATCACGGCACCGAAGACAGCAACAACAGCAGCCAAAGACGGCCCGAAGACGGTCGCCAAACGGCTCCAAGCGCACCATGGGCCAGTCACAACACCTAGCCGATTCTGGGCCAGCGGGTCGGTGGCCCAGAATCGCTAAGGCCGCCCCGGAGGCGCCCGCGCGGTCCCGAGACGCGCCGGGCGGATTTCAGGGCTGGCGGCGCGGCGGCCCAGAATCGGCCCGTCGACTCTGGGCTGGCAGGCTGGTGGCCCAGAAGCGCCCCAGCCGACCCCGGGGCTCGGCGGGCGGGATTCTGGGCCGGCGGCGCGGTGGCCCAGAATCGATCCCGCCGATTCTGGGCTGGCGGGTTGGTGGCCCAGAAACGGGCAGGCCCGCCTCAGAGGCGCGAGAAGTGGCCCAGGGCGCGCTGGGCGGGATTCTTGGCTGGTGGCGCGACGGCCCAGAATCGGTCCCGCCGATTCTGGGCTGGCGGGCCTGCGGCCAAGAATCGTCCTGGCCGACCCCGGAAGCGCGCGCGGCGGCCCCTGGGCGCGCCAGGCGGGTGCTGGGTTGGCGTTAAGTCGGGCCTGTCTCTCTACAGGAGGGAAACTCGAAAATAACCAAAAAAAAATCCCAGTGCGACCCTACCTAGGAGTTGGAACCCCTAGGAAAGCAGCATTAGTAGTAACAGTAACGCTAAGCTAAAGCTAAGCTAAAGCTAAGCTAAAGCTAAGCTAAAGCTAAGCTAAAGCTAAGCTAAAGCTAAGCTAAAGCTAAGCTAAAGCTAGCTAAAGCTGAGCTAAAGCTGAGCTAAAGCTAAGCTAAAGCTAAGCTACAGCTAAGCTAGCTAAGCTAAAGCTAAGCTAAAGCTAAGCTAAAGCTAAGCTAAGCTAAGCTAAGCTAAGCTAAAGCTAAGCTAAAAGCTAAGCTAAAAACGCTAAGCGAAAAGCTAAGCGAAACGCTAAGCTAAAGCTAAGCTACAGCTAAGCTAAAGCTAAGCTAAAGCTAAGCTAAAGCTAAAGCTAAAGCTAAAGCTAAAGCTCCAGGGGACTGGGGGGAACCGCTCCCAGGGGACTGGGGGAACCGCCCGGGGCGCTTTACACTGCCCGGCCCCTTTAAGCTAAGAGAGTAAGAACCCTTCTAGGCAGAGCCTAGGTAGGGGAAAAAACATATGGGGACGATTTTTAGAATATTTACCTAACAGCGAAGACTGATAGGTTTCTAGTGGTGTCAAAAGAGAGCAGCCGATGACTCCACAGGGGGGTCTGGGCGGCATCCGGAGAGCTGTGTCCGAACTCGTGTCCGGACTCGCTTTTCGCAAACAGTCACACACTTCGTGCTCTTCGACCCCCCAGAACCAGAACTCCATTCCCGGGCCACATTCTGAATGCCCGGAGCCAACTGTAGGCCACTTCGTGCTCTTCGACTTCCCAGAACTCCATTCCCGGGCCACATTTTGAATGCCCGGAGCCAACTGTAGGCCACTTCGTGCTCTTCGAGTTCCCAGAACTCCATTCCCGGGCCACATTTTGGATGCCCGGAGCCAACTGTAGGCCACTTCGTGGTCTTCGACTTCCCAGAACTCCATTCCCGGGCCACATTTTGGATGCCCGGAGCCAACTGTAGGCCACTTCGTGGTCTTCGAGTTCCCAGAACTCCATTCCTGGGCATGATTTTGAATGCCCGGAGCCAACTGTAGGCCACTTCGTGTTCTTCGAGTTCCCAGAACTCCATTCCCGGGCCACATTTTGAATGCTGAGGCAGGCTGAGGAGGCTGAGGCAGGCTGAGGCTGAGGCAGGCTGAGGCTGAGGCCGAGGCTGAAGGCAGACTGAGGCTGAGGCTGAAGCAGGCTGAGGCTGAGGCTGAGGCAGGCTGAGGCTGAGGCTGAGGCAGGCTGATGCTGAGGCAGGCTGAGGCTGAGGCTGAGGCTGATGCAGGCTGAGGCTGAGGCTGAAGGCAGGCTGAGGCTGAGGCTGAGGCAGGCTGAGGCTGAGGCTGAGGCTGAGGCTGATGCTGAGGCAGGCTGAGGCTGAGGCTGAGGCTGATGCAGGCTGAGGCTGAGCAGGCTGAGGCTGAGGCTTGAGGCTGAGGCTGAAGCAGGCTGAGGCTGAGGCAGAGGCAGGCTGAGGCTGAGGCTGAGGCAGGCTGATGCTGATGGCAGGCTGAGGCTGAGGCTGAGGCTGATGCAGGCTGAGGCTGAGGCAGGCTGAGGCTGAGGCCGAGGCTGAAGGCAGACTGAGGCTGAGGCTGAAGCAGGCTGAGGCTGAGGCTGAGGCAGGCTGAGGCTGAGGCTGAGGCTGAGGCTGAGGCTGAGGCTGAGGCAGGCTGAGGCTGAGGCATGCTGAGGCTGAGGCCGAGGCTGAAGGCAGACTGAGGCTGAGGCTGAAGCAGGCTGAGGCTGAGGCTGAGGCAGGCTGAGGCTGAGGCTGAGGCAGGCTGATGCTGAGGCAGGCTGAGGCTGAGGCTGAGGCTGATGCAGGCTGAGGCTGAGGCAGGCTGAGGCTGAGGCCGAGGCTGGCAGACTGAGGCTGAGGCTGAAGCAGGCTGAGGCTGGCTGAGGCTGAGGCTGAGGCAGGCTGAGGCTGAGGCTGAGGCAGGCTGAGGCTGAGGCAGGCTGAGGCTGAGGCTGAGGCTGATGCAGGCTGAGGCTGAGGCAGGCTGAGGCTGAGGCCGAGGCTGAAGGCAGACTGAGGCTGAGGCTGAAGCAGGCTGAGGCTGAGGCAGGCTGAGGCAGGCTGAGGCTGAGGCAGGCAGGCTGATGCTGAGGCAGGCTGAGGCTGAGGCTGAGGCTGATGCAGGCTGAGGCTGAGGCAGGCTGAGGCTGAGGCCGAGGCCGACGGCAGACTGAGGCTGAGGCTGAAGCAGGCTGAGGCTGAGGCAGAGGCAGGCTGAGGCTGAGGCTGAGGCAGGCTGATGCTGAGGCAGGCTGAGGCTGAGGCTGAGGCTGATGCAGGCTGAGGCTGAGGCAGGCTGAGGCTGAGGCCGAGGCTGAAGGCAGACTGAGGCTGAGGCTGAAGCAGGCTGAGGCTGAGGCTGAGGCAGGCTGAGGCTGAGGCTGAGGCAGGCTGAGGCTGAGGCAGGCTGAGGCTGAGGCTGAGGCTGATGCAGGCTGAGGCTGAGGCAGGCTGAGTGAGGCTGAGGAGGCCGAGGCTGGCTGAAGGCAGGCTGAGGCTGAGGCTGAGGCTGAAGGCAGGCTGAGGCTGAGGCTGAGGCTGAGGCTGAGGCAGGCTGAGGCTGAGGCTGAGGCTGAGGCTGAGGCTGAGGCTGAGGGCTGAGGCAGGCTGAGGCTGACTGAGGCTGACTGACCGGCTGAGGCTGAGGCGTGAGGCTGACAGGCTGACTGAGGCGAGGCTGTGCGAACTGCGACTGCGACTACGACTTCGAGAACAGCAGAATTCTACAACTGGATTCTCATCCGAATCTTAAGGGGAATGCTTCCAGATATGCTCCTACACATCGCTGTTAGGTTGCTTTGCCGGGATAATTTTGGGCATCTTGGGAGCATTTTTGGGCTCTGTTTTATTTTTCGCCCGAAGGCCCGACCTAAATCGGCCGGGTGGCTTCAGAGGCGCGCAATATATCTGGGCAGGAAGGTATCTGCGACAGGAATATATTTGTGGCAGGAATATATCTGGGCAAGGAATATGTCAAGTGGAAGTGTGGGGCAGGAATATCTCTAGGACGGCGGGCTGGGGGTTGCCCAGAATCGGCACCGCCGACTATGGGCTGGCGGGCCGGTGGCCCTGAATCGGGCCAGCTTAGCCTTGCAGCCCGTAGTCGCCGCCGCTGTCGTCGGTGTCGTTGGGGGCTCGTTGCGGGCTCCCAGACGGGCGAGCAGCGCTACCTGGCGCCCCCGCAGCTCAGCAATATGTGGCAGGCAAACATGACGCCATTCATCCTGCTCGCCTTGCGGCAGCACCCCTTCACCCCGCAAGTGGACGTAGTCCACTGGTCAGCCTTAGTCTCTACTACATTGCAGGGCCCAGTACGTGCCAGAAGGGCGCAGGCCCCAATGCACCAAAACCGCCCCGGGCTGGCTCCGGGCCGCCCCGGGCCGCCCAGGCAGGCTCCAGGACATGTCGGGAGGGCCCCCAGAAGCCCCCAAGACGGCCCCGGAGAGCCCCGGCACGCTTAAAGATGGGCCCAAGACGCCCGAGATTCGCCCCAGGCGGCCCAAGAGGCGTCCAAGACGCCCGAAGAGGCCTCCCAAGAGGCCTCCCAAGAGGGCCCCGAGCGACAGAAATCGTCGATTTCTACTGTGTTTTTCGATGTTTTCGGCCTCCTCGCCTCTTCGGCTTCCCGACGCTCCAAGACGGCCCAAGAAGTCCCCCCGACCGCTCCAAGACGGCCGAAGAGGACCCCAAGAGAGCCCCAAGACGGGCCAGGAGGGCCCCCAGACGGTCCCAAGACGCCCCAGGACGGCCCCAGGACGGCCCAGGAGGCGCCCAAGACGGCCCAAGAGGCACCCAAGACGGCCCCAGGAGCGGCCCAAGACGGCCCAAGACAGCCCAAGAGGCGCCGAGGCGGGTCTCAGACGGCCCCAAGACGGCCCAAGAGGCACCCAAGACGGCCCGAGAGGGCCCTAAGAGCCCCCCCGGGAGGCCCAAAAGAAGGCCGAAGAGGCTCCGAAACGGCCCCCACGAAGCCTTCAGTGCCTTCAGAATTCCCTCCAGGAGCGGGGGAGCGGACGAGAGGCGACAGGCATATCGCAGGCAAAAACGCCCCAAGAGATCCCCAAACGGCCCCCACGAAGCCCTAAGTGGCCTCAGAATTGCTTCCAGGAGGGGGGGAGCGGACGAGAGGCGACCGGCATATCGAAGGCACAAAAGAACAATGTTGGACGCTCCGAGGGCCTTCGATGTTCCTCCGTTGGGGAGAGTCGTCGTAGGATCGACGATTACCGACCGAGGGCAGCGAATCCAATGGAGGCCCAAGAGGCCCCCAGGAGCCCAAAAGAGATCCCCAAGAGGTGCCACGGGGCTGAAAAACTGGTTCGAAGCGAGGGGGGCGGACGAAGGGACCGCCTCAGGAGGTTTTGGACGGTTTTGGGCCTCAAAATCGTCCGCTTTACGACGGTTTTGGAAGGATTTTGGTCTTCTCGCCTTTTCCGCTTTCCGACGCTCGAAGACGGCCCAAGAGGCCTCCAAGAGCGCCCCAGAACGGCCCAAGAGGTTTCCAAGAGCGCCCCAAGACAGCCCAAGAGGGCCCCAAGACGACCCAAGAGACGCTCAAGACGGCCCACGAGGGCCCGAAGACAGGCCCAAGAGGGGGCCAAGAGGGGGACCACGGACCGAAAATCCGAGCCTTCCGCCCCAAGAGGGCGCCAGGAGGCCCAAACAGGCCCCCAAGAGGCCCCAAGGGGCCGCCAAGAATCCCCCGAAGAGGCCCCAGGAGGCTCCCAAGGAGCCCAAACGAGGCCCCTACAGAGGCCCCAACAGCTTCCAAAATGGCCCCGAAGAGGCCTCGAGCCCGCCTCCGAGCTTCCTCGCCGCGAGGGTGCCAACACGGCCCCAGACCGGCCCAGGACGGCCCAAGGCGCGCTCAAGACGGCCCAAGACGATTCCAAGACGGTCCCAGGAGGGTGCGCCCAGGACGGCCCAAGGACGCGTCCGTTCGGGGCCTCAAGACGGGCCAAGATGGCAAGAGAGTCCCAGCTGGCAAAAATCGTTAATTTTCCATTGTTTACTGTTACACCCTTTGCGTTTCCCGCCGTTTCGGCGGTCCGATGCACCAAGAGGCCCCAGAAAGTCCCAGGAGGGTCCGAGGAACCGCCCAGGAAGGCCCCAAGACGGGCCAAGACGGACCCAGCACAACCCAAGGCGCGCTGCGACGGCTCAAGACGGCTCCAAGACAGCCCCAAGAGGGTGCCAACACGGCCCCTGCTGGGCCCAGGACGGCCCAAGGAGGCGCACAGGAGGGGCCCAAAACGACTCCAAGGCGGCCCCCTCACGGTCCCAGACGGCTCCAAGACAGCCCCACGAGGACCCCGATGGGCCCAGGACGGCCTACGGACGGCCCATGAGGGGCCCACGACGAACCAAGACGGCCCCATCACGGCACACGGCGCCCTCAAGACGGGCCTGGACGGCTCCAAGACGGCCCTTTGAGGGAGCCAACGCGGCCCCACACCCTTCGGGCGCACACTTGGGGGGGCTGGGAGCTTGCGACAAGTCTCCCACATTCATTGTCCTGCCCCATTCTGTTCGCCTGGAGGCCTCCTCCAACCCTGTGGGCGAACAAGAGGAAACCCAGCGGGCCGCCAACCCTGGGGCCCGTGGGCCCCGCGCCGCTTGGGCAGAAGACGAACGCCGGGTCTGACAGGCCAGCTAGCGCCCCCCTTTGCCCGATATGCTGTGCCATTCTGTTCCCCCAGGGGCCTTGGCAAACTCTTCGGGCCAAGCAGACCGGACCCCTGGGACAGCAGCCAATTGATATGACCCTGGGACCTCTCCGCATTCTTCGGACGAGCATCTGGGGGGCCCAGGAGATTCGGACATGTCTTCCCCATTCCTTGCCCTGTCCCGTTCTGTTCGCCCGAAGGCCTCCACAGACCCTCTGGGCGAACAGAATGGGACATGGCGAACAAACCCTCCCGTTGGCGGTGATGCGACTGGATCGCACCATCAAGGCGCGCCCGGAGGTGATGGCCGACCCAACAGCGGTTTCTCTTAAGAGTTCACTGGATTTCAAATTTTCTTGAAGCTCTCTTGGGCCCTCCCTGTAGATCCTTGCGAGCCTCCCCGGCGCTTTCGGTGGCTTTCCCCGATGGCCTCCCGAGCCCTTCCCCGAGCGCTCCTGAGACGCCTCAGATGGGCTTCGACTTCGACGCACATCCCCGAGAGACTTCGAAACTGTCCTCAATAGGAGGGGGGTGAACGAGCAGTGCGCTGGGCCAAGCTGCTGCAGCGCTGCAAGAGCTCGGACACGAAGGCGCGGTCTCGCTGCCGCCGCCCGAGCCGCCGCCGTGTTTGTAGATTTTCGGTGCAATCTGCGCCGTTCCTCCGAGAACCATTCCAGAAAGATGTCGTGGACGGAGTCCACGGGTCAGCCCTAGTCAGCTACAACGCTGGGGTCAGTGCGTGCGAGAAGGGCCAGCAGTGGCAGCGGGCCCTGGCGCTGCTGAGCGAGTTGCGGGAGGCGAAGCTGGAGCCCAACGTCATCTATAACCGGGAACAGTGCGTGCGAGAAGGGCCATTGGGGGCACCCTCGCCGGGCCCCGGGGGGCGGCACCTCGGCGGCTCACTCAGCTCGTGTGGACGGTCCACGCGGGCCCCCAGAGAGCCCACGGTGGCTTCAGGGAGCCCCAAGAGAGCCCAAGACGGCCCAAGAGGCCTCCACGACGGCCCAAGAGACACCCAAGTGGCGTCCCAGGAGGGCCCCAAGAGGCCCAAATCATCGATTTTCCATATGAAAGCGTACATTTCGAGCATGTGCGGCTTCTCGGCTTTCATGGCGCAAGACAGCCCAAGAGGCTCCCAAGAGGCCCCCAAAACGGCCCAAGAGGGCGCCAAGACGGCCCAAGACGCGCCCAAGACGGCCCCAAGAGGGGGACCTCGAACCGAAAATCCCAGCCTTCCGCCCCAAGACAGAGGCCCCGAAGAGGCACCAAGAGGCCCAAAAGAGGCCCCAAGATGCCCCCAAACGGCCCCCCAAAGGCTTCGAAACTGCCTCCGAGAGGCCCGCGAGAAGCCTCCCCAGAAGGCCAACTGTGGAACAACCCCCCCATCTGGCCCAGCACGGCGCCCAAGGTTTCCGAAATCGGCCCACCGTGTCCCGGGTGGACTAAGCCTTGAAATTTCCTATTTCACTGAAGCCCCGTCGGATTGGAAAAACACACACACACACCTCTCTGGACACCTCGCGCATCGTACCTCACGCCTCCTGGGACACGCGGCGTGCAAGAGAGGCCTCAGAAAACAGCGTCCCTGGGTGCCGCGGGGGGGCCGGGACGAATTTTTGACAAGCCCTCCCGAGGAAGAGGTGTCCCATGAGGTGCGGGGTATTGTTTTTACTCACAGTTGGACTCCCTCCTCTCTTCGAACCGTCTTGGGGCTACTTTGGAGCTTTTTGGGGGCCCCCAGAGGGGCCTACAACCTGTCACGAAGACGGCCCCTTTTCGTGATAAGTTGTTGGGCCTTTTTCAAACCTTCTTGGGGCCCTCTTGGGGCAGTCTTGGGTCCTCCTGAGGGGGTCCTATGGGGGCCGAGGGTCCCCTGAGAGCTCTAGCAGACTTGCCCCCGCGTCTGGAGCTCTTGGGGGCCCTCTGGAACAGTCTTGGGGGCCCCTTTGGAGCTTTCTTGGGGCCCTCTTGGGGCCATCTTGGGCTGGAAGGGGATGGCCGAAAAACTTGTCAGGCCGAGCCGCCAACGCCCTGGAACGTTTTTCTGGGACTACTCCCGCACGGCGCGTGTTCCAGGAGGCGCGGGGTATGGTTTTTCCATACAGGTTACATTCCCTTCCTCGACCTCCTTCTCCTCGTTGCCCACGGCTCCCTCTGCACAGTGGCTGCCGTTGTTTGCCAGTCACGTCGCTCCACCCACCTCTCGGGTTACTGCCGATGCTGCCATTTCCGATGCTGCTGCAAACGAGGCTCTCGGCGCCGACAGTGTCATTGAGCACCCAGCTCGCCCTGAAGCTCTACGCAGCAGCATGCGCCCTCCCAATACATTAGCAATCGTGGACGGTAGTCCACAGGTCAGCCCTAGTCTATACTACAATACCAGGCGCTTCCGCCTGCGAGAGGGGCGAGCGATGGTCACCCGCGGCGGCGCCCCAGGGGCCCCGCCCGTGGGGTGACGCCGTCCCGGCCCGGGACAGCCCTGGGACAGCCCATGAGGGCCCCGACTGAGGCCTCGAGAGTCTCCCGGGAGCCCCCCAGCGAGCCCGAGAGGGCCCCAGGACGGGCTCGGAGGGCCCCCACGAGCTTCCACGGAGCTCCCAGGGGACCCCCACGAGGGCCCCGAGGCCGCGAAATTATCGATATTCTCGAAGGTTTTTGACGTTTCCGGTGGTGCTCCTCCCGCCCGCACCAAGACGCCCACCACGGCACCGCGGGCGTCCGAAATCGGGCCCATGTTGCCCCGGGGGCCTCCAAGAGAGTCCCCAAAACGGCCCCAGAGGCCCCCGATCGAGCTCCCGGGGCCCCCAAGACGGCCCAAGAACCCCCCCAGACGGCCCCAAGGGACGCCCAAGAGGGTCCAGTTCGGAGCGCTTCCCCCCCCCTTCCGGGCCCCTCCACGGCCAGCAAGGCTCCAAGACGCTCCCGACAGCCCCCAGAAGGCCCCGGAGGCGCTCCCAAGAGGCCCCCGGGCGCTCTCTAGAGGTTCCCAGAAGGCTTCAGAGGCGCCCCCAAGAGCTCTCAAGAGGCTCCCAGAGGCTCTCCAGAGGCTCCCACAGAGACCCACGAGGACCCTCTCCCAGGTATCGGAGGGCCCCCCCGCCGCTTCCCCGATGCCTCTGCTGGGAACAACCTGCTCCAGCACGCGGCACTGCTGGCACGACAAGCAGCAGGCTGGAGCTGTTGCTGCAGCTGTTGCTGCTGCTACTGCCGATGGTGCTGGATCTGCTGCTGCTGCTGCTGCTGCTGCTGCTGCTGCTGCTGCTGCTGCTGCTGCTGCTGCTGCTACTAGCGCTGCTCCAGACGCCGTCAGGATCATCAAGCAAACAGCGCACCCTGAAGCAGTAAGCAGCAACGAGCGCACGCTCAATCCTCTGGCATTCGTAGACGGTAGTCCACGGGTCAGCTCTATCTAGTCATCAGCTACAACTCTGGGATCAGTGCGTGCGAGAAGGGCGAGCAGTGGCAGCGGGCCCTGGCGCTGC
>CAUYUJ010014150.1:45000-125000 GCA_963575745.1 Prorocentrum cordatum
GTTACACGGCCCAGGACAGACCAAGAGGCCCCCCAAAAACCCCCAAGTCGACCCAAGCGGCCCCCAAGAGGGCCCCCAGATGGTCCAAGGAAATCCAAAAACAGCCCAAGGGTGCCTTCAAACGGCCTGAGAGGGCCCCAAGACGGCTCCAAGAGGGCTCCAAGAGGGCCCGACGAGGCTCCCAAGAGGGCCTCGAGAAGCCCTCCAGAGAGCCCCAAGACGGTCCAAGGCCTCCAAAGCGCTCCAAAGACTTCAGAAGGTGGCTCCAAGACGGTCCAAGAGGCCCAACGACGCTCCGAGAGGGCCCCGCGAGGACGCCAAAGAGGCAGAAATGGTCACATCCCTATGGGAAAATGTAGCTGTTCAGCGTATGCGCCTCTTGCGTTGTTACACAATCCAGGACAGACCAAGAGGCCTCCCAAGAACCCCCAAGACGACCCAAGCGGCCCCCGAGAGAGCCCCAAGACGGTGCAAGAGGGCCCAAAGGCGGCCCAAGGGGGTTTTCAAATGGCTGGAGGGGGCCATAAAGACGGCCCCAAGAGGGCTCCAAGAGGGCCCGACGAGGCTCCCAAGAGGGCCCCAGGAAGCCCTCCAAAGAGCCCCAAGACGGTCCAATGCCTCCAAGGCGCCCCAAAGACCTCAGAAGGTGGCTCCAAGACGGTCCAAGAGGCCCCAACGACGCTCCGAGAGGGCCCCGAGGGGACGCTAAAGAGGCAACAGTGGTCACATTCCGATGGGAAACAAAAACATGTTCAGCATATCCGCGGGCCCCAAGACGTCCCAGAATGGCAACAGAACGGCCCCAAAGGGCCCCTGAAGGGCCTCCCAAAGTCCCCCACAAGGACCACTGAGAAGGCGCACAGACGTCAGATAAAAGAGCGATCGGTACAGGAAAAAGCTTGTCAGTCCAAGGTTCCCAGGAGCGAACGGTGACGCAGTAAGCTCTTCAACCCGAGGCTCCCGAGAGCGAGCCGCAACGTCAAAAACTCTGAAGCTGGAGCCCGAAGCTGTCACCATCCCTTCAAATTCTGGGATGAGTGCGCGGGCCAATCGCTTCCTCGGCCTCCAGCGGCGTCGGCACCGCAGCTGGGTCCCTGCGGGCTCCGGATCCCCAGGACGTCGCAGAGGCAGCCTTCGGTAATGTCCGAGCTGGCCAGGAAATGGCCCCGACGGCCGCCAGGCAGGGCCCGCGAGAGATCTCGAGCGGTTCCAGTCGGCCTCCAAGAGGCCCCAAGACGCCCCAAGAGGCCTTGCAGGAATTGTCCAGAGGACCACGGCAACTGCAAAGCTTTCCAACAGAGCGTGAATTGCCTGCCCCGCTTTCGCTTCCAGGCAAAACCAAGCCATACCACGCGCCCCCTCGTCAAGCGGCCTGACCAGTACAGGCTGCAATTTGGCATCGTTTGGTATCTCTTGGAAGCGAGGGTGGTCAAAAGCGAGGTAGGTTTGTTTTCCCCCTAAACATTCAAAGGGAGATGTATGTCTTCTGCTTCGCAGGCATTTCGATGCGAGACAGCTCCAAGACGGCTTCGGGGGAGACTCTTGGGCTCCTTGCGGGTCACCTTGGGCCCTCTGGGGGCCCCCATCGAGCCTCTTGGGTTGTCTTCGGGGGCTCCTTGGGCCGTCTCGGTCCGTCTTCTGGCCGTCCCAGGGCCCTCTAGGCGGTCTTTGACTGCCTCAAGAGAGCCCAAGGGCGGCCCCAGAGAGCTCCCAGACTATAACAGAAAGCTTCGGAGAGCTTCGAGACGGCCCGACACGCCACACGCCCTCCAGAGAGCGCCACGACGGCCCAATAGACCCCCAGAGAACCCCGAGACGGCCCAGGACGGCCCCAAGAGGGCCCAACGAGGCCCCCAATAGTTTCGGCCATAGGGCCCCCAGCACGGCCTCCATATCCGGCAGCACACACGCCAGCAGTGGCAGCAATTAGTAGCGAGCAGCAGAAAGCAAGCAGCCGCTGCATTGCCCGCGGCCGGCTGGCGACCATCCTCGCTGCCGTGGCGTGCGGCAGAGGGTCCGTTGCGACCGCCAGGCTTGCCAGCATGTTGGCAGTGACGTCGAGAAGACAACTGTCTGGCTACCAGCTACGCGCGCAAAGCAGGCAAGCAGGCAAGCGATCTCAGCTTCTGCACGCGGGCAAGCTGTCGTGGACGTAAGTCCACGGGCCAGCTCTAGTCAGCTACAGTGCCGGGATCAGCGCGTGCGAGAAGGGCGAGCAGTGGCAGCGGGCCCTGGCGCTGCTGAGCGAGATGTGGGAGGCGAAGCTGGATCCCAACGTCATCTCTACTACATTGCAGGGCCCAGTGCGTGCCAGAAGGGCGCAGGCCCCAATGCACCGAAACCGCCCCGGGCTGGCCCCGGGCCGCCCCAGGCCGCCCAAGCAGGCTCCAGGACATGTCGAGAGGGCCCCCAGAAGCCCCCAAGACGGCCCCGGAGAGCCCCGGCACGCTTAAAGATGGGCCCAAGACGCCCGAGATTCGCCCCAGACGGCCCAAGAGGCGTCCAAGACGCCCGAAGAGGCCTCCCAAGAGGCCTCCCAAGAGGGCCCCGAGCGACAGAAATCGTCGATTTCTATTGTGTTTTTCGATGTTTTCGACCTCCTCGCCTCTTCGGCTTCCCGACGCTCCAAGACGGCCCAAGAAGTCCCCCCGACCGCTCCAAGACGGCCGAAGAGGACCCCAAGAGAGCCCCAAGACGGGCCAGGAGGGCCCCAAGACGGTCCCAAGACGCCCCAGGACGGCCCCAGGACGGCCCAGGAGGCGCCCAAGACGGCCCAAGAGGCACCCAAGACGGCCCCAGGAGCGGCCCAAGACGGCCCAAGACAGCCCAAGAGGCGCCGAGGCGGGCCTCAGACGGCCCCAAGACGGCCCAAGAGGCACCCAAGACGGCCCGAGAGGGCCCTAAGAGCCCCCCCGGGAGGCCCAAAGAAGGCCGAAGAGGCTCCGAAACGGCCCCCACGAAGCCTTCAGTGGCTTCAGAATTCCCTCCAGGAGCGGGGGAGCGGACGAGAGGCGACAGGCATATCGCAGGCAAAAACGCCCCAAGAGATCCCCAAACGGCCCCCACGAAGCCCGAAGTGGCCTCAGAATTGCTTCCAGGAGGGGGGGAGCGGACGAGATGCGACCGGCATATCGAAGGCACAAAAGAACAATGTTGGACGCTCCGAGGGCCTTCGATGTTTCTCTGTTGGGGAGAGTCGTCGTAGGATCGACGATTGCCGACCGAGGGCATGGAGAATCCAGCGAAAGAGGAGAAGAAGGTGGAAGAGGAGGAGGAGGAGGAGGAGGAGGAGGAGGAGGAGGAGGCGGAGGAGGAGGAGGAGGAGGGGGAGGAAGCAGCAGGACCTCCGAGCAGCAGCAGCAGCAGCAGCAGCTGAGGAACACAGGAGAGCAGGAGGTCCTGGAAGGTGTGGAGAGCGCCTTCAACTGGCCATCGTGGCCAGAGACCCCTCGCCACGTCGAGCTGATGTCGTGGACGGAGTCCACAGGTCTGCCCTAGTCAGCTACAGTGCTGGGATCAGTGCGTGCGAGAAGGGCGAGCAGTGGCAGTGGGCCCTGGCGCTGCTGAGCGAGATGTGGGAGGCGAGGCTGAAGCCCGAAGTCATCTGTACTACAATTCTGGTCGCGGCGCTTGCGAGGAGGAAAATCTGCGGCAGCGCCCCAGGCCGCCCAGAGAGCCCGTGGGCCGCCCGGAGAGCCTCTGGGGCGCTCCTCGACGGCCTCAGGAGGCCCCTGGATCGCTCGCCGACGGCTCCAGGACCCCCAGATCGCCCCAAGACGGCTTCACAGACGCCCACGAGGGCCGAAGCAAAAAGGTCTCAGAGACGGCCCCCGAGGACCGCCTGGACGGCGCCAAGGGGCAAACTTGTACGTCTTCCGATGGTTTCGAGGGTCTCTCTGTTCCCGCCACTTCGGGCCCACAGAGGCCCAGGATGGCCCTGGGGGCCTACCACATCGCCCCTGCTCGGTCCAAGAGGGCTCCAGGAGGGCCCCCAGACGGCCGAAGAAGGCCCGCAGACGGCCCAAGAGGGCCCCAAGACGGCCCAAGAGAGCTTCAAGTAGCTTCAAGTGACTTCCAAGTCAGCCCCAACCGGGGCCCCAGACCCTGCCGCACCGGGCCTGAAGCGACCTCCGAAACGGCCCGAGACCCCCAAGATGGCCCCAAGAGGGGAGGAAAATCAGGAGGAGGACGAGGAGGAAAGGGAGGAGGAGGAGGAGGAGGAGGAGGAGGAGGAGGGCCCAAGATGCCGCCCAAGAGGGCCCAAAGCGACCTCCAAGACGGCCCGAGGCCCCCAAGATGGCCCCAAGACCTTCCTGCGCGGCCCCCAGCTGAGGCTCGCAGACGTGCCCCCCTCACTCTGACTGACTGCGCCTGGACAACCTTGTTCTTGCTAATCGCGCCTGGGCCCAGCGCGATTTGCAAAAAAACAAAAAAAGCAAAAAGCAAAAACTGTTCACGCTTCCAGGTCAGTGCCCCCGGAGCTCCCCGACTGCTTCCTGGGGTGGCCCCCAGACGTGGCCCCTTAAACGTCGGCCCAACGCGTGGCCCCCAAACGGGACCCCCAAAGGCGGCCCCCACACAAAGCCTCCGAAGGTCGCCCCAACCGCCCCAGTAAGCGTGGCCTCCGAACGTCACCCCCGCGCGCAGCCTCAGGCGCCCCAAACGTGGCCCCCACGCACAGCCCCCAGCCATAGCCCTCAAACGTGACCGCCGCATGTGCCTCCGGAGGTCGGAGCTGCTCAACTTCGACGAGCTGGTCACCTACGGCGTGCGAGTACCAGGCTCAGCACGCCGTGGATTTCATCCACGGGTTCACACTAGTCAGCTATAGTGCTGGGATTAGTGCGTGCGAGAAGGGCGGGCAGTGGCAGCGGGCCCTGGCGCTGCTGAGCGAGATGCGGGAGGCGAAGCTGAAGCCCAACGTCGTCTCTCCTGTAATGCAGCGGTCGCCGCTCGCCAAAGGGTCGAGCAGTCCGTGGCAGCGGACCGGCCCTCTCCGACGGCCACTGGCGCGGCCCCAGTGCCCCGGGCGCGCTTTCAAGACGATTTGAGAGCGCCCCGAGCTTCCCCCAGAGGCCCCCAAGAGGGTCCGAAGACGGTCCAAGAGGGCATCCGAGACGGACACCGAGTGTTCGAAGACGCCCAAGACAGCCGCCCGACGGCCCAAGAGGCCCCCAAAATGCTCCAAGTGGGCTCCAGAGAGAGCCCCAGGAGAGCCCGAACAAGGACAAATCCCTAGGAAAACGTACATTTCGGGAGTTCCCGTGCTTTTCGTCTTCGAAGCGTCCAAGACGGCCACGTCCCAAGACGCCTCAGGAGGGCCCCAAGACGGCTCGAGACTGCGCCAGGACAGCCCCTCAGGCGCCCATGGCGGCCCCAAGAAGGGGCCAGGACAGGGTGCGAGGGGCCCCAAGAGGGGGCCAGAAGGGCCCCAAGAGGGCCCCGACAAGGCCCCATGACGCATGTACTTGGGTGCCCCTCTCCCAAGCCCAGGAAGCATATCGAGTACATGCGGTTGGGGGCCCTCTTGGGGCCCTCATGGGGGGCGCTCTTGCGGCCCTCTTGAGGCCTTCGGGCTCCTCTAAAACAGGGCCCGGTGCATTCTGCCACAGGAAGGCCTCTCGTGGCAGAATGGTGGGCCCGCGCCTGGCGGCGTCCTTGGGCCCTCTTGGAGCCCTCTTGGAGCCCACTGCGGGCCCTCTTCGTGCCCTCTTGCACGACGGCCGCCAGTGGCAGCAAGCACGGTTACGCACTAGTCTCTCCTACAACGCTGGGATCAGTGCGTGCGAGAAGGGCGAGCAGTGGCAGCGGGCCCTGGCGCTGCTGAGCGAGTTGCGGGAGGCGAAGCTGGAGCCCACCGTGATCTAATACTCTAACGCCGGGGGAGCCGCGTGCCAGAATGGCGGGGGACCCACTGGGGCAAAACCGCCCTCGGGCTGGCCCCGGGCCGCTCCAGGCCGCCCAGGGAAGCTTCAAGACGGGCCAAGAGGGCCCCAAGACGGCCCAAGAGTGCCCCGAGACGCCCAATGATCGGGCCCAGACGCCCAAGATGGCCCAAGGACGGCCCAAGAGGTCTCCAAGACGCCCCACGAAGCCTCTCAAGAGGGTCCCAAGAGGCAAACATCGTTGAATTTCATTGGTTGTTCTTTATTTCCCAACCATCCTGTGGTTTTGGGTCCTCGTTTTGAAGAGACGGTGCCCCGCGTCTCCTTCCTTCCTCCCGCTGCCCCCTCCCTCCTCCTCCTCCTCGTCATCGTCATCGTCATCATCGCCATCATCATCATCATCATCACATCATCATCATCATCATCATCATCATCATCACCATCACCATCACCATCACCATCATCACCATCACCATCACATCACCATCACCATCGTCATCATCATCATCATCATCATCATCATCATCATCATCATCATCATCATCATCATCATCATCATCATCATCATCATCATCATGATCATCACCATCGCCATCGTCAGCGCCGCGCCACTCACACGTTTCGTGGCCCCATAGGGAGCTCCACCGAAGGCCCCAGTGGCTGCGCCCGCATGCGGTTCCACCCCCCATTCTGCACACCCCTCACACGTTTCGTGGCCCCATAGGGAGCTCCACCGAAGGCCCCAGTGGCTGCGCCCGCATGCGGTTCCACCCCCCATTCTGCACACCCCTCACACGTTTCGTGGCCCCATAGGGAGCTCCACCGAAGGCCCCAGTGGCTGCGCCCGCATGCGTGTCGACATCCATCCATCCACACAACAAAACGTTCCAACATCCGAAAAATCCAAATCCAAAATTCCATCCACCTTTCCACCACCACCAATCCAACCCCCCATTTTGTTCTGGCACATGGGTGCCCTTCACACGTTTCGTGGCCCCATAGGGAGCTCCACCGAAGGCCCCAGTGGCTGCGGCCGCATGGCGGCGCCGCACCCATTTCGGCACACCCCTCACACGTTTCGTGGCCCCATAGGGAGCTCCACCGAAGGCCCCAGTGGCTGCGCGCGCATGCGGTTCCACCCCCCATTCTGGCACACCCCTCACACGCTTCGTGGCCCCATAGGGAGCTCCACCGAAGGCCCCAGTGGCTGCGCCCGCATGCGGTTCCACCCCCCATTCTGGCACACTCCTCACACGTTTCGTGGCCCCATAGGGAGCTCCACCGAAGGCCCCAGTGGCTGCGCCCGCATGCGGTTCCACCCCCCATTCTGGCACACCCCTCACACGTTTCGTGGCCCCATAGGGAGCTCCACCGAAGGCCCCAGTGGCTGCGCCCGCATGCGGTTCCACCCCCAATTCTGGCACACCCCTCACACGTTTCGTGGCCCCATAGGGAGCTCCACCGAAGGCCCCAGTGGCTGCGCCCGCATGCGGTTTCACCCCCCATTCTGGCACACCTCTCACACGTTTCGTGGCCCCATAGGGAGCTCCACCGAAGGCCCCAGTGGCTGCGCCCGCATGCGGTTCCACCCCCCATTCTGGCACACGCCTCGCACGTTTCGTGGCCCCATAGGGCCACATAGGGAGCTCCACCGAAGGCCCCAGTGGCTGCGCCCGCATGCGGTTCCACCCCCCATTCTGGCACACCCCTCAAACGCTTCGTGGCCCCATAGGGAGCTCCACCGAAGGCCCCAGTGGCTGCGCCCGCATGCGGTTCCAACTCCCATTCTGGCACACCCCTCACACGCTTCGTGGCCCCATAGGGAGCTCCACCGAAGGCCCCAGTGGCTGCGCCCGCATGCGGTTCCACCCCCATTCTGGCACACCCCTCACACGTTTCGTGCCTCTCCAAAAAAAAAAAAAAAGAAGAAGATGACGGCCGGGCTCGGTAGGGAGCTCCACCGAAGGCCCCAGTGGCTGCGCCCGCATGCGGTTCCACCCCCCATTCTGGCACACCCCTCACACTTTTCGTGGCCCCATAGGGAGCTCCACCGAAGGCCCCAGTGGCTGCGCCCGCATGCGGTTCCACCCCCCATTCTGGCACACCCCTCACACGATTCGTGGCCCCATAGGGAGCTCCACCGAAGGCCCCAGTTGCTGCGCCCGCATGCGGTTCCACCCCCCATTCTGGCACACCCCTCACACGTTTCGTGGCCCCATAGGGAGCTCCACCGAAGGCCCCAGTGGCTGCGCCCGCATGCGGTTCCACCCCCCATTCTGGCACATCCCTCACACGTTTCGTGGCCCCATAGGGAGCTCCACCGAAGGCCCCAGTGGCTGCGCCCGCATGCGGTTCCACCCCCCATTCTTGCACACCCCTCACACGTTTCGTGGCTCCATAGGGAGCTCCACCGAGCGCCCCAGTGGCTGCGCTCGCATGCGGTTCCACCCCCCCATTTCGGCACACCCCTCACTCGTTTCGTGGCCCGGGGGCGCCACCGAAGAATATATCCACAATTGCGGTATTCACAACTACGTATGGTTGGGTCTTTCGTCAGGCTATGTTTTTCGGTCTCTCTTTGTCGGCTTCCCGACGCTCGAAGAATGCCCAAGAGGCCCCCAAGACCGCTCCAAGACGGCCGAAGAATCCATGACGGCCCAAGAGGTGCGAAGGAGAGCCCAAAATGCCACCAAGACCCAAGGGAGGGACCACAGACTAAAATATCCAGCTATCCGCCCTTAGGATGCCCCAGGACACCCCAAGAGGCCTCCAGGAGGCCCCGCGGGGCCCCCGACGGGCCATGGCAGACCCCCAAGAGGCTCCCAAGAGGCTCCCGGAGGCTCCCAAACGGCTCCCAGGAGGCCCTACGAGCTTTCCGAGTTGCTACCACGAGAGAGGTGCTCACGAGAGGCGAGAGGCATCTCTCAGACCCAAAGGAGCTGTCTTGGACGACACGGCGAGGGCATTGGATGCTTTGTCTTCTTGGAATCTTCGTACGGCACAAGCAATCCTCAAGCAATCAAGCATGCAGTACGCAGCCATCCAGCAACACACCCACATTGTCCACGCTGGAAAACGTGGACGAAGTCCACGGGTCAGCCCTAGTCAGCTACAGTGCTGGGATCAGTGCGTGCGAGAAGGGCGAGCAGTGGCAGCGGGCCCTGGCGCTGCTGAGCGAGATGCGGGAAGCGAAGCTGGAGCCCTACATCATCTAACCTACAATACTGGGCTTTGCGCGTGCAAGAAGGGCCATTGGGGGCACCCTCGCCGGGCCCTGGGGGGCGGCACCTCGGCGGCTCCGCTCGTGGGGACGGTCTACGACGGGCCCCAGAGAGCCCACGGTGGCTTCCGGGGTCCCCCAGAGAACCCAAGACGGCCCAAGAGGCCTCCACGACGGCCCAAGAGACGCTCAAGTGGCGTCCCAGGAGGGCCCCAACAGGCCAAAATCATAGATTTTCCGAAGGAAGACGTACATTTTGAGCATATGCGGCTTCTCGGCACTCATGGCGCTGAAGACGGTCCAAGAGGCCACCAAGACCGCCCCAAGACGGCCCAAGAGGCTCCGAAGAGGCCCCCAAAATGGCCCAAGAGGGCGCCAAGACGGCCCAAGACGCGCCCAAGACGGCCCAAGACGGCCCCAAGAGGAGGACCTCGAACCTAAGATCCCAGCCTTCCGCCCCAAGACGCCCCCAAGAGGCCCCCAAGAGGCCCTCGGCCCAAAAGAGGCCCAAAAGAGTCCCCAAGATGCCCCTAAACGGCCCCCCAAAGGCTTCGAAACTGCCTCCGAGAGGCCCGCGAGAAGCCTCCCCAGAAGGCCAACTCTGGAACAACCCCCCCATCTGGCCCCGCACGGCACCCAAGGTTTCAGAAATCGGCCCACCGTGGCCCAGGTGAACTCCCGGGAAGCCCTGACATTTCCAATTTCACTGAAGCCCCGTCGGATTGGAAAAACACGCACCCCACACCTCTTGGGACACCTCTCGCATCGTACCTCACGCCTCCTGGGACACGCGGCGTGCGAGAAAGGCCTCAGAAAACAGCGTCCTTGGGTGCCGCAGGGGGCCTGGACGAATTTTTGGCAAGCCCTCCCGAGGAAGAGGTGTCCCATGAGGTGCGGCGTATTGTTTTGTTACTCACTGGTGGGCTCCCTCCTCTCTTGGAACCGTCTTGGGGCTCCTTTGGAGCTTTCTTGGGGCACTCTTGGGGCCATCTTGGGGCCCCAAGAGCTTGGGGCAGTCTTGGGTCCTCCTGAAGGGGTCCTATGGGGGCTGAGGGCCCCCTGAGAGCTCTAGCGACTTGCTCCCGCGTCTGGAGCTCTTGGGAGCTCACTTGGGACCCTCTTGGGGCCCTCTGGAACAGTCTTGGGGCCCCTTTGGAGCTTTCTTGGGGCCCACTCGGGGCCATCTTGGGCTGGAAGGGGATGGCCGAAAAAACTTTCAGACCGAGCCGCCAACGCCCCGGAACGCTTTTTTCTGGGACTACTCCCGCACGGCGCGTGTTCCAGGAGGCGCGGGGCATGGTTTTTCCATACAGGTTACACTCCCTTCCTCGTCCTCCTTCTCCTCGTTGCCTGCGGTTCCCTCTGCACACTGGCTGCCGTCGTTTGCTAGTCACGTCGCTCCACCCATTTCTCGGGTTACTGTCGATGCTGCCATATCCGATACTGCTGCAAACGATGCTCTCGGCGCCGACAGGATCATCGAGCACCCAGCTCGCCCTGAAACACTACGCAGCAGCATGCGCCCTCCCAATACATTAGCAATCGTGGACGGTAGTCCACAGGTCACCCCTAGTCAGCTACAACGCTGGGATCAGTGCGTGCGAGAAGGGCGAACAGTGGCAGCGGACCCTGGTGTTGCTGAGCGAGATGCCGGAGGCGAAGCTGGAGCCCGACATCATCTCTCCTACAATGGCTGGCCCAGCGCTCGCGGAGGTGCCGACTGGGGGCAGCGGACCGGCCACTCTGGCGGCCCCTGCGAGCCCCAGCAGGCCTCGGCGCGTTTCCAAGACGGCCCAAGAGCCTTCCGAGACGCACCAGGAGGCCCCCAAGAGGGCCCCCAGACGGCCGAAGACGGTCCAAGAGGATCTCCGAGACGCGTCCAGAGCGCTCGACAACGCCTCAGACAACCCCCAGCCGCGACAACGCCTCAGACGGCCTCCAGACGGCCTAAGAAGCTTCCAAAACGCTCCAAGTGGGACCCACGACGAGCTCCAAGAGAGCCCGAACACCGACAGATCGCACCATTCCCGCGGGAAAGCGCGCATTTTGGCAGTTCCCAGGCTTGCCCTCTTCGTAGCGCCCAAGACGGCCATGAAGGGCCCCAAGACGGCCCCAGGAGGGCTCCCGAGGCGCCCCTGGCGGCCCACGGGGCACCCAGGACAGCCTCAAGAGCGGCCCAGGACGGCCCTAGACGACCCCCAGACGGTGCCCAGACTGCTCCAGAGACGCCTCGTCCACCTCCTCCTCCTCCTCCCCTCCTCCTCCTCCTCCTCTCCTGCCTCCTACTCCCCCTTCTCCTCCCTCCTCCTCCTCCTCCTCCTCTCCTCTTCCTCCCCCCCCCTCCTCTCTCCTCCTCCTCCTTCCACCCCATTCCTCTCTCTCCTCCTCCTCTCCTCCTCCTCCTCCTCCTCCTCCCTCCTCTTCCCTCCTCCTCTCCTCCTCCTCCTCCTCCTCCTCCTCCTCCTCCTCCTCCTCCTCCTCCTCGCCCGCTCTTCACTCCCCTCCCCTGCTGCCGCTGACGCTGCGCTGCGCCCAAGACGGCCCCAGACAACCCCCAGAAGGCCCAGGACGGCCTCCACACGCCCCAAGAGGCACCCGAGACAGCCCAAGAGAGCCCCAGGAGGCTTCCAGGAGTTCGAAAAGAAGCGCTGCGAGCCTCCTAAACGAGCCCCAGAGGCCCCACGATCACGGCCAAAGAAGCACCGACAACAGCCCCAACAGCAGCCTGAGACGGCCCGAAGACGGCCTGGAGGCGCCCGCGCCGTCCTGCGACGCGCCCCGGGCGGGATTCTGGGCTGGCGGCGCGGCGGCTCAGAATCGGCCGGCCGATTCTGGGCCGGCAGGCTGGTGGCCCAGAATTCCGCCCGGCCGACTCCAGAAGCGCGCGCAGCCGCCCAGGGCGCGCCGGGCGGGATTCTGGGCCGGCGGCAGGGTGGCCCAGAATCGGTCCCGCCGATTCTGGGCTGGCGAGCCAGTGCCCAGAAGCACATACGGGCCCGCCCTGGGCTGGCGGGCCTGCGGCTCAGAATTGTCCTGGCCGGCGGCCCCGGGGCGGATTCTGGGCCGGCGGCGCGGCGACCCAGAGTCGGCCCCGCCGATTCTGGGCCGGCGGGTCGGGGGCCCAAAATCGCATGGCTGCGCGTGGCCCTGGGAGCCCTGAGCGCGCGCTCGGCCGCTGTGCTTTTAGGTTTGCGCGTTGCTAATTTGACAGGCCCGTGGCCCAGACCTCTCAGCTCGGCGACTGCGAATCCGCGTCCGTCCGCGACCAAATTATCCCGGCAAAGCAACCTAACAGCCATGTGTAGGAGCATATCTGGAAGCATTCCCCTTAAGATTCGGATGAGAATCCAGTTGTAGAATTCTGCTGTTCTCGCAGTCGTTGTCGCATTCGCGAGGACAGTCGCAGTGGCAACGGCAGTCGCAGTCACAGCCTCAGCCTGCCTCTGCCTCAGCCTCAGCCTCCGCCTGCCTCAGCCTCAGCCTGCCTCAGCCTCAGCCTCAGCCTGCTTCAGCCTCAGCATCAGTCTGCCTTCGGCCTCGGCCTCAGCCTCAGCCTGCCTCGGCCTCAGCCTGCATCAGCCTCAGCCTCAGCCTCAGCCTTCCTCAGCATCAGCCTGCCTCAGCCTCAGCCTCAGCCTCAGCCTAGCCTCTGCTCAGCCTCAGCCTGCTTCAGCCTCAGCCTCAGTTCCTGAGCGTCGCTCGCCTCAGCCTGCAGCCTGCCTCAGCGCAGGCGCCTGCATCAGCCTCAGCCTCAGCACTAAGCGACCCAGCTAGAAGGAAAAGCGCTAAAGTGTGCACCGATGTGTTCGACGACTGCGCATGTAATGATGTGACGATATACAGACTGAGCCCTTCGTGAATGTGTACATGTTTTTCTGGCGCCTACAAACGGCGCTGACGTGTGTGAGAAAATTGTCCGCGCAGCAAAAGCCGGCGAAGCGTGCGGGAGCTCGCATGCTGAGACAGACTACGTCTGCAGACCGCCAGCTGCAAAAGATTGCGAGCGGCTCTTGGAAGATGTTTACGGAACGGAGCTACGGTGTCTGAAAACATTGGCATCGAAGCGAAGAGCCTCGGAGCCCTGCAACCTGAGAAACACCGCAGGAACTCGCATACTGAAAAGGAATGCATTGCAAACCGCACGCTGCGAACCCTGCAGGCTGAGAAGCACCGCAGGATGTCGCATGCTGAAAAGCACTTGTACTGCAGAGCGCTAGCACTCCATCTCGGGCTCGGACCCCCCGTCCTGATCCAGAACGTGTCCGGCCACGGCCTGAAAATGCCGTTCCAACTCCCGAGGATCAGCTGGCACTCCGGCTCTGTGACACTCCAGTACGTCTTGAGCACCTTGAGCCAGGCCCCATCTCGGGATCCCCACAGCACGCTGTACTTGACCGAGACCGTGCCGAACTCATAACAATTGACCTCCGAAGGACCTGCGAGTGCAGGCTGAGAAACACCACGCGATTGCAGGGCACGGCATTGCGTGTCACATTAGTGCAGGCTGAGAAGCACCACATCTCGTTTGCCAGAGATCACTCCCAGGTTATTTGATCCCGCAACACCAGCCACGGCGTAGCTGCCACAGGGGCCGCAGATAGCAACGGCTCGGTCACCCAATTGGCGTTCCGGTGAGTCACAATTCGCGCGTGGCTCCACGAGCCTGTGTATCGCGTGTTGCGGGGCACCAGTGTGCTGCACGTGTTGTTGCCGTAGCAGAAGACGGCCTCTGGAGCCCAGTGCGGATTCCAGCGGACAGCGTAGACCCTGTGGACGCCATTGCGGATGACGTCGCGCGCATCTTCGATATGTGCCACCCCTCGAAGCCAGTCAAATGCTGAGCCATCGGTGATGTCAACAGCACCTGGGGCAGTCTCGCCATGGTGGTAGTGCAACAGCGATTGGAGAGCGGCGCTGGCTTCGTCGCGGCCCACAATCTGGCGCGAGCAGGCTGCCTCTTGCAGGTGCTCCTGTGTGAAGAGCAGTGGGGCATCACCGCCAGTCTCGGCAGGCTGATCAGCGCCACCGTCAGGCACGGCAGTCTGAGCAGCGCCGCCACGAGGAACATGAGGCTGAGCAGCGCCAGGCTCAGGCACGGCAGGCTGAGCAACGGCGCGTGGTGGACCGACATAGGTGGGCTCATCGGGTCGGCCGTTCTTATGGTAATGCAGGCGCATGGCTGAACCGTCTGCACGACGTAACTCGAAGAAGTGCCTGCCGTGGCCATCCGTGTTGGAGTAGTTAGGGTCGCGCTCTGTCTCGATGATGCGAAAGAGAACCTGGGCGATGCCCTGCCCGATTATGCGCTCAGCGAAACCCGGAGCGGCAGACCGAAGCAGTTGCTTCCAGTCGTAGGACGGGTCTTTTGTTACGTCTTTGAACGACAAGTTGTTGACAATGCACTCGGCGCGCAGCGCGCGCTGCCACTGGCAGGCGGTCTTGCCGCCCATCCCTGGTGTACCGCGAATTCTTCGAGGTGAGCCACTGGGGCACTCCAAAGACCACACGTTCGACACCTGGCTTGAGGGTCGGTGTAGGGCGGGCGAGCTGATGGACCTCACGTCCATCGCGCGGGGCCGGGGGTGGCGGGGGCGATGCCTTGCCGCGTGCTGGCATTGTGACAAGGCAGGCTGAGGAGCACCGCCGAGGCTGGACGGCCAGGTGAAACTCGAGCAAACATGTGGCTACAGCTCTAAGCAAAATGGCTACGAGGAGGTTAAGGATGATGATGATGGTGTTGATAGGAAACCCGGCATCAGCGAGTTGATGTACAATGAGGTGTCCGCAAACGAGACACTGCTGTCAACGCTGTTATATCTAACCACAAACGAGACACTGCTATCAACGCTTGCACAATTAAAAAGAAACGCTGGCATTGACACTACTAGCAATACCAAAGTGGAGTTTAAACGAGGCACTGCCATCAACCGATTCAACTTCCAATAAAATAAGATCACAAATGAGTTCACTCTGAAGTGACCCATGGCTATCAATGCGAGAAGTCTCTGCAAACTATTCACTCATGGCGACCGCCGCGCACACGCGTGTAGGAAATCGTTGATGATGATAGTGGTAATGGAGTGGGGGCCAGCAATGCAGATACACTGCTGTGCATTCACTTGCTGCGAAAAGAAACTCTGTATGAATGAGTTGATATATCATGAGTTGTCCACAAACGAGACACTGCTATCAACGCTTGTATAAGTAAAAAGAATCGCTGTTATCGACACTTCCCCCAATACTAAAGTTGTCTTTAAACGAGTCACTGCCATGAACGGCTTCAACTACAGTGTAACGAAAGGAACTGCAGGCTGAGAAGCACCGCAGGCCTTCGTGAACCAGTCGTGGTGATGAGGATGAGTGAAATCTGCGATGATGATAGCGATCATGAAGTCGGTTGTAGGAACCCACTTTTGTAGTAACCAACATACACTGGTATGCATTCATTTATGGTGAAAGGAAACTCGGTATCAGTGAGTTGATATAGAATGAGTTGTCCGCAAACGAGACACTGCTATCAACGCTTTTAGAACGAAGCGAACCCCACAAACGAGACACTGCTATCAACGCTTGTATAAGTAAAAAGAAACGCTGCTATCGACACTTCCCCAAATACTAAAGTTGTCTTTAAACGAGTCACTGCCATGAACGGCTTCAACTACAGTGTAACGAAAGGAACTGCAGGCTGAGAAGCACCGCAGGCCAACGTGAACCAGTCGTGGTGATGAGGATGAGTGAAATCAGCGATGATGATAGCGATCATGAAGTCGGTTGTAGGAACCCACTTTTGTAGTAACCAACATACACTGGTATGCATTCACTTATGGTGAAAGGAAACTCGTTATCAGTGAGTTGATATAGAATGAGTTGTCCGCAAACGAGACACTGCTATCAACGCTTTTAGAACGAAGCGAACCCATCAGAACACTGTTATCAACGGAAAGAATGCTGTAGAAGGACAAAGCGCTGAATGTACACCGATGTGTTCGACGACTGCGTATGTAATGATGTGACGATATACAGACTAAGCCCTTCGTGAATGTCTACATGTTTTCTGACGCCTACAAACGGCGCCGACGTGTGTGAGAAAATTGTCCGCGCAGCAAAAGCCGGCGAAGCGTGCGGGAGCTCGCATGCTGAGACAGACTACGTCTGCAGACCGCCAGCTGCAAAAGGTTGCGCATCGAAGCGAAGAGCCTCGGAGCCCTGCAGCCTGAGAAACACCGCAGGAACTCGCATACTGAAAAGGAATGCATTGCAAACCGCACGTTGGGAACCCTGCAGGCTGAGAAGCACCGCAGGATGTCGCATGCTGAAAAGCACTTGTACTGCAGAGCGCAAGCTGCGAAACCTGCAGGCTGAGAAGCACCGCAGGAACTCGCATGCTTTCGAACACTACTGCTCGAGACCGCAGCTGGAGAGCGGCAGTCCGCAGGCTGAGAAGCACCGCGGGCAGGGAGACTTGCAAAACTCAGATGTCCTGATCGTCTTGGAGGAAGTCACGCCAGTCCGGCGGCTGCCAAGAATCGATGATGCGCCTGGAGCCACCGCCCGTGCTGCCGCCGATGCCCAGGTAGTCGCCATCGGCCCTGAACAGACGGCCGTGCCCCAACGCCAGAATCGCTTGGTTGCGGATTTGAAGCAGCGCTCCGCTCTCAAACATCTGCAACACGTCCAGCTGCCTGCGCGTGAAGTTCGGCTTTGGCTGGCCAGCCTGGGCAGACAGATGGCGGGAAAGCCGCTCCCCCTCGTTGTTGCGCGCGATGGCCTCGGCCTTCTGGTGGTGCAGCCGGCGCCGCTGTTGCCGCAGAGCTTCCTCGGGAACTGCTGCATCACGGCCCTCACTGTGATCAGCTTGCAACGCTTGCGTTAGCCAACCAACGTCGAAGCGCCCTGAGAAGGCCAGCCCCAGATCTGTTTGGTACCGGCCACGCGTTGCAAATGGCGATGCCACCGCTTACGCTTCTGGTCTTTCACAAACTTGGCGACGCTACCCAGACCTGCACCCTTGGCCTGGCCACCTTTTCCCGCAGGCTGAGAAGCACCGTGAGAACCTTTCTTACCGCCAGGCCCTTTGTTCGGACCCTGCGGAACCGCATGGCCCCCTTGTGGCGCAGACTTGCCTTTCGCTTTTCCCTTTTCGATATCCCGTTCCTGAAGCGCACGCCGCTGCCGCGACTGCTCGTACTGGTCGCGAGCTACTCTGACCAATTCCTGGCGCTCAGGCTCCGTGAGAACGTAGCGCATGTCGTCGATGTTCTTGCTCCGCAGAAAGTCATGTCGAAGCTTAAGGACAGAGAGAATGGCTCGGCAAGTCTCCTCCTGAGACGCAAAGGCCGCGTCATATTCCGAGCCAGGCTGAGGAGCGCCAGCTGGATTAGTGTCCGCTGGCTCCGTGGACTTCCTCTTTTTGAAAAGCAAGAGACTGAGATGATGGAGGACTTTCGGATCGTACTCCTCGTCGTACCTGTCGTCCCAAAGCTGCCCCAGCTCCCCGTGCAAGTCGTTCGCGCGATTCTGAACGACATCCTCGACGTAGTCGGGATCACCCGGTGAAGTCGGTGAAAGCGGAGGAGTAGAACTCGGCGACCGATCCCAATGCACAGAAGACTCGGCGTCCGCCTGTACGCTGACGTCGGCGTCGGAGACGTTTTCGACTACAATCTTCCGCCTCTTGCTCTCCCCAGGCTGAATAGCACCAGGGAGAGTGAGCACAACCGCCACCGCATCGTGTGCGTCGTTGCGCATGCCACGATCCGTAAAAGACGCGCCAACGGCAATGGAGCAGAAACGGGCGACTGCTCCGCAGACCGCGACGTGGTCGCCTTTGAGGTCGGCCGGAGTGGCATGGACCTCCCAGAGCTTCTCGTCGTTCTGCTGGCGCTGGTAAGCCTCCCGCGACTCCTGGAAAGTGAGGTTGTCGTCGCCGACTACAAGCAGAACGACTGCCTGGCTCAGATTCTCAAGAATCTTTCCCAGGCAGTCCAGGTGCAAGCGGAGATTGCGAACTGTCCGCTTTCGAGTCTGGATGGTCGGCGGTTTCTTGCCGCACACGATGTGCATGTTGGCGATCACCACGTGGAACTTGTCATGGCCTGGTTTGTTCACCTCAAATTGTGAAATAACAGCATCAATCTCTCGGCCGCTAGGAGGCCTGTAAACTTTGCTGTCTTCGCACAGAGTCAGTTCCGCAGGCTGAGAAGCACCGCGGAACCCCCAGAGAGTCAAGTAGTTGTCGACCTCCGAGAAGCGAATGCCATCACCGAAAGGCTTACTGAGGATCTCTGTCACGTTGATCCCTGCTCGGCGAAAGCCTTCACGGAACGCACCGACCTCGCAGCCACAGACAATATCAACATCAGCGGTCTCCACTATCGTGGCGCACACCCTTCCGAAGTTAGCGCAGTGAGTGGCCGCCTGCTTACCAGTCATCATGCCCTGCTCGAACCCGAAATTGAACGAGGCGACCGTGAAAAACGCAGGCTGCACAGCGCCAGAGCCAGGCGTCTGTCCACCTTCCTCCGCAGGCTGAGAAGCACCGCGAGGCGGCGCAGGCTGAGAAGCACCGCGAGGCGGCGACACTTCGGACGAGCCTCGCGGAGCAGAG
Source organism: Prorocentrum cordatum (assembly GCA_963575745.1). Lineage (NCBI taxonomy): Eukaryota > Dinophyceae > Prorocentrales > Prorocentraceae > Prorocentrum > Prorocentrum cordatum. The sequence continues at coordinate 63,713 of CAUYUJ010014150.1, forward strand.
GCTGCGGATGAACGTTGGGTATGGGGGTACGGCCAGGGGAACGCCATTGCAATCGAAACTGAGTGGACTGCAGTGAGTGAATGCAGTGGCACGATTGAATGCAGTGGACTGCAGTGTCACTAGCAATTCCTGAACCAAACACGGCTGTGGCGGAAGGACTACGAAGCGTCTGGCTATTCAAAATGTGGCCCGGGAATGTAGTTCTGGGAACTCGAAGACCAGGAAGTGGCCTACAGTTGGCTCCGGGCATCCAAAATGTGGCCCGGGAATGGAATTCTGGGAACTCGAAGAGCACGAAGTGTGTGACTGTTGCATCCGGCCCTCCAGAATGTGGCCCGGGAATGGCGTTCTGGGATGTCGAAGAGCACGAAGTGTGTGACTGTTGCATCTGGTTATTCTAAATGTGGCCCGGGAATGGCGTTCTGGGATCTCGAAGAGCGCGAAGTGTGTGACTGTTGCATCTGGTTATTCTAAATGTGGCCCGGGAATGGCGTTCTGGGATCTCGAAGAACACGAAGTGTGTGACTGTTGCATCCGGGTATTCAGAATGTGGCCTGGGAATGGAGTTCTGGGAAGTCGAAGAGCACGAAGTGTGTGACTGTTGGTGAAAAACGAGCCCGGCACCCTGCCGCCCGGCAACTCCCCAACACCTGCCCGGACCCCCCTGTGGAGTGATCTGTGAGCTCTTTTGAGTCAACTAGAAACCTATCAGTCTTCGCTGTTAGGTAAAAAGAATCAATGTGCAATCCGCCACAAAGGGAACCACATTCATCCCCCACAAAAGGAATCAACTTGTAATCCGCCACGAAGAAAATCAATAGGTATGCCGCCACAAAGGTAGTGAATCTGGAATCCGCCACAAAACGAGATCAATGTGTAAGCCACCGCAAAAAGAATCAATTTGTACCCCGCCACAAAAAGAATCAATTTGTACCCCACCAAAGACGGAATCAATTTGTAACCCGCCACAAAGAGAATGAATGTGCACTCCACCACAAAAGGGATCGACTTGTATTCCACCGCGCTAGGGATTAAGTTGTACTCCGCCACAAAATGATCAATTCGTAATCCGCCACGAAAGAAATCAATATATAACCCGCCACGAAGCGAATAAATTTGTAATTCGCCACAACGGAAATCAACTTTTATTCCGCCGGAAAAAATAGTTGTAACCCACCACTGAAGGAATCAATGCGTAGTATAATTTCCCACCCCGCCACACAAAGGGTCAACTTGGAATTCGCCACCGAGGTAATCAACTGGTAACCCGCCACAAAGGGAATCAATTTGTACCCCGCCATCAAGGAAATCCAGTAGTAACCAACCTCAAAACAAAGACCAATGCGTACTCCGCCACATGAGAATCAATATGTAATCCGCCACAGAGGAAATAAAGTTGTAGTCGCCCACGAAGGAAGCGACTTGAAATCCGCCACAAAAGCGCTCAAAATGTAATTGGCCACGCGGGATCAAAGTGTACCCCGCCACAAAGGTCATGAACTTGGAACCCGCGACAAAAAAAACAAAAAAAAATAACCCAACCATATGCAGGTGTGAATACCGCAATTGTGATTCACTTGTTCGGTGGTGGTCCCTATGAGGCAACGAATCGTGCTAGGGGTGTGCCGAAATGAGTGGCGTGGTACACAATGCGAACGAAAACGAACAACGCAATGCGGGCTGCGCCACGGAGGCCTTCGGTGGGGCTCCATATGGGGCAACGAAACGCTGTGCTGGATCAAGGAGACGCATGCGGACTGCGCCACGGGGACACGCGGTGGAGTTCCCTATGGGGCCACGTAACGTGGGAGGGGTGTGCCGAAATGAGTGGCGGGGATGCGAACTGATCCACTGGGACCTTCGGCGGAGCTCCTATGGGGCCACGAAACGTGTGAGGGGCATGCCGAGATGAGTGGCGGGGACGCATGCGAACTGTGCCACTGGGACCTTCGGCGGAGCTCCTATGCGGGCACGCAACGTGTGAGGGGTGTGCCGACATGGGCGGCGGGGACGCATGCGAACTGTGCCACTGGGACCTTCGGCGGAGCTCTTATGAGGCCACGAAGCGTGTGAGAGATGTGCCGACATGGGTGGCGGGGGCGCATGCGAACTGTGCCACTGGGACCTTCGGCGGAGCTCCTATGGGGCCACGAAGCGTGTGAGAGGTGTGCCGAAATGGGTGGTGGGGACGCATGCGAACTGTGCCACTGGGACCTTCGGCGGAGCTCTTATGGGGCCACGAAACGTGTGAGGGGTGTGCCCAAATGAATGGCGGGGACGCGTGCGAACTGCGCCAATGGTACCTTCGGCGGAGCTCCTATGGGGCCACGAAGCGTGTGAGGGGTGTGCCGAAATGAGTGGCGGGGACGCATGCGAACTGTTCCACTGGGACCTTCGGCGGAACTCCGATGGGGCCACGAAGCGTGTGAGGGGTATGCCGAAATGAGTGGCGGGGACGCATGCGAACTGTGCCACTGGGACCTTCGGCGGAGCTCTCTATGCGGCCACGAAACGTGCGAGGGGTGTGTCGACATGAATGGCGGGGACGCGTGCGAACTGCGCCAATGGGACCTTCGGCGGAGCTCCTATGGGGCCACAAAACGTGTGAGGGGTGTGCCGAGATGAATGGCGGGGACGCGTGCGAACTGAGCCACTGGGACCTTCGGCGGAGCTATGTGCGTGTGAGGGATGTGCCGAAATCGACGGCGGGGACGCATGCGACTGTGCCTCTGGGACCTTCGGCGGAGCTCCTATGGGGCCACGAAGCGTGAGAGGGGTGTCCCGACCGATGCGAATGAATTCGATGGAGCTCCTATGGGGGCGCCGAAATGAATAGCGAACTGTGCCACTGGGACCTTTCGGCGGAGCTCCTATGGGGCCACGAAGCGTGTGAGATGTTTGCCGAGATGAGTGGCGGGGACGCATGCGAACTGTGTCACTGGGACCTTCGGCGGAGCTCATATGGGGCCACGAAGCGTGCTAGGGGCGTGCCGCAATTAATGGCGGGGATGCGTGCGAACTGTGCCACTGGGACCTTCGGCGGAGCTCCTATGGGGCCATGAAGCATGTGAGGGATGTGCCGAAATCGATGGCGGGGACGCATGCGAACTGTGCCACTGCGACCTTCGGCGGAGCTCCTATGGGGCCACGAAGCGCGTGAGGGGTGTGCCGAAATGAATGGCGGGGACGCATGCGAACTGTGCCACTGGGGCCTCCGGCGGAGCTCCTATGGGGCCACGAAGCGTGAGGGGTGTGCCGAAATGGGCGGGGACGCATGCGAACTGTGCCACTGAATGGGGCCACGAAGCGTGTGAGGGGTGTGCCGAAATCAGTGGCGGGGACGCATGCGAGCTGTGCCACTGGGGCCCTCGGCGGAGCTCCTATGCGGGCACGAAACGTGTGAGGGGTGTGCCGAAATAAATGGCGGAGGCGCGTGCGGACTGTGCCACTGGGACCTCCGGCGGAGCTCCTATGGGGCCACGAAACGTGTGAGGGGTGTGCCGAAATGAGTGGCGGGGACGCATGCGAACTGCGCCACTGGGACCTCCGGCGGAGCTCCTATTGAGCCACGAAACGCGTGAGGGGTGTGCCGAAAGAAATGGCGGGGACGCGTGCGAACAATGCCGCTGGGACCTCCGGCGGAGCTCCTGTGGGGCCACGAAACGTGTGAGGGGTGTGCCGAAATGAATGGCGGGGACGCGTGCGAACTGTGCCACTGGGACCTCTGGCGGAGCTCATATGGGGCCACGAAGCGTGCTAGGGGTGTGCCGAAATGAATGGCGGGGACGCATGCGATCTGCGCCAATGGGACCTTCGGCGGAGCTCCTATGGGGCCACGAAGCGTGTGAGGGATATGCCGAAATGAATGGCGGGGACGCATGCGAACTGTGCCACTGGGACCTCTGGCGGAGCTCCTATGGGGCCACGAAGCGTGCTAGGGGTGTGCCGAAATTGAAAGCGGGGACGCATGCGAACTGTGCCACTGGGACCCTCGGCGGAGCTCCTATGGGGCCACGAAGCGTGTGAGGGGTGTGCCGACGTGAATGGCGGGGACGCATGCGAACTGTGCCACTGCGACCTTCGGCGGAGCTCTCTATGTGGCAACGAAGCGCGTGATGATGTTGACGCTGCTGATGTTGATGATGAAGATGACGACGGTGATGATGATGATGACGAGAAGAAGGGAGGAGGGAGGAGGAGGAGGAGAAGCCGGGACCGTCTCTTCAAAACGAGGACCCAAGAACACAAGTTGGTGGGGACAAAATCAAGCTGTAAGCGGCCACGAATGAATTAGATTGTACCCCGCCACAAGCTGAAACAATTTGCAATACACCACATATGAATCAATTCGTAACCAGCCACAAAAGGGAATGCGCAATCCGCAACGAAAGGAGACAACCTATAATCCGCCACGCAAGAAGATCAACATGTACTCCGCCACAGAAAGTAACAAATCGCAATCCACCACAGAAAAAACAAGTCGCAATCCGCCGCAGAAAGTAACAAGTCGCAATCCGCCGCAAACAATATCAACCTATAACCCATTACAAAAGGGACCAATGTGTAATCCGCAACAAAGAATCAAAGTGTAATCTTCCACCAGACGAAATCCTACTGAAATTCCCAGAAAAAAATGCATAGTGCAACCCTCATGAAACATAATCCGATTGCAATATTCCATGAAAAGATTCTAGTGGCATCCTGCGACATAGCATTTTACTGTAATCCCCCACGAACGGAACCCCAGTGAGCCTAGACGTGGGCGCATGGTAGGCCCAGGCGTAAGCGGTGCACAGGTCCTCCAGAGGCCTGCGCATAGCCTACGCATAGGTCCACCATACGCCTACGGATAGGACTGCGGCAACCCTATACACAAATGGAATCAATTAGTAACCCGCCAGATAAAGATAATCAACTTTTAGTCCGCCACAGAAGAAATCAAGTTGTAACCCGAGACAGATTGGAATCAACTTGTAACCCGCCAGAAAAATAATGACTTTGTAACCCGCTACATAAGAAATCGACTTGTAACCCGTCCCCAAAAAATATTGTAATCCGCCACAGAAAGCATCATTTGTACTCGGCCACAAAGGGGCACTCTTAGTATCAGGCCGCAGAGTAACTCAATTTGCACTCCGCCACCACCACGGTACAACGATTTTTTGCCACCACAAAAAAATTAAAGTAGAACCCGCCACCAAAAAAACAAGTTGTATTCCGCCACAAGGAGATGCAATGTGGAATTCGCCACAAAAGGAATCAATCAATAATCCGTCACAAAAGGAATCAAATTCTACTCCGCCATCAAAGGGATCAAGGGGTAATCAGCCACAAAAGGAGTCAATCTGTACTCAGCCACAAATGGAATCACACAATCTGTGCTCAGCCAAAGAAGGAAACACTTTGAAAGCCAACACACAAGATATCAAATTAATACGCCGCAAACAAATCAATGTGTAAGTCGCCATGAAAAGGAACCAACTTGTGCTCGGCCACAAAAGTAATGAACTGGTAATCCGGCACCAAGAAATTAATGTGCAACCCACCACAAAAGGAATCAATGTGTAACCAGCCACACAAGGGAAATCAATGTGCACTCAGCCACAAAAGAAATCCATTTGCAATTCGCAGCAGAGGGAATCAATCTGTAACCCGCCACAAAGGGGAAACCAACGTGTACTCCGCCACAAAGGGAACCAAATGGTAACCCACCACAAAAGAAATCACTTTGTACTCTGTCACAAAAGGAGTCATTTCGTAATCCCCCACCGAAGGGAATTCTATTGCAACCTTCTTCCAATGGAAGCCATTTGTAGTCCTCCTGACAGTGAACCGTAACGTAAGCGTCCGCAGAAAGAAACCGAATGCAGTTTTCCGCAATACGAATCGTTTTGTCACCCTCCACAAACGGAATCCCAGTGACCCTACACGTGGGCGTATGGGAAGCCTATGCGTAGCCTACGCACAGGCCTTCCATAGGCCAAATCACAACCTACGCATAAGCCTGCGGCAGCCCTATACACGAAGGGCATCAATTAGTACCCCGCCAGGACAGCGAATCAATGTATAATCCGCAACAAAATAAGCAATTCGTAACCCACCACAAAAAGAATCGACCTCAAATTCGCCAGACAGGGAGTGAAGTTGTAATCCGCCACCAAAGAAATCAAATTGTAACCCGCCACACAAGGAAATCAACTTGTAATCCGCCACAAATTCAATCAACATATCATCCACCACAAAAGGAATCAATTTACTAGTCGCCACAAGTGTAAAGCGCTACAGCGGAAATCAAATTGTAATCCGCCACGCAAGAAACCAATGACTAATCCGCCACACAAGGAATCAGTGTGTGACGCTGCAACAAAATACAGATTTCACCCTCCACTAAAGGATTGCAAATCCAAATCGCTTCGCAGAAGCTCCTGTTGTCATCCCCCTCACAAGGAATACTGATGTAATCCTCCACAGAAGAAGTCCTCTTGGAGTCTCCTGCAAAAAAGAAACGTATTGCAATCCTCCACAACCAGAATCCAATTGGGCCTATGCATGGGCCTACGGTAGGCCTATACATAGCCTATGCGTAGTTCTACGGTTGGCCTGTGCGTAAGTCTGTGGTAGGCTGATACCTAGGCTATGTACAGGCCTACCGTAGGCCTATGAAACGCCTATGCATCGGCCTGTGGCGGGCCTGCACATAGCCAATGGGCAAGCCGACCTGGGCTTAAACGCAGCCTATGCGTAGGCCGACCGTACGCCTACGCATAGCCTTTTGCATAGGCCTACGGCAGGCCTATGCGTAGGCCTGTGCATAGTCGGTGCAGAAGCCTACTATAGGCCTGTGTATAATCTAAACATCGGCCTACCGTATGCCTACCACAGGCCTACCGTAGGTCAACCACAGAACTGCTGTAGACATACCCATAGCCTTCCAAAGGCCGACCGTGGTCCGCCCAGAAGTCTACGTACAGGTATGTGGTGGGCCTATGGGTAACCTATAGGAAGACCTACTGTAGGTCTATGCATAGCCTATGCGTAGGTCTAGATCGACCTGCGACACGCTATGCTTAAGCAAAGGCCGGGATCCTTGATTGTTGCCTGGGGATCCCGCCGCGCGTTCTCGGGTCAGGATTGCCCGAAGCAACATGATGTGGTGTTTTTCTCTGATGTATTGGGCCTCTGGAGAGACCTCCGAGGACTTTGGGAAGCTCCGCGGGAGCCTCCGAGGGGTCAGGATCTAGGGCGGAAGCAGAACGTATCACACCACATCTCCTGATCATCGAACGGAAGTTTCTTCTCGTACTCCGCCTGCTGTTTTCTCTCATCCCGCCACCGCTCATTTCCCATCTTTATTTCTCTGCCCCCTCCCATTCATGCTTCAAATCGCTTCGCCACCACCACTAAGCTCCTCCTCCTGCTGATACTGTCCCTCCTCCGCCTCCTCTCCCGCCTCCTCCTCCTCCTCGGCTTCCCCCAACTTCGGAATTACTCGGATTGCTCGGCTCTTGGCACTCCTCGTCCATCTCTTCCTCCTCGTCCTCCTCCTCCTCCTCCTCCATTTCCTTACCATCCTCATGTTGCTCTTGAATGTCTCCACCTTTCGTTCACGTTCCTCCGCTTCCCCCTACTTCACCTATTCTCCCTCCTTATCATCCTCTCATTCCTCCTGATCCTTCTACGTAGGCCACCTTCGCCTCCACCTCATCGTGACCCCGCTCGTGTTCTTCATCGTCATCGTCATCGTCCTCACCCACCCTTCCTGCTCCGTGTCCTCCATGTCCTCGGATTCATCCCTCCTCATTCACCTCATCATCCGATTCTTCGATGTCGTCCTCCTCCTCCAGATCGTTCTTGCCCGCTTGCCAATGCGAGATTCCTGCTCGTTGTTATACTACTGGTTCTGCACATCACTCATCCGCTTGTCCATTCCCTCCTCTTTCTCCTCTTCGTCCTTCTCCTCCTCCTCCTCCTCCGCCTGTCGCCCGCCAGCCAGGCAGAAGCCGAAAGTCACCAGTAGTTGGGCATCGCTGGGCACAAATCTTCGTAGGACGCTTAGGTCCTCGGGGTTCCAGTTCCAGAATGACCTGGAAGTCCTATGGATTGACACTGGCCACTAACATTTGGGAGATTGGGGCCTCGAACGGCGATGCCACCAAAACTGATTCCGAGGCTGCACCACATTCCGATAGCTGATCCAATGGTTTCAACAGTTGTAAGGCAAATTCGTCCGCCAGCCATGGGATACGGACTCGGAGTGCATGGGGCGCCTCCGCCGCTGGTAGGAAACATGCGCAGTGGTCTTCGCCATGTCTGGTATGTGCCAGAATCCACCACCTGATGGATCACAACGCTTCTTCAAGGAGGGAGTTTGAATGCCACTCTTGTTGAAGCTTGGGCAACCCCCTAGTTCAGTGGGCATTGCTCTGCCGAGTTGTCATGGTAAGATAATGCGCACTGCAGCGAGCGTGGCAGCATCAAGCACATCATGGGCTATGCGAATGTCTTTGCACGCGTTGAAGTGAGCTTCACAACACTCGTTTGGAATACTGGGTTGGGTGATATCCTGGACCATCGGTGTATCGCATCATCGTCGATTCGAGAACTGGTTCAGGCTGCATTCTGGGCAAATTGGGCCGAAACTTATGTGCCAACCGATGACGGTCAAACGGCTCCTCAGGAACTAAGGGGGTACTGGATTGAGCCTATCACCAGACTTCTGCGTAGAGCTGGGGATCATGATAACCACTCAGACGAGGACCTCCAGTCAGAGCCCGAAGATGAAAACCAAATTGTAGGTCGGCGGCCACCGTGGATTCCATCGGCCAAGAAAGCTGCGGTGTTGCAGACGATAGTTGGAGACGGCATGTGGCCGCCAGCACGTTTGAAGCAATGCCAACACCCTACTGGCGTTCTTGCCTCTTCTGAAAAGGAGGAAGCGTGTGGCTCACACCGTGCCGCCTGGGGATGTATGACCGAGACCAAGGTCAGCATGAGGCGCGAAGTAATGGGGTCCACTGATGCCCCGTGGGTTGCCAACAACATAATCGGGATCCTGGTGATAAGATCGCGGGCTCTGTCCTCCTTCATGGTTTCTTCCGCGACGGGATGACACAAACAAGTGGCGTGTATTGTGCGGGCCCGCGGGCATGATCACGGAAACGGCATACAGACGGGGCTTGCATGAAACTTTGGAGCTGGCCTGACGCGGCCCGCGCTGGCTGGGGGCGTTGCCCAAATGCCTGAACGTCAGGTTTCAGGTGTTGGATTTGGGACCTTGCCAGGCACCGTCCAATCCTCCCCTAGGGACGAGCTTTACGCTGTTCCACAGGTGTTGCAGATAGCTGTACTCCCTCTTATAGTGTACACTGACCTGAAGGGCGGCGTGTTGACAGAATGGCCGCGGGCGCTTTCTGGGCCACGGGGCCTCGCAGGCCCAACATCGACCTCTGGGAAGCCATCTGGACCAAGCTTGACGATCTTGGGGGCAATGGAGAGGCCCTGGACGTAATGCAGGCATGTTCAAGCTCACCAGCGGAGGACCTCGCTGCACATTCGTGGGAACAGATGGGCCGACCTAGCGGCCACCAGAGGCAAGAATTTGCACATTTCCGAACACCTATCTGACACTTTTGTGAGATTGCTGGGAAGTCATTGGTAGTCTGCTGGAGTGTTCGATCAAAACTTACCTCACTCATTCGGAGGCTGGGCGTGTGGTCACCAAGCCGGGAGTCCAACACAAATCTAAGTTTCGTAAAATGGAAAGCGAGGTGGGAGCCAGCCAGCTTGCCTTGTGCCACGGTGTTTCCCAAATCTCAGGCCGCTTTTTGCAAACGTGTGGATTGCCAGCGGGGAGCCCGCACTGTCAGAGCCAAGCTGATTCTTGAAAGCCAGGAATGCCTTGTTAGAAATCTCGCCGTGCTGGCTGCCAATATGGGGAGTGGGACGAACGACCGACCCAAAGGTGAGGCCGTGCACGTCGACGCTGGGCAGGTGCGAACTTCAGGGTAGGCCCAGAGGCGGAGGGTTGCAACCTGAGCCGTCTCCGCCCCATGATCAGAAGGCCCAAGATGGCCTCCGCACAAACCCTACACTACTTCAGAATGCCCTTCGACGGCCCAAGACGGCGCCAAGACGGCCACGCGACGTTCTCCAGAACGCTCTACGATCGGTTTCCCTCGGGGGGGGGGTCCAGTTCCCCACACGCTCCTCCATTGGGTTCTGCATAGGGTTCTCTCTCCATAGGGCTGGGTTCTTGTAGGATTCACAGAAAGGTTCTCCATAGGGCTCCCCCACGGGATCCCCCAAGTATTCTGCCAGCAGTTCTCCGTAGGGTTCTCCACGAGTCTTTCCAAACGGTGACTCTTACGCTCTCCCCAGAGTTCTTCCTAGGGTTATCCATCGGATTCTCCTGCTACCTAGAAATCAGTGCGACCAGCACAATGACACCAGGGCCCTGAGGAGGAGAAGGAAACCACAAAAAGGTACTCGCGGGTGCGCACGCTTACTGGGCCTTGCCGGCGGCACTCGCAGCCCCCTCACGGGCAGAAGCGAGGAGCGTACCTAAAAAGAGAAAGAAAGGAGGGCGAGGGCGGAGTGGCCGAGCCAGAGCAGACTGCCTGCAGAGCTCCTCCCTTCGAAGCAGAGGAGCTGGGCCACGAGCGGCGGGCAACAGTGCAACAGGTGTCAGTGAGGTTGGTCTCAGATAATGACATGTGTGAAGCCCTGGGAGGGCGACAGGCGGAGGCCAAAGGACAACGCAGAACGTCTGGAGAAAGTTCAGGAACATCAGGGACAAGCAGGGGGCGTGCAGGAATCGAGGAGGGGAAAAGCCAGGGAAAAGCAGGGGCGACGAGCTGGCAACGAGAACCGAGGCAGGCGAATGGGGCGGGGCACAAGGAAGGGGGTGGCCCTTGCGAGAATCGGAAGCGCGCAGCGGAATTTCCCCGCGTCCCCGAGCCGATGCCCGTCGAGGAGCTGGGGCGATGCTGAGGCTGGCTGCACATGAGGCAGAAGCACGACGGTGCAGCGGGCTCCAGCGCGCGGTTCGGGCCTTCGCGTGCCGAGGCCCGCCGCGTGCGGCTGCAGCAGGTTCCGTGATTACCCCGCCCCTCTCCGAAGCCACCCGGCTCGCCCGGTCTGACCTCTGACCGGGCAGTGCCGAGGGGGGAGCCACCACTGGGGTCACCACCTCCTCGAGGGATCAGAGACCCCCCCAGACCCCCCAAGAGTCTCTGGGCGGGAGCTCACTGGGAGGTCCTTCCCATTCTCCTTCTCACTTCCCCCCCCCTCGCTCGCCGAGGAAGGCATGTGCACTGATCCTGGGCCCTGCATCGGCCTGGCCAGGGCCAGCGCAAGTGTACAGCTTGCGCCCCTAGAGCTTGGGCCGCCAGCCTAGTGAGTCCCCCCCAGGACTCCCGAAGACGCCCCAGAGCGCCCGAGACCTCTCGACCCTCGACGTACAGGAGCAGGTGACCCCCCCAATGGTGAGCCCATTGGCTGCCCTGCTCGACTGGAGAGACCAGATTGATGGCAGGGCCGTCCAAAGCGTGATCCCTGCCCTCACACTCCGTGGCCGAGGGGCCAAAACGCGAGGCCCCCATCGTCGGGCCCTGGCGCGCAGAAATCCCGTCGTCTGTCCCCAGGTGTCCCCAAACCCCTGACGCAGTGTTTTTTTCTATTGCGTCGACCCCCAGAGGTCTCGACCCATTTTCAGGGACCCGCTTTTCGTCCCGAGTAGTTTTTTGAAGGTCCCGAGGCCCGAGAAGGTCCCCCAGAATTCGAAAATAGCCAAAACATTCCGTCGTGACTGTTTCATGACTCGCGGGGTTCTGGGTCCCAACGGCCTCGGTATCCTCGCTCCCCCTCCCGCTCCTCCCCCTCTGAGCATCGTTTATCTGATCCGTATCCCCAACGACATGGCCCGGGCCCCACTGGCCGTTTAACCCCCATAGATGGGAATATAGGTTGGGTTTCGAAATATATCCCCTAACTGGGGTGCTGAGATGGTGGGGGCCTGGATAGGGATGGGGAGTGGGGATAGGGGTCGGTTACACGATACTAAGAGGAGGAGGAGGAGGAGCAGGAGGAGGAGGAGATGGGCATAGGGATCGGTTAATATCCCTTCTCCCTTCTCCCCCTCCTCCCTGTTCCCCCTGCCCCTCCTGCCCCCGCTGCTCCTCCCGCCCACCCCGAGCCAGCTGCCAACCACTCCTTGCAGCCCCAGCCCCTTCCCTGCTCCGCCTCCCCACCCCTCCCTCCCCAGTAAGACGAAGCCAGGATGAGGATAACATGGGTGAGGATGAGTCGAGAATCTCTGAGGTCCGGCGGCTCGGGAGGATGCATCGGGCGCCGCGGATTTCTCAGAGCGTTCTGGAACGCTCTGAGAACGGTCTGGAACGCTCTGAAATGGATCTATCCTTGTCCTAGCCCCGTCCGACCCCAAACCTCCTCGAGTCATGAAAAAATCACGACGGACAATGTTTGCTATTTTCTGCCTTTGGGGCCTTACCGAGCCTCGAAACCGTCAAACAACTACTCGGGACGAAAAAACCGTCCTGGGGATTGGGTCGAGACCTCTGCTGGTCGACGTCATGGAATCATGACGTCGGGGTCCTAGGTCCTCTTCCTCATCCTCGCTATCCCACTCGCCCTCCCCCGTCCCTAGAGGAATAAATAAATGCATAAACAGAAAGTGTCGGAGGTCTGCGCGGTTGTCTTGGATCTGCGCTGAACCCTCTCCTGGCGCGCGGAGCGCGCCAGGGGCGGCGCCGGGAGCATCGCAAGGGGATTCCAGCACAGATCCAAGAATTTTGCGCGGAGCTCAGAAAAAATATGTAATTATGCGTCTGTACTTGTTCCTCGGTTCCACCCTCCCTCCTCCTCCGTCCTCTCGCCCCCGCAAATCCAGGTGACAACCCATGCCCAAACATCCAGCGTCCCGATTTTTTCGAGGCATGGGCCACCGACCTCTTGACCACCTCCCCGGGGCCAGCTTTTCATCCCGACTTGTTATTTAATGGCCCTGAGGCCCTGTAAGGGTCCCGAGAAGCCGAAAACTATGAAAAACCTCCGTCTCGACTTATGTTTCGAGACGCCGGGCGTCTGGGCTCATCCGTTCTTTGAGCAAGGGCCGGCCGTCCCGGCATTTCCTAGAGGCCTGCACGACAAGTTCTCAGAGCAGAAGAACTTTCTACGAAAAAACAGTGTTCTTAGAAGACGAAGCCGTTGTATCAAAACAAGACGACATACGAACACAAATTCTCTCAGCACATTTGGTGCAATCTGTCGACACAATACTTCAACACTCTGGGCTTCGCCACTGCGCAGAAGCAGGTGACAGTCCCTCCTGGCTTGCCACGGGCGGGCTCCCGTGGTCTGCTGGTGGGGGGGACGGGGGGCGCGCGCGCGCGCCGGGCCTTGAGGAACCGCGAGGAGCGTCGGCGCGGGCGCCGGCTTCTGCGGAGGGGCCGTGACACCCGGCGTCTCGAACAGATCGAAACCAGAAGCCTCCCGGACGGGGTCGGAGGGTCTCGCCGCATCGCCGATGCATCGGCGAAGTCCGCGCGGAGAGGATCGAGCTCCACATCGACCCGCGTCGCCGATACATCGGCGATGCGGCACGATCTTCCGATCCCATCTGCTCCGACCGCACCCGAAACAAGGGACGACTCGCGACGAACACCCGGTCCCAGGGAAGAGGTCGAGAGGTCGGGGGCCCGCGTCTGGACAAGATCGAGGCGCCAGGTGTCTGGGGGCGGGGCGGTGGGGGGGCTTGGGACGGGGGCGGCGCCCTTCCCCCCCTCTCCAGCGACATGGCGTTTTCAGGCTAGAGGTTTCTCGAGTTCGGCCTCCCCCTCCTGGGGTCCATCTGGTGCAATTGTTTACCCCAGATGCGTCCTTGACGGTCTCGAAGCCAGTATAGGCAAAGAACCTTCTCGAACCCAGCACCTCGAACCTCGTCACCCATTCCTGCTCGCTGGAACCAATGCTGGCCACCTCAGACCCCAAGCCGGCTTCAACTATCGTCGTCGACTGCGCCGCAGTCGACTTCGTCATCGTCAGCGTTTTTGGCGACTTCGTCTTCGCAGTCGACTTAGCTGGCGTTGGCACCATCGGCTTCGTTGCAGTCTTCGTCGTCGACGTCGCCAAGCGATGAAGGTCTGGAGACGAGGGGCCAAGGTTAGGGGGGACCAGCTCAGCGGAGGAACATCGACCTGGAATCGACGATACATCGCCGATAGATCGGCGATAGGTCCCCGATAGCGAAGCCGCGCGATCCTTGGTGGGGTGGGCTGTCAGGCCCTTATCGGCGATGAAATGGGCGAGCGGCGATCGGGGGTTGATGCATCCGCCTCTGAAGCTCCCCCTAGCATTGACCTCAGTACGCCACGAAAATATCTTCACATATACCCTCCGACGAATTTTGCATGTACCTTCAGGGAGGGCGGTGGTGTATAAAGTCGCTGGCTCTCAGAGGTGATTTATACACCGCCACCTCTCCCTGAGGCCCAAGAACAACCCGTTGGAGGGTCTGTGTACATGTTTTTCTTGTGGCGGACCTAAATTTCGGGTGCAAGGTCGGCTCTCTGGCGGCCGTTCGGGACGATCCCGGGCACCCCCGGACCGCTCTTATTCTAGTATACGTAACCAAACCATATGGTTACGCATGAAGCTGTCGCGCGTAACCAAAACGCGAACAATATAGCTACGATCGACCCCGCACACACTTGAGCTATCAAAATGCATTGCACACCTCCGTAACCAAGATCTGCCAGGGAAGACCTTTGCGTAACAACGTCGTAACCATATTTACCATGTTCGTAACAAAAAATAAAAACCAAACAAAACACATACATCGCAACCAAATCGTCACCGAGTCATAATTGAATCGAACCGAGCATGTTCGACATTCCCGATTGGGCTCAAGAAGGGGGCGGTGGAGCAAGGCGGCGAGAGTGACAACGAACATGAGGACGCGGAGAAACAAAGAACGAAGAAGGGAGCAGGAGCAGAAGCAGGACCTTGGGAAAAAGAGGCGTCGTGGAAGACGACGAGGGAAAGCGAGCGACGAGGAGGGAAGACCAATGAGGAGACAGAGCGCTATCAGGTGGAGCAGGACGAGGAGGAATCTGACTCGGATAGGGAAAAGGAACAAAACACACGCAAGCACGAGGAGGATTGAGAAGGGAGGGACGATCATGAGGAGGAGGAAGAGGAGGAGGAGGAGGAGGAGGGGGAGGAGGGGAAAACGGACGGGGAGAGGGAGGAGGAGAAAGAGTAATAGGAGGAGGCATTGGCGGAAGCACGGCGAGAGCACGAGGGCCGAGTAATAGCATTGACACATTGATGATTTGACGCCAGAGATCAAGGTTAGAGCCAGGAGGGTAGGAAGGAGGCTTTGAAGAAGGCCCAAATGGACAAGGACGAGGATGAGGCTTGCAGGAAGTATCATAGGAATGAGAGAATCAAAGACGGCTTGGATGGAAGAGTGAGCTTGAAGAGGGTTAAACTAGGAGGAGGTGCGGGAAGAAAAGGTTGGAAGTCTAGACGCTTCGCGTAACCCCACCAGTCAGTTCTCCTCATACGTCGTCGACCTTGTTCGGGAGCGCGCGTGGTTTCCTCAGGAGTGAGTGTGCGAGTTCGGTGGCACCACTCGTACTGGCTCCTGGTCAGTGACGTTTTCCTGGCCATCGGTGTTGTGTTTGTACCTCCTGGAGTGTATTGCAAGCGAGCTGCCCCCTTCAGGGGCTGGGTGCATGGATGTCTCGTGTGGTTTATCCTACGCCTAGTCCTCGCCCTCAGCGGCCACTTGTCAGCGTTGTGTGCGACTTTGGTGGCGCCCCGTCCATGCACTAGCTTCCTGGTCAGTGAGTTCTTCCTGGCCTTGCTGGTGGCATGCGCTCGCTCCTGGACCTGTTTCCTGGCAACTGCAGCCCGCACCACCTCCCGCTTGCGGTCGGCTGAGGTGCCGCTTAAGCTTCTGTTTGCTGGCGCATTAGGCAATTAGGTTCGCGCGTGGCCCGCCCGTCCTGTGTGACGCCGCCTGCGCTTTCGCTTGCGGCTGCGACAAAAAGTAACCCCACCAGCCCATCCAGAAACGATGCCCAGAGGAGAAACTTCGATCAGGAAAGGTGGCAACACACAGAGAAAGGGCCCCCCAGTGGAGGCCTCTTGGAGCGTCTCGGGGGCATCTTGGCGGGCCCAGGGTCGTCTTTGAGCGTTTTGGGTGCCTCGGGGATCGTCTTGAGGTTTCTTGGGTGTATCTTGGTCGCCTCTTGGAGGCCTCTTGAGCGCTTCTTGGGGCCGTCTGGGCGCCTCTTGGGGCCCTCTTGGGGCACTCTTGGGAGGTTTAGGGGCGCTCTTTGGCCATCTTGGAGGACGTCGATCCTGATCTGCGAGAAGTTCAGATCAAGTGCAGATCGTCCTCGCCACTCCTCCTTATCCTCCTCCTCCTCCTCCTCCTCCTCCTCCTCCTCCTCCTCCTCCCTCTCCTCTCCCTCCTCCTCGTTTGTTTATCCCCCATCACCTTCTCCTCCTCCTCCGTTTCCTCGTCCGCCTCCTCCGTTTTCTGGTCACCCCGACTTCCTGCTCCTCCTCCTCCCCCTTTATCCTCCTCCTGTTCCTCCCCCTCCTTCTCCTCCTCTTTCTCCTCCTCCTCCTCCTCCTCCTCCTCCTCCTCCGTCTCCCCGTCGCCTTCGATGCGCCGCCCATGGCGGCAAGCGCCTCACCAGGATCGTGCACAGTAGGGGACTCCACCTATGGCCCAACCCGTATTCCCGCACGCCCTTTCAGAGGGATCGCGCACCCAGCCGCTCCCGAACGCAAGATTCTCGTCGTCGCGCTGCGAGACAAGAAGTGCCATGAATGGTTTGGGTGGTTTGGGGGTCAGTGTTTCATACGCACCCCCATGGGGAGCCAAATTTGGTTACGCTTTGCTGGTGACGTTCGCGGTGCACTGCGAACGTCGTCACCAAATAGTAGACAGACCATAATCAAATCATAACCAGATTGGATCGCAACCAAATCGTGACCATACCTGATGCACCGTAACCAAATCGTAACCAAATCTCCAGTTGGCATAACCAAAATCATATCCAAATTGCACTTCGTAACCAAATCTCCCGCAACCAAATCAAAACAAGGCACCCCTCTGCAGCGAAATCGCTTCTACAAGGCGAAAAGCTGGTTACGGACGCGTAGGCAACAAACCATGTGTAAGTTACATTGTTTTGGCGCGCGATTGGTTACATTCTCTTGTCTTGGAGGCGCAGCTGTTGAAAAGCGTCCCAAGGTTGGAAAACCGCTGAGAACCGACTGAAACGTCAGAGGAGGAGAAGGACGTCGCCCTCCCGTTGCTCCTGAGGGGACCCGTGGGCCTCCCAAGCCTCCATAGAGGCCTCCCAAAATGGGGTCGGAGTGGATGGGATCAGAGGATCTCAGCACATCACCGATGCATCGTCGTTGCATCGGCGAGGCATCGGCGAGGCATCGGCGACGTCGGCAGCGCATCCGCGACGTTGGTGTGGAGAAAAGCAGGCTCCACATCGGGCCGCATCGCTGATGCGTCGGCGATGCGGCGCGATCCTCAGACCCCACTCAATCCAGCCCCATCTGGGAAGCCTCGACTCCAGCGCCGTGACCGCCTCCGCCGACCTTCCGGGGTCCCAGGGGCCTCCCTCCGGCATTGGGCCCTGGTCCTCCTCCTTTCCGGCCTCCCCCGCCGAGCTGGGGACGGACGCGGCGGCAGGAGCCTCGCATCCGTGGAACTCGTGCCCGCCAATGTTCTTCACCTCCTCGACGACCGCAGGCGTCTCGACAGAGCCCGAGGCCCAGGGGAGGAGTGGTGGCGGAGGGAGGGCGGAGGAGAGCTCCGGGGGGAGGGAGGAGGAGCTCACAGCGCGCGTTCTCTGCCCCGCTCTTGGGACCTGGGGCTATTGCGGGGGCCCCGTCGTCGCCACGGCTGGATGCGCTTTATGGCCAGGGCGGTGCACAAGCCGCAGAGAAAAGCACACGTTGTGTCCCCCTGCGCACGTGGCAGAGGGGAGGGAGAGCGGAGGATGCCCGAAGTGAGATGTCTTTGGGCGCCTCAGCCCCGTGATGTCCCACTCGAGGGCAGGGCAGCTGTGAGGCAAACCTTGCGGGACTGCTGGAGAGATTCCCAGAAATCCCACTGCCCATGTCCAAGCACCATGTCCTGTCTCGATTGCGACGGCTTCGCTTGAACGGGGAGAGGAGGTGTGACGCTGGGAGGAGGGGAAGGAACAGGGTTGCACAGGCAGAGAATAAGATGGGCAGCAGGGCGTAGGAGAAGGAGGAGGAGGAGGAGAAGGTGGAGGAGGACGAAGGATGGGCAGCAGCACGAAGGAGGAACACCAAAGTGGGAAAAGTCCCAAAAGGCTTCCAGATGGACGATTCCGGAAACACTGCAATCACAATAACTGTTGTATCTTGGACAACAGATGTTTACTTCCGCAGGCTTGAGCCGGCCGTCCGCCAGCTTCCGGCGGAGGAGCCGCCCCAGTTTCGCGTCCGCTAGTTTCCGACGCCTTCCGCCGAGGACGGGATGTCAACTTCGCGATCCCTCGAAGGTGAGACCCTCTCTGGAACTGCCCAGATGGATAACGCGATTCGCGAACTTCAATCTTCGACCCTCGAACTTCGATCGTCGAAGCCATGCCGTCTTCTGATAGGTCTTCTGTGAAGTCTTACCAAGCTTCTTAAAAGGCAGAAGAGTTTTCAAGAACCCCCCCCCGCCTTACTAGAAGGCCGCCACCCTCATACCACACCTACTTCTGCGCGCCGCCGGATGCTGGCTCCTCGAGCGCTCGCGTCTCCTCTCCTTGACGGCACGGGCCGTGGCGTTTCCACACTCGTTGTTTTAAGTGGTGCTTAGACTCAGCAGGACTAGCGCTCAGTGTCCGCAGAGGACAACGTCGTCGTCGACTCCTTCGTCGCCGTCGCGTCGTCGACTTCGCCGTCGTCGACTTCCTCGTCTTCGACTTTGCTGTGGACGGGGGCGTCGCCTGGCCCGACGTCGCCGTGCCCAAATCCATCGTGGGCGGAGGCGGGGCCAGCAGCGCTTTGGCAGACGGCCCGAAACAAACATTCCCATACGACCACCCTTCGGGTGATATGGAGGTTCGGGGGGAGGAAGGGGGAACCCGCGTCTCTTTCAATCGATCTCACATCGATCAAACTATCGATCTCACAACAGATCGCACTATCGATCTCACAACCATGTCTTTGATCGGTCTCAACACGGATCTCACAATCGATAGCACAGTCGATCTCGCGATCGACTCAACAGTCGGAAAAACAATACGCGGGGACATTTTGTTCTAACATAAAACTTGTTCGCGAATCCCTTGCACAAGAAGACGAAGTGCACACGCGCGCGTCGTCGCGCGCGCATGCCGGAATCCTTCAAAATCCTTCGGTGTCGGAAGGATTTCGCAATCGAGTTTCCAAAAAACATACAAAAACACAGGGTTTCGCAAAACTGATGTGCTAAAAAAGTGTACGCGCGAGCTCTTGCGAAATCTTAAGAAAGCCATAGGTTTTCAATATTTTCACAACATGCCACCAAACGGGCTTCGCGCGCGCGCATGTCGAAATCTGTCGAACGCCCTTACGCGTGCGCCGTCGCGAGAATCCTCTGCAAAAAATGGGACGAAGTGCAGACGCGCGCGTCGTCGCAAGCGCATGCCGAAATCCTTAAAAACCCATCGGCTTCGGAAGGATTTCAACATCGTGTGTTCGCAACACGGAGTTTCAACAAAAGCGTGCGCGCGCGCTCTTGCGTCGTCGTCGTCGTCGCCGTCCTCCCTCCTCCCGCGTCGTCGTCGTCGTCGCCTACAACGTCCTCTGTCTTTCCTCGTGTTCGTCGTCGTCGTCCTCTTTGGCGTCGTGGTCGTTTCCGTCGTCGTTGTCGCCGTGGTCGTCCTTCCACCTCCTCCCTCGTCGTCGTCGTCGTCCGTCGTCGGCGTCTCGTCGTCGTCCCTCCTATTTCGTCGCCGCCGTCGTCGTCGTCGTCGTCGTCGTTGTCGTCGTCGTCTTCCCTCCTCCCTCGTCGTT
This sequence comes from Prorocentrum cordatum, assembly GCA_963575745.1. Classification (NCBI taxonomy): domain Eukaryota; class Dinophyceae; order Prorocentrales; family Prorocentraceae; genus Prorocentrum; species Prorocentrum cordatum. The sequence continues at coordinate 83,786 of CAUYUJ010014150.1, forward strand.
GTCGCCGTCGGCGTCGCCGTCCTTCCTCCTTCTTCGTCGTCCGCGTCGTCGCCGTCCTCCCTCCTCCCTCGTCGTTGTCGTCGTTGTCGTCGTTGTCGCCGTCGTCGTCCTCCCTCCTCCCTCGTCGTCGTCTTCGTTAGCGACGTCGTCGTCGTCGTCTTCGTCGTCGTCGTTGGCGTCGGCGTCGTCGTCTTCGTCGTCGTCGACGTCGGCGTGGTCGTCGTCACCGCCGTCGTCGTCGTCGTCGTCGGCGTCGCTGACCTCGTCGTCGTCGTCGGTGTCGTCGTTGTCGTCGTCGTCGGTGTCGTCATCGTCGTCGTCGTTGTCATCGTCGTCGTCGTCGGCGTCGGCGTCGTCGTCGTCGTCGGTGTCGTCGTTGTCAGTCGTCGTCGTCGTTGTCGGCGTCGTCGAAGTCGTTTCGTTGGAGACGTCGTCGGTGTCGTGGTAGTCGTTGTCGGCGGCGTCGTCGTCGTCGTTGTCGCTGTCGTCGTCGGCGTCGCTGTCGTTGCCAAGTGCCATTTGGTACCCACCGCCACGGTCTTAAGAAATTCTTCAAACCAAGTTGCGGGTGGGTGGGCGGGATGTTTGCGCGAGCAGTGGAGTGAACAACTCACTGCGAACAGAAATTAGATCTCACCATAAATATCACCATCGGTCTCACATTCGATATCACAATCGATCTCACTATCGATCACACGGTCGATCGCAGTATAGATCTCACGAGCGATCTCACCATCGATCTCACATTCGATCTCACTATCGATCTCACAACAAATCTCATGACCGATATCATGACAGATCTCACTACCGACCTCACTCTCGATCTCACAAAATCGGTATCACTATCGATCTCACCATCGATCGCACAATCGAGCTCACTATCGTTTTGACAGTCGGACTCACTATCGATCTCACCAGCGATCTGACGATTGAACGATTGTTCCCACAACAGATCCCACTATCGATCTCCCAATCAATCTCACTCCAGATCTGAACATCGAACGAACATTCGATCTGACATTCGGACCCACTGTCAATCTCACAATAGTTCTCACAATCGATCTCACAATCGAGCTCGCAATCAATCTCAGTATCGATCTCACCGTCGCTCGCACTATAGATCTCACGAGGGATCCCCACCATCGATCTCACAACAGATCTCACGATCAATCTCACATAATCGATCTCACGATCGATCTCACAACAGATCTCATACTCGATCTCACCATCGATCTCACTATAGCTCTCACCGCCGCGCCACCAACAGGACACCCCACGCCACCGACGGGACACCGCCGCGCCACCGACGGGACACCGACGGGACACTGACGCGCCACCGACGGGACACCCTGGGTCACCGCGCGCCAGGGCGGACAACAGGCTATACATACAGCCCCTACACACGGCGGCATCATTCCTCTCGCGCGCCCACGCAGCTTCGCCTCTCCCGCACGCACGACACGAAAACGAAACCGAAACCGACTTCATGGTGGGGGGCTCTCCGTTCCACTGCGATCTCATCCCTTCACCTCTGATCCGCCACCGTGCCTCGAGGCACGAAGTTGAGTGTTCCCCAGGCTTCTAGAGTTCTTTGTGCCTTGATATGGGGCAGGGGACCCAAATGCCCAAAACTTCTTGGCGTTATCGGAATTTCTCTGGCTTCCCCCTCGTGTCTTTTCCAGACGCTACACGGCCCCACGACGGGTCAAGAGGGCCCCAAGAAGCGCCCACAAGAAAGCGAGAAGCCTCCAAGACGGCGCGGCAGCGCTCCAAGACGCCCAAGATGGCCCACAAACGGCCCAAGAGGTCCCACAGACGCCCAAGACACAGAGCCCACCCCACAGGTCCCCGATATGCCCACATCCTTGATTCCCAAAAAGATGTGTTGAAGGATTTTCAAATTCTCACCTCCAAGTGCCCCAACACTGCCCAGAAGGCCCCCAAGATCGTCCCAAGAGGTCCAGAATAGCGCTCCCAGACGGCCCATTATGACCCCAAGACGACCCAGGAGGCCCCCCAAACGGCCCAAGAGAGTTCCAAGAGGGGCACAACAAAGACGCCACATACGAGGAACACGGGCCGACATTTTGGGCCCTTCGCCCCGTGATGGCCACTGAGACCACCAGCGGGCCCCCCCAACAGGCCCCCCCCCCACGAGCTCTGGGAGGCCCCCGAAAGGCCCCCAAAGACACCCCAAAACCGATCCGGGAGAGTTCCGAGAGGCCTTCCAATTTCAGCTGCCCGATACGCAGCACGCAACACGTAGCGTATTGATACGGAGCTCAACACGTAGACTGAAGCCGTAGGTTGTCGCGACACGTTCGCCAAAACGTGGGCCAATACGCTGAACCAACACGCAACGTATTGACACGGACGTTTGAAGCACGGTACATACGCGTTGCGTGCCAAAACGGGCGTATCGAGGCAGCTAGGCTCCTTTTTTTCCGGCGCGATGAAATTGGACAATTTCGTGAAATGGTGACTCCTCTCTGCAGACTCTGCCGTGCCCTCCAGGGGCCTCTTCCCTGGCCACATACTAACGGCTCTGGGGATGCAGATTTCGCGAGCGGAGACCAAGCTCCGTGACTGACACGCACACTTGAAACCCAGCCAAAGGGAGAGGGGTAGGAAGGGAGGGCGAGGCGGGGAAGCGGGGGATCCGGACAGCAAATTCCCGCATTCATCCCGTCGGCGCAACAAGGTGAGCAGGGCTACGCTGCGTCACTCAGTGCATCGGGCCGCGTGGACGGCAGCAGCAACAGCAGAGAGAGGGAAGCAACAGCAGACGCGGAAAGCAACGCGCAGCAGCAGGGGACGGGAGGCAAGGAAACTGCCGGCTAACTCCTGAGTGAAACAGAAGCAGAGGCAAATCAGCCAGAACAGGAGGAAGCAGGAGGCAACGAGGGGAGGGGACGGATGGGGAGAACAACTCGCGCGTGTGCAAGACCCTCTCTGGCGTCCTCGCTCCTCTCCCCTTCGCATCCTTTGCGAGGTTTTTTTTAGAAGGCTGCCTGCACCACAGGTGTGCTCGCCCAGCCTCCCCCGCCCCTACGCGGTAGGTCTCGGGATGGCTTCGTTGGGCACACCCTACCAGAACTATACGTGTACTTGCCGACTCGCGTTGGGCCCTTGTGCGTACACTAGCGGAATATATCTGACTGGCCTTAGGCAGCTAGGCTCCCTATAGATCCCCCAATACATCCCAGAGACCACCCACTACCCAGGCACCGTGGCGGGATGGGCCGAAGGCCACAATGTTGATTGAAAGGTCCACGCTGATTCTCGTCCCACGTCACGTTGCTTCGAGCATTGCGCCACGCGGTGCGCAGGTCAAATCTTCGCGCCCTCGCGCCGCCCCCTGGAGAAAGAAGGCCAGTTCAGCGGCCTCGGCCGCGACGCGCGAAACGCGGTCATCTTCGCGCCTCTTGGGACAACCCAGTTGCTCTGGGCTCGGCACTGGACCCCCCTCGCCAACACCTCGTCTATCGCGCGCACGCGCGGAGCGCGCGCTGGGGTGACGGCGCCAGAGCCGCCGACAGAGGCGTGTGCGCAAGAGTCCAGCACTGACACCAAACAGAAACGCGGGGACCTCCAAGAGGCTGCACCCGCATGTGCTCGTGTCGTCTCCTGGGCTCACTGGTGACCTCTGGTCGGTGGCCTTCCGAAGCCCGGAATCGCTCGCGTCGCGACCTGCACCGCCGCCGGAACCTTCGCCGCTGCCGCCGTTGATGTCGCAGCCGCCGCTGCCACTTGCGACTCTGCAGCGGAAGCTCGTACATCGATGACCCACAAATGCCGCTCGGTGCACCGCGTGCTCCTCCTGCTCCTGGCCTGCCCTCGCGACCGCTGCCGCCGCTGCCGCCCTCGCCTTCGTCGTCGCCGCCGCCGCAGCCGCCGTCGCCCTCTCTCTCGCTCGCGGCGATCCGCCCCGCGAGAGGGTCGGGCAGCGGCGTGGGGCACGATGGAGCCTGCGGCTCCGGCGCGGCCGTGGACGTCCGCCGTGGCGGCTCCCGCGGCGGCGGCAGCTTCTCACTGCGGGGGGGGGGGGGCGGGGCTGGCAGGGGCGAGGGCCAGGAGGAGAAGGAAACAGTGTTCAGTCCGTACTCGCGCGACGAAGTGTACGGTGGGTTCACCGTATATGAGAGGTATATCCTGCAGAGATGGCGCTGTGTGCACTCAGTGTGGCGCTTCTCCATGACAGAAAATGCAACAATGAAGCGCTGGACGAAGCGGACATCGAAAAAACGATAAGTCCCACCTGCCCTCTGCCGTCTCTCTGCCAGAATCCCTCCTTCCCCTGCTCGGGGGAGGGGTGCATCACTGCTCCTTCTTAATTGCACCCCCTCCCGCACCCGACTGTGGGCCACTCACGACCACTCTGCCTTGGTTTTTGACAGGGGCGGCGGGGGGGACGGCATGCTGTGTGTTGTGCGCAAGCCGACCGTCCCTGTCAACAAACAATTTAGAATGAATGCGCTTTGCCTCCAAATCTGGAGCATGCGCGGGCGCCCCGCGACCAGTCGGCGGGCGCCCCGCAAGCACTCTGCATTGGTTTTCGAAAGGGATAGCGGGGTGCTGGCATATTGCTTGATGCGCGCAGGCCGGACATCCCTGTCGCAAAAACAATACAGAATCCACCCGGTGACGGCTGTGCAATGGCGCACCTCGCACGCACTGCGCGCGCAGAGAACGTAGCGCACCTGGTGCGGCTGGAGCATGTGGCGCACTTGGCGCTCGTGGAGTACGTGCCGCACCTGCCGCGCCTCGCACGCTTGGGCCTCCAGCGAACGCATGGCGCACATGGCATGCGTGGCGCTCCTCGGCGATGTGCTGAGACTCGGGTACTACTTACGTGTTGGGAGGGCGGGTGGGAGTGAGCGAGACGGCGTGCGGTCTTGGGGGTGGCCTCGATCACTGTTCCCTATTAATAAACACCCCCTCCCCCAGGCGACTGGTGGCCAACCAGGGTCCATGCCGACCCCCCCCCACCATCCCATGCAACAGACAATACAAAACACACTCTGCCTCAAAATTCGGAACATGCGCCGCCAACCCGATGCGGCCCCCCCCACCACCATCCCTGTCAAAAACAATACAGAGTACACTTGGCGGCGGCGGCGGCGGCGGCGGCGGCTGCGGCGGCGGTGGCGGCGGCTGCGGCGGCGGCGGCGGCGGGCGGCGGCGGGGGCGGGGCGGCGGCGGCGGCGCGGCGGCGCGGCGGCGGCGGCGGGCGGTGGCGGCGCGGCAGCGGCTGCGGCGGCGGGCGGCAGCGGCGGCTGCGGGCGGCGGCGAGAGGCGGGCTGTGGCGACTGCGGTGTGGGCTGAGGGCGGGTGGGAGTGGGCGAGACGGCTTGCGGGCGGGGAGGGGGTAACTTGACCCCTCTCCCTACCCCCTCCCCTGGGCCTTGGAGGGAGGGGGCCGCGACCCATTGGGGCGCACAAAATGGCCGAGGATGGCTACACGAGTGCCTTAGAAAGCCCAACATGTCCTCCAAGATGGCCCAAGATAGCCGAGCATGGTTCAATATTGCCTCCGACATACCTCTGAGAGGCCCTAAGGCGGTTCCAAGCGCCCCTCGAGCCTTCCCAGGCACCTGCCAAGAGGCCCAAATCCTCCAATAACCTAGAACCAATGTTGTTTGCCTTCTCGCGTTTTCGTTTCCGATAAGCTTTTGAGGTCTCAAGATGGCCCCAAGATGCCCAAGAGAGCCCCAAGAGGGGCCCAAGAGGGCCCCAAGAGCGTTCCAGGAGCGGCCCGAGAGGGCCCCAAGACGTAATTGTGTCTCCGAGGGAGGCCTGAATTCAGGATCCCCCCCTCTTTTTGAACCATGGGGCCCAAGAGGCCTCCCAGACCCTTCTAATGAGCCCCAAGAGGGCAGCCCCAGAACCTCTCACAACAACATATATCCAAAGCCCAACGTCTCATCCTCTTTGTCATCGTCCGTTCCTTCCCTCCTCCTTTCCTGCCTCCTCCCTCCTCCTCCTCCTCCTCCTCCTCCTCCTCCTCCTCCTCCTCCTCCTCCTCCCCGTCCTCCTCCCCGTCCTCCTCCCTTTCTCCTCATCCCCCTCCTCCTCATAATCATCGTTCTCGTGCCACATTCCTCCTCCTCCTCCTCCTCCTCCTCCTCCCGGCGTGCCATGGTTATGGAGGATGGGCTGGAGGTTGGTGCTGGGGGTGGTGACGGGGACGAGGGGGACGACGACGTGTCGCTCCTGTTTCTCTATGGCCTGAGGTGGCCCCCATTTAGCCTTTCACCTGCGGGCCCATGGCTTCTTGAAGTGCAAGTTTGACACCCCCAAAGCTCGCGGGTTTTGGCTACGTGTTTGTTATCGCTGTGGCGCGTACTGTGTGGGGGGGCCAGCGATGCGGGAGACCTGCTGAGGCCGTCCCGCGAGCGCTGGCATCAAGGGCCAGCTGAGGCGCATCAAAAATGGCCGCCACCCGCACTATCGTCACTCGTCTAAGGACCTGACTCTAAGCCTTCCTGGGCCGTTGGGTGCTGAGGACAGGGAGGCTTTGAGTCAGGCAATGCCTGCTGCCGCGGAGCTGCCTCAGGCGCACTGCGAGGCGGGGCGTCCCGCCCCCGATTTTGTTCCAGGGTCGGGCTACGCCAGTCAGGATGTGGTCCTCGCTGCGTTCGGTGTGCGACGCGAGGACCTTGAACGTGCCGAGGCTCTCGGCCAGACGTCCAGGCGGAGCGGGTCTGATGTGGAGTCGGACTCGGCCGCGTCGGACAACGAGGTGTTTTAATGCACCTGACTGGATGTAGCCCGATCAACAACAACAACAACAACAACAACAACAACAACAACAACAACAACAACAACAACAACAACAACAACAACAACAACAACAACAGCAACCTCCTCCTCCTCGTCCCCCCCTCCTCCTCCTCCTCCTCCTCCTCCTCCTCCTCCTCCTCCTCTTCCTGCTCCTCCTCCTTCTCCTCTTCTCCTCCTCCTCCTTCTCCTCCTCCTCCTCCTCCTCCTCCTCCTCCTCCCCCTCCTCCTCCTTCTCCTCCTCCTCCTCCTCCTCCTCCTCCTCCTCCTCCTCCTCCTCCCCTTACCCGCTACCCCCAAGATGGTCTCAGGAGATCGATCATGTCTCAAGATACCCTTCGACAAACCTCCACGAGGCCTCACGACAGCCTCAATATGGTCGGAGTTAGCTGGGCATGTCTCAGGATTATTTCTGACAACCTCTAGCCGAACATGGCTCAATGTAGCCTCCACTTGATGCGCTGTCAGAAATATGGCCATCCCTTAGTGATGAAATAACTACTTCCAAAGGAGACCAGAACTCGGACAGACTCCCAATTAGACTTAGTTTTTTTTATCATCGCACGGGCAACATCAAGCGGTAGCCAGCGGGCGTCACAATAGGAAACATGACTGGCGCACGGCTGTCCACAACTATGTCGCATTCAGCATCATCGATATGTTTGCCCGAGCTGGGAAGGTAGACGTCCTCTGTGTAAACAACAGACGGCATCCCGGACTACACTTCTCATGCATTGCGTGGGCCAATAGCGAGTACAAGGCAGTGTAGCAGAAAACTCGAAGGCACCGGGAACACGGAGCAGGCAATCCTGCCCACAACCTTGAACTGCGAATGAACTCTTGCACGGTCGGTCACCAGGACAAAGACAATAGGCATCAACCACATGACGACCACAGAAAGCTCAATACATACATAATTATCTACCGGTGGCACAGTATCTCGTCAAACGTGGTGCGCAATTCTCCGCGTAGCCTAGCTCTGCGTCCGCATGTAAACTTCAGCTGCCCTGATTCATTCGTCCTGGCATGTGCAACCAACCCATCGCGATGCCAGGCCCTAGCGCGTTTGGAAGGGATCAAACTGGCTCGGGGCCATGGTTAAACACTTGAACCACATCTTGGGCCAAAAAGGTTTGAGCCAAAATTGCGGGCGGGGGGCAGGAGGTGGACGACGAAGAAGAGGGAGGGCGAGACAGAGGATGCGGAGGAGGGGCGTGCCAGTGCGGAAGAGGAGGTGGGGCGGAAGGCGGAAAAGAGTGATAACCGGAGGCGGGTGGTGGGGTGGGGCGTGTGGGGGTTGGGGGGTGGGCGGGGTGGTGGAGTGGGGGGCGTGGAATGGGTAGGGCGGGGGGGGGGGCTCACAAGACTCGGGACCCGTGCAGGAAGGGGCCGCTTTCCTGCAGCTGCTCGGCGCCGTCTCGCGCAAGACTGGCGCTATCCTGCAGCTTTCTCCCGCGCCAAGCCGGACAACGAACGCACGCCTGGGCACCTGTCTCGGTGGCACCGGCCCTGGCAAGCACAACCTGGGAGGCCTGCTCGGGAGGCTGGGCTGTCCGGCCCCAAGAGGCAGGGCCAGCTTGGGAGGAGGGGCGGAGCGAGGGGGCAGCGTTGCGCTGGACACACATCCCAGCCCAGTGCACCTCTTGCTCCCTCCTCCCTCGTCAACGGCCTGACGACGTCAGCTGTCCCTCGACTCACGCTGGAGCGTCCACGATTTGTCTCGGGACTGCGAAACGTCTCTGGATTTACCTCGATTTGTCTGAGCTTCGCGTAGCACTGCTGGAACTCCTCCTGCCAGCGCGGGCCCGCGGGGCAGAGCCGCGGCGCGCGCGGGGCCGCAGCGCGCCGGGCGCTCCATCGCTCCCCGATGCGGAGGGCACCCGAAGAGGACGCTGGCCAGATAACCCCCCAAAATCAGCACTCTGGATTTGCCTCGATCTGTCTGGCTTTGTCTCGGACGGCTCGGCTTGATCCCCGCAGGTCCACGCAAGAAACGTCGTTAAGTCCTTGGGGACCCCTGCTGCCCTCCTCGCATCCGCTGCCTCGTGCGCGGAAGTTTCTGGCGGCGGCCAGCGAAGCAAGCTAGACTGGCTTAGGGGGGTTTGGGACGCTCGGAGAAAATTGGCACGCTGCTCAAACAACATAGATATGTTATTCAAAACCGACAGCGGCCGCTGTTGAGCAGGCGGCCATCTGTCTCAAAGGGAAAGCCCGCCGTGGCACCAACAGCAAGTCCTTTCAAAATGAACAGGAACTGCTGTAGGTCTTGTACCACTCTTTGCGTATTTACATCGATCGTCCAGAGGGGAGGGCGCACAGCGCGCTCACGCCCCCCGGACCAGGAGCCCCTCGGGGCTCGAACTCATCGACGAAGCGCACAAGAGAACCCCCCGCCCCCAGTTGGGAAGGGCTCGGAGTGCACACCAGGTCGTCTGGTCGAGCAGAGAGCTCGGTGTGTAAAAGCCGAAGCGTCCTAAGCTAAGGGATGCTGGAGCGCAACGGACGCCTCCGTCGAGCTCCTTGGCTCTCTCTGGCCAGCCCGACGACGTGGTGTATAGCGTCCCCATCCAGCAACATTCGCTTTGAGTATCCCGTGGCAGCACCCAGAAACCAAACAACACTCAGCTCAGACACGCCGATCTGGAAAAAGTCAATCGACTGCACAATCATCTCGAAGCGGGCAGATGGTGCTGGCAGGGGCTCGGAGGCCGCGTGTGGAAAACGAAGGGACGGATGGGGGAGGGGGGACGTGAGGGAAACGCGGGATCAGCCTCGCTCCCTGTGCCAGGGTAGGCACCGAAGAGAAGGGGGGCGGGCTCCACACTTCCTGCCGAGACGGCGGCTCCGAGACGTTCCCCGCCCCGCCTGCCCGTTCCCCGTGTCGTCACGCTGCGCACCCCTCCCTCACTCACGCCCATCCTGCCTCCCCATGCACAGCTCCGATGGTGTGGGCGACACCGCGAGGGCCTATTGCCATGTCGGGAGTTCGCGCGTAATGATCCGTTCGGGGTCCTGCATACCGTGAGCCACCTGTGGGCTGTTTGAGCCTGCCTTGGGGGTGGGGTGGGGTGTGGGGGGGGGGGGGGGGGCGAACCTCGGTCGCTGGGTGGGATCGGCGACCCACGCAAACTGGATGGCCCCGATCGACTCTGGGCCCGAATCGGCGATCCACGATAACTGCTAGCCACGAACGACTCTGGGCCCGAATCTGGGTACCACCACCATCACTCAGCTCGCTCCTAACCAACTACTTTGCTTGGTGATGGTACATGTTTCTCCGCTTCCGCCACTGAACTCAACGAGCCCGATGATGAGCAGCCCGAACGGTAGCGCTGGGTGTCCTAAGTGAGCACGCACCCCCCAACGTGTCCGAGTGGGGTTTAATCGCTGGAGCTCCAGGAGATCTGGTATACTCTGGCAAGTCCTGGAACAGTATGCCTGCATACTCAGCAACAACAGAAATCTCATAGCAAGTCGGCATGGTCACCCCTCTGGTCACCCGCATGGTTTCCGATCTGGTCTCTTGCATGGTCTCCCGTGTAGTCTCCCGACTGGGTTCCCATGTGGTCGTCCGTATGATCAATCGTCTGGTCATCAGGTAATTAAGAATCTCCGTGATGAATCTGGTGGCACAAGGGTACTCTTCATATGCCTACTGCACAAATCTTTACAACACAAAACTGTTACTGACAGGACGTCGGACATGGCTTCCCCAAAATGCAACGTCGGATCCGTGGCAACCCCACGTCGAGTCAGCGTCGAATCCGCGTTAAGTCCACGTCGAATCCAAGTCGTGTCCGCGTTGGACCAGAGAACATACCAATTTACGTAGCAGCAGAGAAGAGCAGCAGCACCAGCACAAACATCGCGACGAACCATGGGATCCCTCCCTGTCCTATGCTGCGGCATCACACTCGAGACATCTCAGATCTCCAGCTCGGGAGGCATCGTGGAGCTCCGGGCTGGAAGTGGCCCACCCTGCGGTGTTGGTGTCGCTTTTCCCACCCCTTCGAATCCGACTCATAGGACGCACCCAGACCCCCGACGTCGGGATCTTCCTACACCGTGGACCCCCAGGGAGGTCTGAATGCCTTCCCCAGGACTTGTTTCTGTCCCGAACAAGTTTTTGACGGTCCCGGGGCCAGGCGAGGGCCCTGGAGGCCGAAAAATCGTCCAAGGACAGTACGCCTTGTTTTCTTCACGACGTGAAAATGTCTGCTCTGTCCGGCGCGACATCTGAGGGGGGGGAAGAGAGACAAGGCAGGGAGCACTCGAGCCATTTCATTTCTCCAAACTCTGGCTGCCGAGCGCACGCAGTCTCCCCCAGCCTGCCTGGCCCGATACCAACACCCTGGGCTCGGGCAGCAAGGCAACTGCATGTGTCACGGAGTCGGTGCAGGAACGGCAACAAGGAGGGACAACGGAGGAGGAGAGGAGGAACGGAGGAGGGAAGAGAGGCGGAACGGAAGAGGACTAACGACCTGAGGGGTCTGGGGAAAGGTCCCCCCGGGGTGCAACCAGTGATGAGAGGAGGGAAACCCACCCAACAGCGCGTAACCCCCGCCCGCCTCAGCCGCCTCCGGCTCTTCGCACGCTGCGCCAGCCCGGCGGCCTTCGCGAGGGCGTCGCCCAGCCCACTCTCCTTCATCTCCTCGAGGATCTTGTCCAGGAATGCCTGCTCTCGGGGCGCACGTGAGGAGGCAGCTCCCTGGAGGTCTTCGTTCGAACCATTGAGGGCGTGTTAAGCCCGATTGCCTGCTATCGCTCGGATGTCCATTCCCCCTGCATGTTTCGGTTTCGTGTGCTTATTTGTTTGCTAGATGATCCAGGATGCTCCTCGATGGTCCTCGCCGTGAGAAAATGGACACGTCCGAACTATGCCAAGATTATGGGGCATGAGGTTAGATTAGGCCGGACGAGGCCCATGACGAGGCGGAAATGATCTGGATTGACTGACATCACCGAAATTATACCAGATTAGGCCTGGCGCCGATGCTGAATTAAACCTCCCAGGAGTTGCATCCTACAGGCCTCGGGAAAAAAGTAGCGAACACTCATGCCACATTCACCTGTCCCCTCTAATGATCAATGTTGGCGGTGGGTTGAATAAACTGCACTTTGACCGCAGCCTGCCACCCGCGTGCAGACTCTGAACTTGGAAAACAAGGGGGGGAGCGTCCATTGACTGTTCCTCTCTGCCGTATCGCACAAGTGTGGGGGGGCGGGCGCAGAGCACGGGACCAGGACAGGGGCTTAAGAACGGACCGGGCACGAGCCCGCGCTGCTCCTCCAGCTGATCGTGCTCCTCCTGCTCCTGGTCCTGCTCATCATCTCCCCTCCTCATCCAACTCATCCCCATCGTCCTGCTCATATGTTCCTAGTTATCATCCTGTTTCTTCTTCCCTCATGTCCGCCTCTTCCTCCTGACAATATACTGACAATCGAGCGCGAAACCAAACGCAAATCTAAAGCGGTACCCGCCCACACATCATCAACAACACCTAACCATCTTTAAGACGCGAAAGAAGGATTTGTGGGGTAGGCAACGCCGACGGGCGACGCGCATGTCATCCTCCCTTCGCCAGTGCCCGGCCTGGAACTCTCTGGCCGGCACCATGCCCGTGGACGTCGTGTCCATCATCCTGTGGGGAGAGGGTTCTTTCTGCCCATCTTCCTCTTCTTCCAATTCCTCCCTGTCGCACACTGGGGCTCGTCAAAAGGCGGACAGGGCGTTTCGCCTGAGACTTCCCCACCATTTATGGTCGTGAAGCTTGGGATTTGCAAGAGTTTCACAGATGGAGTGCGGCCCGTTTTGAAAATGTGGTTTTCGCAACAGCGCCGCGTAGATTCGTCTTAAAAGTTCCCAAGGGTTTCACTGATGGAAGGCGGTCTGTTTCAAAATGCGGATCTCGTCTCAGCGCAGCGCGCACTCGTTATAAAAGTTTACAACAGCTTCGCGGACGGAAGGCGGTTCGCTCCCAAAACGTGGTGCTCGCCTCAGAGGGCCGCGCAGTTTCGTCTCAAATTTGCAAGAGCTTCTCGGATGGACGGCGGCTGCATTTCAAAATGTGGTTCTCGCCTCAGTGCCGTGCAGATCCGTCTTAAACGCTGGCAAGAGCTTCACGGATGGAGGGCCGTTCCTTTTCATAATGTTGCTCGCGTCTGAACGCCGCGCACATTCGTCTTGAGAGTTCGCGAGAAGTTCAAGGACTCCCACTGTTATCGTAGCACAGATGACGTTTTGATACGATGTCGAAATGTCAGAGCACAGCAATCATTTTGAGTCGCGGTGTTGAGGTCATAGGAACTGCGTCCTGGCACGATTCAGGATCGTCGAGACGTAACAGTAACGGTGGCTTGCGGACATGATTTCCCAATAATGGCGCTCTGGCACAACATCTCCTGATGTCCAAACGGTTGTTTTCCAACTGGGCACTTCCCTCAGTATCAATGAACCAGTGCAAAAGGCCTCTGCAAAAAAGGATCTCGGAAGGAGGGTTCATTGCAACGTCGTTGATGGGTCTTGGGCTTGCACTGGTCCTCTTCCTCCTCCTCTTCCTTTTGCATAATTCGCCGCGTCGGCCCAAGCAAAAAGAGCTCGCCCGAATGTTTCTCCGACGCGGCTAACTCGGGCGGTCCACGGGTGGCGGGGAAACAGCCCTTTTGGCCTGGTGGGAAGTGTGCGAGGGTGTACGGAACAGCGTTCGCCAACAGTGCCTCCGTTCCCACTGCCTGCGCCGTGGCAAGCAGGTTCCGAAAAGAGTGCTCGAAAAGCGAAAGCAGATTCAAAATGGTGGTGAAGAGTCGAGAGCTCCATGGCACGCCAAGAGCAGGCGGGGGGACGGCCCGCCCGCGTCAGTATTACGACGCCGAGACGAATGACAACACCAAGCAGCGCCAGCTCCGGTGGATCAGGCAACGGCGAATACTACGCTCGATACCGTGGCAAAAATGCGCACGGATAAGATATAACTTTATGGCCCGCCCAACCAGGCGCAGAGCATGGTGCAACTCTGGGACAATGCAGTGCACGGCAAGGACAAACCTGCCGACAACCAACCTGAACAACTCATGGAACTCACCTCGCTCCACCTGGGACAGCTCCTGGAAGACACGAACAAGAAATTCCGCAAGTACGGTGGGAAGCCCAACAAGAGAGAAAATAAACACCATATTCAGAAAACCCTTGCCAACCGTGACGCGGAGAGATTTTGGACAACCACATGCTCAGGAAACACCAGCTCGAAAATGCCAAGACCAAAGCTTGCCTCCGCGAGCTGGAAAGTGGGACAGCAAATCCACATTTGCGGCTCTGTGACAAGGTTGCAGAGATACGGCAGACCGTTGTCGGCAACCAGGTTCCTGCTACGCCAGTAGTAGCTGGCGGAAGATGCAGCGCGCAGGGAAGCAAGGCCACGCAAGCGTATTGAAGGCGCTGGTGGTGATGTGTCTTCACGAAGTGTGTGTGTGTGTGTGTGTGTGTGTGTGTGTGTGTGTGTGTGTGTGTGTGTGTGTGTGTGTGTGTGTTTGTGTGTGTGTGTATGGTGCACCAAATTGGTGGGGATGCGCATGCAAACTGCGCCACGGAAGCACTCGGATGAGCTCCCGGTGGGCGCACGGAGCGTGTGAGAGGTGTGACGAAATGGGCAGTGCCGATGATGAAGGGGTGGAGGTTGAGGATGAGGATGAAGAAGGCGATCATGGTAATAATGAGGATGGTGAGGATAATGAGGCTCATGATGATGCGGGTGATGAATCCAACTGCGGATGATGCTGGCGGTGAAGCCGATACTGATGATAATGACGGTGGTGGTGGCGATGCTGATGATTATGCGGGTGATGATGCTGATGCTGGTGATGTTAGCGGGGGTGATGATGAGGGTGGTGATGATGGTGACCATGGCGATGACGATGGCGATGATGATGGTACGTATGATGATGGTGTTGATGGTGACGATGATTATGCTGATGATGGTGATGAGGGCGATGATGATGCTGATGCTGCTTGTTGTTGGCGATGGTGATGCTGATGGTGAAGAGGATGGCGGTGGATGTGATGTTAATGCCGCAGCTGATGATGGTGCTGGTGATGGTGGCGGTGGTGGTGATGATGATGGTGGTTGCAGTGGTGGTGGTGATGTTGATTCTGGTGTTGATGACGATGGTGGTGCTAAAAATGATGGTGATCATGAGGTTGTTGTTATTTATGGTGCTGATGATGCTGGTGATGATGCTGGTGGTGGTGATGGCGACGGTGATGATGACGAGGATATTAATGAGGATGCTGACAATGCTGATGATGATGGTGATGGTGATGAAGATGATGATCCCGATCTCCAAAGAAGATCAGAATCACTCAAAAACGAGGTCTTCGGGCCCCCTTCCCAAGAGTTTCCGACCAACCACACCCCAAACTGCATCCGTCTTCTTGCCGATGAGGTGCTCGACGCACGCGTCGCCAGCGCCTGATGACCGCGCCATCAGCGCTCGATGAGCCGCGTCACCCTCCCACCTCTGCGTGCCGATGGCCCACGACGACTTTTCGACGCAATCGTACTGCCGCGTGGCAGGGTCGCAGCAGCTTCCACGTCGACGACCTCGAAGAAGGGCTCGCCCTCGCCAACGGGCGGGGGCATGACCACCTCCTCGCCGTGACAGTTCTCTCCTTCGTCGCTCTTGGAGGGCCCCCCCATGGCGCTCCGCAGCTCGCCGAAGTGCTCCTCCTCGTCGTTCAGCTCGAACCCGATGTCCCCTGGCTCCTGCTACTCTGCCTGCCCTCATGCTCCTCGCACGTGGGCTCCTCGGTGATGCTCGGCGGTTCCCTGCACGACGCCCGCGCGCCGCCACCTTGCTCATCCCCCGCGCCGTCACCCGACACGTGGACCTCCAACTCGTTCTTGTCCTCCTCGTCGCCCATGGTTGTGCACCCCCATGGCGCCCCGCGGCGAGCCGAAGTGCTCCTCCCCGTCATTCAGCTCGAACCCGATGGCCTCGGGTTCCTGCTGTTTTGGCTGCCCCTCACCTCATCACAAGTGGGCGTCTCGATCTCGTCGAAGTGCTCCTCCCCGTCGCCGCCGCTGAGGAATGCCGCGGGGTGGGCCCCTAAGTACTCCGCGATCACGGCACTGCTCTCGGCAGCCGTCGGCACGGCCGCGCAGGCCGTGGCAGCCTCCGAGCAGCCGGGCGGCGGGGGGAGGAGCAGCGGCGGCTTCTGGGCCGCTTCGGCTTCCGCCTCCAGCAGTCCTGCCACCACGCTAGCCGCGGCCCCGCGGGCTTCCGCAGCTCCAGCGCCCGCCTCGGGTAGGCAGGCTTTGGCTGCGTTCTCACTGAGGTACGGCTTGGCGCAAGACCGCAGCGGGGTCCTCGCGGCCGCCGCTCCCAGCTCACGCATCAGCACCCCAACGTCGCAGGGCGGGCACGCCTCGGTAAGGCGCCACCCCGCCGCGAGGCCATCCACGAAAGCTCCAGCTCCCCACACGACGTGCTTCTCGTCGAAAGCTTGCCACTCGCCAGGCCGCAGCACCTCGGCCTGCGGCTCCACGTGCAGCTTCTCGACCCGATGCCTGAAGAGCGACGCCTCCGCTTCGCAAATGGTGACCTCGCACTCGACATCGCACCTTATTGTTGCTGCAGCGGCGGCGCCACCAGACAGGCGGCCTTCGCGATGCGCAGCCTTCAACTCCGACCAGGGAGCCCCAGCCTGCGAGCAACGCTTCGCATGCAGCGAGACGTTCCGAACGAAGCGCTTCCCACCGCTCTCGGGCGCGCCGCTGAGCCTGGGCACCAGGGAGGGCCTGGCTAGAGCCTCATGGCGGGCTGGCTCTGCTTCGACGCCGCCTTCACCGCATGCAGCCCGCTGGTCCAGCACCGCCCGCAGCCTTGCGCCCTCCGTGCGGGCAGCCTCCAGCTCCCTTGCTCAGGCGCCTCACCAAGCGGTCTGCCGAGGCACGCGCCCCCTCGGTTCCTCGAAGGACGCGCGGCGCCTCGCCGTCGCCAAGGCGCCCGCTCCTCGCAGCCATAACCCGGAGGCGGCGGCTACGCGATCCCGCGCCATTTGCCGACACAAGCGAGCTTGAGCCAGCTAGCTTGAGCCAAAATGGCTACGGGTGATGATGATGGTGATGATGATGCTGTTGATGATGATGCTGATGCTGATGCTGATGCTGATGGTGATGGTGATGATGATGATGATGATGATGATGATGATGATGATGATGATGATGATGATGATGATGATGATGATGATGATGATGATGATGATAATGCTGCTGGTGATGATGATGATGGTGATGGTGGTGGTGAGGAGGAGGAGGAGGAGGAGGAGGAGGAGAGGAGGGAGGAGGGGTGAGGAGGTGGGAGGGACGCGGGGCGCTGTGTCTTCAAAACGAAGACCCAACACCAAACACCATATAATAATCCCACAGGGGACGGGGAGGCCCAGACCGCCCAGTCTGGCAGCCGTTTCGCCTGGACTTCCTTACTCAGTAATCGTGGTCCCGCCCCGATGCGGGCTACAGTTCTGGTTTGGACGGCCATGATCCCTTGTAAAAGATGGTACCAACGTGCACATGGCCGTGCTCACACCCCTCTCCTGGCTACTTCTGTCGTAGGGATCCCTAGGAATATCTAGAAAATCACGTTTTCACTATCCGACCTCCTTCTCGTCGACCCGTATCGTCACCTTTGCTGTTAAACTGATGTTTGCTGATGTCGTTTATTATGTCCAGTAACGGCCGTTACGCGGGGTGGGGGCCCGGGGCCCGGGGTAAACAACAAAGCTTGGGCGGCGCGGAGCACGTCGGGGCGGAGGTGCGCTGCGATCGCCATAATACGCGCGCGAGCACCAACATATGAGGGGGGGGGGTCCAGGCCCACCCCCTACGTACGATCTTTTCCGTTACCTGGTGGTGGGGGGCCGCGTAATGACCGCTACGCGCCAGAGGATAACTAGCCTGGCAAAAGACCCGACCATTCGCAATTTTGACTAAAGCAGTCGAACATATCCTCGTCGGTGAAGCTCCCATTTGGGCCACGAAACGTATGAGGGATGTGCCGATATGGGTGGCGGTGACGACGGATGCGTTCACTGCCACTGGAGCCTTCGGTGGAACTCCCCCACGGGGTCACGAAACGCTGTATTGGGTGGCGGGGACGCTTGCGGGCTGCGCCGCTGGGACCTTCGGTGGAGCTCCCCATGGGACCACGAACCGTGTGATGCTGTGCCGACATGGGTGGCGGGTACGCATGCGGGCTATGCCACTGGGACATCGGGTGGGGCCCCCATATGGGTCCACGAGACGCGTGAGGGTGTGCCGAAATCGGTGGCGGGGACGCGTGCGTTCTGCGCCACGGGGTCCTTCGATGGAGCTCGCTATGGGGCCATTAAACGTGTGAGGGTGTGCCGAAATAGCTGGCGGGGGCGCATGCGGGCTGCGCCATTGGCACCTTCGGTGGGGCTCCCGAGGGCCACGAAACGTGTGAGGGGTGTGTCGAAGTGGGTTGGGAATCGCATGTGGGCTGCGCCGACGGGACCTTCGGTGGAGCTCCCTATGAAGCCAAGTAACGTGAGAAGGTGTGCCGAAATAGCTGGCGGGGACGCACGCGGGCTGCGCCATGGGGTCCTTCGGTGAAGCCCCCCTATGGGGCCACGAGACATGTGAGGGTGTGCCGAAATGGGTGGCGGGGACCCATGCGGGCTGCGACACTGGAAACTTCGGTGGAGCTCCCTATGAAGCCACGTAACGTGAGAGGGTGTGCCGAAATGACTGGTCGGGACGCATGCGGGCTGCGCCACTGGGACCTTCGGTGGAGCTCCCTATGGGACCACGAGACTGCCGAAATGGGTGGCGGGGACGCATGCCGGCTGCGCCACTGAGACCTTCGGTGGAGCTCCTATGAGGTCGCGAAGCGTGTGAGTGTGCCGAAATGAGTGTTGGAGACGCATGCAGGCTGTGCCACGGAGTGATTCGGTGGAGCCCCCTTTATGAGGCCACGAAACGTGTGATGGTAGGCCAAAATGGGTGGCGGGGACAACGCATGCGGGCTGCGACCTTCGGTGGAGCTCCCTTATGGGCCACGACACGTGTGAGGCTGTACCGAAATGGTGAGGATGGTGGTGGTGGTGTTGTTGTTGGTGGTGGTGAGAACGATGATGCTGATGCTGATGCTGCTGCTGCTGATGATGATGATGGTGATGATGGTTATGATGCTGGTTATGATGGTGGTGGTGATGGTGGTGATGCTGATGCTGGTGATGATGAGGTGGCGATGATGCTTCTGCTGATGATGATGGCGATGATGCTGGTGAGGACGATGATGCTAATGATGATGTTGATGTTGATGCTGCTGATGATGATGATGGCGTCAATGCTCATGGCGATGATGATCATGGGAATGGTGATGCTTATGATAGTGAGTATGATGGTGCTGCCGAGGATGATGATGATGATGATGATGATGATGATGGTGGCGATGGTGATGATGATGATGCTGATTATGATGATGATGATGATGATGATGATGATGATGATGATGATGATGACGCTGATGATGCTGCTGATGATGATGATGATGATGATGATCATGATGAGGGGCAGCGGGCGGAAGAGAAGGAAGTGGGGCGCTGCTTCTTCACAACGAGGACCTGACTCCACAAAATGACTGGGAACAAACACGGCATAGAGACACTTTCTAGGCGACGGAACAGGCTGGTGAGAACGAGGAGCAACCCTGGAAGGAACAGGAACCATAGTTCTGGACCCCAAATGCTTCTGCGATGACCGCGCCCAAGAGTCCGTCGTGCAAAGCGACCAGCGACAATGGGAACCCACGATGTCCTGCTTCGTCAAGATTGGGCGGCGCTGGCCCTGCAAAACACGCATTCTGCAGAAGAGCGCATCGGAGTATGTAGCAGCAGGAAAACTAGCAGCGGCAGCGGCAGGACGAGCATGCGAAAACGACCGAGGATGAAAACGGACTGGGGGCAACTCCTCCTTGGAGAGATCTTCGTGGTAATGATTATGGGGTACTAAACCGATCAAGGGGCCAGGCCACTGAGCCGAATTAGCCCCAATGAAACCCAACATTACGGATGAAACGTTTCAAGTTGAAATTGTGCAGGATTTGGCTGGTTCTCGCAGCGCCGATGCTGAGTTGCACCCCCCAGAGGTGCATACTAAAAGCGGTGAGCGACTCTAGTGCCCCATGCGCAACTGGCAGAACCCGATCCTGTATATCTCGGAGGTGTTGAAGCCCGTGAGCTCCTTCGGGTCGATCCGCATGACCCTGCGACCCGCGACGGGGGGGGGATGCCGACGCTGAGCAAAGGGGAAGGAGAGGCTGGAGGGAGGAGAGAGGATGAGGGGCGCGTGAGAGTAAGTAGGAGAGAAGAGAGAAGATAATACTCCCCCGTCCCCCTTTCCGCCACTCCAATCAACATCATCCTCCTCCTCCTCCTCCTCCTCCCTCCTCGGTCTCGTGTGCATCCTTCTCGTCCTCCTCCACTGGCCCTCCCCCCTCCGCTCATCCGCTGCCTTCTGCCCCGCCACCTGCTCCTCGTCCTCGTCGCCCTCGTCGCTCGTCGCCCTCGTGCCCCTCGTCGCCCTTGCCGCTCGTGCTCGACGTCCTCGTCGACCTCGTCGCCCTCGACGTCCTCGTCGCCCTCGTCGCTCGTCCTCCGCCTCATTACCCCGCTCCACGTCCTCCACCCTGTCGCCCTCCAGCCCTTCAGCCATCGCCCCCTCCGCCCCCCCACCCTCCTCCCCGCATGCCTCTCCTCGTGAGGAAAATTACCCTGTGACGTACCCAACCCAGTTGTACCATGGGAAACGAGGAGTTGGCCGAAACTTGCATGGACAATCAAATTGCAGGATCCGTTGTTTGATATGTAAGCTACTTGGGACACGCGTCTATAGCATGATGCGCAGGAAAACCATACAAGAACGAGGGGCGACTACTACAGGCTCGAAGAGGACATGGGGAGTCGGGAACGAAGAGCAGGAGAAAGACGTGCGGGAAGCCCACTGTGCTGGGCCCCCCAGCAGGCCTCGAAAGTGGCGACAGTTTCACAGATCGCAGCCCCCCAGGGATGGCGAGGTCCAATTTGAGTCCGCGGTGACTACCCACTGTGCTGGGCCCCCCAGCAGGCCTCGAAAGTGGCGACAGTTTCACAGATCGCAGCCCCCCAGGGATGGCGAGGTCTAATTTGAGTCTGCGGTGGGTACCCACTGTGCTGAGCCCCCCAGCAGGCCTCGAAAGTGGCGACAGTTTCACAGATCGCAGCCCCCCAGGGATGGCGAGGTCTAATTTGAATCCGCGGTGTGTACCCACTGTGCTGGGCCCCCCAGCAGCCCTCGAAAGTGGCGACAGTTTCACAGATCGCAGCCCCCCAGGGATGGCGAGGTCTAATCTGAGTCCGCGGTGTGTACCCACTGTGCTGGGCCCCCCAGCAGGCCTCGAAAGTGGCGACAGTTTCACAGATCGCAGCCCCCCAGGGATGGCGAGGTCTAATTTGAATCCGCCGTGTGTACCCACTGTGCTGGGCCCCCCAGCAGGCCTCGAAAGTGGCGACAGTTTCACAGATCGCAGCCCCCCAGGGATGGCGAGGTCTAATTTGAGTCCGCGGTGTGTACCCACTGTGCTGGGCCCCCCAGCAGGCCTCGAAAGTGGCGACAGTTTCACAGATCGCAGCCCCCCAGGGATGGCGAGGTCTAATTTCAGTCCGCGGTGTGTACCCACTGTGCTGGGCCCCCCAGCAGGCCTCGAAAGTGGCGACAGTTTCACAGATCGCAGCCCCCCAGGGATGGCGAGGTCTAATTTCAGTCCGCGGTGGGTACCCACTGTGCTGGGCCCCCCAGCAGGCCTCGAAAGTGGCGACAGTTTCACAGATCGCAGCCCCCCAGGGATGGCGAGGTCCAATTTGAGTCCGCCGTGTGTACCCACTGTGCTGGGCCCCCCAGCAGGCCTCGAAAGTGGCGACAGTTTCACAGATCGCAGCCCCCCAGGGATGGCGAGGTCTAATTTGAATCCGCCGTGTGTACCCACTGTGCTGGGCCCCCCAGCAGGCCTCGAAAGTGGCGACAGTTTCACAGATCGCAGCCCCCCAGGGATGGCGAGGTCCAATTTGAATCCGCCGTGTGTACCCACTGTGCTGGGCCCCCCAGCAGGCCTCGAAAGTGGCGACAGTTTCACAGATCGCAGCCCCCCAGGGATGGCGAGGTCCAATTTCAATCCGCCGTGTGTACCCACTGTGCTGGGCCCCCCAGCAGGCCTCGAAAGTGGCGACAGTTTCACAGTGCTGGGCCCCCCAGCAGGCCTCGAAAGTGGCGACAGTTTCACAGATCGCAGCCCCCCAGGGATGGCGAGGTCCAATTTCAATCCGCCGTGTGTACCCACTGTGCTGGGCCCCCCAGCAGGCCTCGAAAGTGGCGACAGTTTCACAGATCGCAGCCCCCCAGGGATGGCGAGGTCCAATTTCAATCCGCCGTGTGTACCCACTGTGCTGGGCCCCCCAGCAGGCCTCGAAAGTGGCGACAGTTTCACAGATCGCAGCCCCCCAGGGATGGCGAGGTCCAATTTCAATCCGCCGTGTGTACCCACTGTGCTGGGCCCCCCAGCAGGCCTCGAAAGTGGCGACAGTTTCACAGATCGCAGCCCCCCAGGGATGGCGAGGTCTAATTTCAATCCGCCGTGTGTACCCACTGTGCTGGGCCCCCCAGCAGGCCTCGAAAGTGGCGACAGTTTCACAGATCGCAGCCCCCCAGGGATGGCGAGGTCCAATTTCAATCCGCCGTGTGTACCCACTGTGCTGGGCCCCCCAGCAGGCCTCGAAAGTGGCGACAGTTTCACAGATCGCAGCCCCCCAGGGATGGCGAGGTCCAATTTCAATCCGCCGTGTGTACCCACTGTGCTGGGCCCCCCAGCAGGCCTCGAAAGTGGCGACGGTTTCACAGATCGCAGCCCCCCAGCTGGCACGCAGCGACGAGCGAAGGCAGGGGGGAAGAGAGGGGCGGGAAGGAAGGAAGGAAGAAAGGAGACGCGCGAGCAGTGCTCTATTCAAAACGAGAACCCAACGCAGGAGGGTTGGGAATAAGCAATTCATTGCCCGCGGCCTCGCGCGCTGGGCCCCTGGCGGGCTCTTTTCCTCGCGGGCGCCCCCGCGCGGGACGCATCCGTGCGGCTGCGCAACCGCGGTGCCGCGCCCCGGAATCCAGACCGCGAGGGCGCGGATACGGATACGTCCGCCGCTAGTGCCCCCTTCCCGCGCCCGCGCCCCCCCCTCCAGTCCTCCGGCACCGTCGCGCGCACCTCCAAACCTTCCCCCCCCTCTTGCGCCCTGGTGCGAGGGTCCGACCTTCCGGGGACTGACTCTCTTTCTCTGCTCCACCACTGGCCCAACAGGCAGCGGCGCCCCTGCTGCTTTTCCCGTTCCCACGCCCCTTGCGCCCGTGAGCCCCCTCCCGCTGCCGCGGACGCCGCCGCGCCCCCGGCCTCGTCGGTATTTCGGCGCCTCCCCGCCGCGCCCTCGCGAGCGGCCCCACCCCCCGCACACGGGCCCCACACGCCCGCGCTCCTCCCCACGGGCTGCCACCCCGCCGCGGACGCGGGCGGGCGGCGAGGCAAGCGGGGTACTACAGGGGGGGAGGGCCCGGGGGGACGGGGAGCACGAAGGCCCCACCCGCCCTGCGGCCATCCCCCCCCCTTTTCATCCTCATCCGTCTCGGGGGGGGGGGGACGAGGAGGAGAAGGTTGAGGAAGAGGAGGCGGCGGCGGCGAAGCGGTATCGGGCCGCATGTTTCCTTGCTAAACGAGGCAACATAGCTGGACACGCCGATTACAGTATGTGTTTGAGGAAGAGGGGGAGGAAGAAGAGGAGGAGGAGGAAGAAGAGAAGAGAAAAAAAAGGAGGAGGAGGAGGCGGAGGAGGAGCATCGAGTGTCGAGTTATCCAACAAAGCCGTTAAAGAGATTAAAGGCCACGGCTTTGCTGCTCAGCCTTGCTAAGCTGCTTCGGCCGTAGACCCGCCGTCAGACGGTTGAGGTACACGCGACGGTGGGGCTTCACACTCTGCTCGCACGGATCTCCGAGACAGCGCAATTGCCGATCTCCGAAGCGTCCACGCGACATACATAACTACGCATGAAAAGGGACCGCTCAAGCCTCATGCTGTGTGTACTGCGCACCTATCCCCCAGCGATGTGGAGCCGCCCCCCCGTGGTAACATAAGCAAACCAACAGTCGATGGTCCGGGAACATAACACTGAGACGGCCAGCAATTATTTGACTCTTTCTGATTCGAAGTCCCGAAGCATACGAGACAGTGCCTACGATCATCCCTCAACCAATGGGTCGAGAGGAACGAGGCAACAGCAGCAGGCGCAGGAGGGGAAGGGGGAGGAGGAGGGGGCCCAACCCTTCTCACGGAGCCGCCCCCGCCCTGATCCTCGGCGAGCTGAGGATCCTCATCCTGACCAGGTAGGCGATGCGCTCGACCTGGAACACCTGACACATGACCTGCTCGGGAACTCTGGCCAACTGCGCCGCCTGCGCGGCATAGGGTTCAACAGTGGCGTTCCCGACTGCCAGCCAAGCTGGCACCTTCTGATCAACAATCTGCTCGGGAGACAAATTAGAGTTGACAAAAAGAACAGACACGAGGCCCATGCGCCGATACATGATTTTGCCGGCGCCGAACCACAAGTCAGCATTTGGCCCCGACGGCTTGTCGAAGATCCGCTCGCAAAATCCAACTACAACCGAAGCGTGATCAGTGACGTAGCACAGGGCACCCGCCGAAGCCTCGAGTGCCAGCACAAAGCCACGCAGCTCCCCACGCGGCACTGTTTGGCGGCGCCCTGCCAATGGGGCCTGAGATGGAGGTTCGCGCGCGGCAGGGCTCAAAAGACTGCAGCACAGTAGTAGCGACTCCAACTCTGGCAAAGCGGGGGTCCTCTGAGGTCCCAACTCCCAAGCAGCATTCCAGCTCCTCCGATTCCGCCCCAACACTGGTCCAAGACTCCTGAGACGGGGGGGGGACGCGAGTGTAGTCCGCTGGTGTGACACCTCTGGGCCACAGGCACGTTTCAGTTTCTGCCTGAGTGCAGGCAGCACTCACCAAGCATTCGCTATCCTTGTATGCCTTGGCCTCTTGATGCGCTTCGCACTCCCATGCTCGGTGGAACATGGATTCACGGCACATCTGACACCTTGGACACATAAACTCCTGTTCTCCTTTGATTTCCTCCTGCCTCCTGCGTTTTCGGCGATGGGCACAAGCAGCTCGGAAAGCCTGCTCCCGTTGGTGACCTGCTGGGTTCTGCGCACCAAACGACGAAGAGGAAAATTATCCACTCCTCTCTCCATCCCTCATCCACAGAAATGAGCCGACGCTCGGCCCCACTGCAGAGCACGCACTGTCGCTTCAAAACCGTTTAGCAAGGGAGTGGGATCGTCCTCGACCAAGCTCCCCTTCAAATCGGATGACGGAAACTTCCATTCAGCTAAATCGCCGCACACGTCGCGGTCGGGTACCATCCATCGATTTGGTTCCATGGGGCCCCATCCAGATTCCAAGAGATACAAAATGACGGCCCCAGTGGGGCCTCGAACATGCCTCGATATTTGCTCAGGTGGTGGCCCACGAGGTTTGGCCAGCAGCTTGGGCCACGCCCGGGAAACACCGCGTCGCAACTTCGGCAAAGTAAACCACTGATTCAGCCACAACTGCAAGCGGGCGCGAGGTAGCGTGTATATCGGATGTCCCCCTGGACAGCGCACATCCGAAAGCGTGGTTAAACGCCGTCCTTTAGCCTCCGTCCCACACGCAGCCCCCATCTGCCTCCTGCACCTCATCATGGCCTCGCCGAAAACGCCGTGGAACTCGCGTGCGCACAGCTCTGCGGCAAGTGTTCCATCGCGCGCGAGCTTGCTGGTGACGCGACGTCGCGCGGCAGCGCAGGCGAGGCCCGCGACTTTGCGATGAAGGGTCTTAGCTTTCAGTATTTGCTTCCTCCGAGTCTGACGGGCGCGGCGTCTTCTACCCCCAAAATCGGCCCCCAGGTGCCCGACTTGAGCGTCGGTTTTCACCTCGAACCCTCGCTGCTGCAACCTGCGTGCAATGTGCCCTGCGTCATCGATGCACGCGCAAAGAACAACTCTCGGGTGACACAGTGAGCTGCTGCTCGCGGAGGGCCAGGCATGCGCCCAGAAGTCACGCTGTCAGCCGATCCCTGAGCACCTTCCTTGATGCGTGCACACGCTGGGACAGATCGTCTGTCCACATGCGCGAACCCATGCCAGGATGTGCGTTGGTGATGTGGACTAAAATAAAATAAATAAGACAGCTTGCAAGCCTCGCGCCTCCTCTGAACCCTTGTGCAATGCTTCTCGTTGGCTGGGTGGGCTCGGCAAACGCTGGGCATTCCTCGCCGCCGCCCTCGCCACTATCCCCGCCACTACCGTCCCCACCACTGTCCCACTGTCCCCACCACTGTCCCGCTGCCCCCTCGCCACTGCCCCCGCCGCCACCGTCCCCGGGCCCGCTGCCTCCGCGCCACTGTCCCCGCCACCACCGTTCCCACCGCTGTCCCAGCATCCCCGGCATTGTCCAACTGTCCCGAGGAGCGAGGGTCGCTTGCCGGCGGCGAGGGAGGGGGGGGGTGCGAACCGGCATAGTGACCCCCCCCGGTTTTCGAGGAGGGGGGGGGGGTTCGAACCGGCAGTAACCCCCTCCCCTTTTCATGATGGACCGGGGGAGGGGCAGGGGTTCGAACAGGCAGCGACCCCCCTCCAGTTTTCGAGAAGGGGGGGGGGGGGTCGAACCGGCAGTGGCCCCCCCCTCGGTTTTCCGCCAGCAGCGGTAGAACGCGCTCTTTCCAATCTATGAGCTGCTGAAGTAAGAAGAAGCCAACCCATGGAATCACAAAATCCCTGGATGTCCAGAAGTCCATGACCAGACGGTACTCCAAAAACTCCTGACCCCCCCTCCTCGACCACCCTCATGAAAGCTACTCGCATGGCAACATGTCCTGAACCAGCGACGCCCCACTCTGGCTCGGACTCTGCGGCCCAAGACATGATAAGTACCCCCCTGGCTAAGCTCCACATTCTGGCAGCCGTCGCAAGAAGCCCACTGACTCGACCCCCGGAGATTTCTTGGGGTAGCAGTCGTCGCATTGTGAGACCGAGCTTCGACGGCCACGCAAGAAACTCTTCAATCGCGCTGCGAAGTTGAGGCAACTCTGCCAGTGCTATGCCTGGCTGGCGCTCGATATCTGCGGGGGACAGTGCGTCTACCCGCATGCCTGCCTCGGGTCGCATTGCGCGCGCCGCTCTCCGAATTTCCTCAACAGACAGTGGACGCAAAAGATCGTCACGCGCAGCCTGGCGGGCTCGGGAGAAGGCGCTCTGGACCTTCCCTTCGCCGGGCTCACTTGTAGCCCGCGGATCGCGAAAGCCATCGGCGTCGCGGTCAACAATGTCTCTGGGGTGGAAGAGGGCCCGGGGCCCAGCAACCACCTCATCGACGGGGGCGGATTCCTGACGAATAGGTTTGCGAAGTGCCCCTGCTGATGTTGACAAAACCATCCACCCTCGGAAATCCGTGAGTTATGCTCTCAGCGCGCGCCGCCGACATCTGCTGGCAATGCGCCCGGCTGCATTTACAGGAAGAATCAGGCCGTGAATGTCATCGAAAGCACCATTCTGGAACAAACTCTGCCACCTATCCCAGGAGGGGCCCGAGCCTCCTCGCGAACCTCTGCGGGCCTGACCGGGGCACTCTTGGAGAAGATGCCAACGTGCTGGCTCAAGCTGCCGTTGCCGCATGCAACCCGACTTCCGAGACCGATGGCTGTCGGGGCGATGCAATGCCGCGTGGGCCTTCTCCCACAACGAAGCGACCACTTCCCGATGCGGCACTGGCCTGCTCTTATTATATACTCGGACCTCGCAGAGATTTGGAACCTGATGCGGGGGTCCTCTTGGGTCGACCGACCTGCAGGGGTCGAGCTGGCAACGCTAATCTCCTAGTCGCAAGCTGCCCCCCTGAGGCCCCGAGGGGCAACTTGAGCCCGCGGTGGGTCTTCCAGGGGGCGCTCGTGAGCGGGGCGATTTCGACGAGATGCACCGCGGCCGCGAAGCTCCGGACAACATAATACATGCGACCACCGCCCCTACCTGCGCCCCACGTGTAATCGATGGGTGCCTGCGCAACCTCGCCCCCCACCTTCGACAGAAGCCCTGAGGCAGCTAAAAGCTAAGGATGTAGAAGAAACAAGAATGTCTCCGGTGACACCCCGAGGTAGTTGGAGGGGGGCGAAGCAAGCCCAGAATTTAGCGAAGCGCAGTGCATTGCTACCAGTCAATCCGATCGCTGCAAGCCCGTTGAAGGTGACTAGCACGAACGAATGTCCTACCGTGTGTACGCGGGCAGCAGTGAAACCGTCTATCATGATCTGACTATCAACTTGGCAGCCGGATAAGTGCTCTAATTGGGGCGCCAGCGCGTGACCCTGCATGTGCCCAGGGGCCATGATCCACCCACCGCCCTCGGTGGCTTTCTCGATGTCAGCTTGACAGACATGCCCGTTCGTTGCCCTAGCGGGTCTGGCAATGAGACGGAGCTTATCAACGCGCGCTTTCCGAAGCCGCTAATTCGGTCCTGCACGCGAGACATGGGTCTCAACAAGGCAAAGCAAACGAAAACGCTGGGTCGAGTGAGCCCCCTGGACGAATTTGCACACCTTGTCCCCCATGGCAGTGACGTTGCTATATACATGCTGCATCTGATTTTCGCTCACCCTGGACACTCGCCCCTGCTCGCGTGAAACTCGCGGCTCAGACTTAGCAGGGCACTCCGTGCCGCAGCTTGCTGAACCTAGTCAACGGTCGCCCGCTGCACCGGCGGCCTCCACCTTGGAAGCCTGCCCTTGTGCTGCGAACTTGGCCTCTGGAATGTCCTGCGCCTCGGCCGCCGCGCTATTGGCCATGGCCTCGTCGGCCTCGCCAACGGCGCCCGCGGCAGGCGCGGCGGCCGCAGCGAGCGCGGCAGGCGCCGCCCGGGGCGCCGACGCCTCGCAACGCGGCGTGCCCGTTGGGGCGCCGACAGGCGTGGCTGGCGCTGCCCGCCCATCGGCCCCGCGCCTCTTCTCGGCGAGCCTGGCCGCGCTGGCAGCGCGCGTCCCCTTGGCCCTGGTGGTGAACTTTGCGCACTGGTCGGCTTTGCCATCGCAGAAGACTGGGCCTCGATCGGATCCATGTGTACCCTGTCGAACTCGAGGCGCTCCGAATCGTCGCGCTGGAGGTGTTGGCGGTTCCCGAATAATTCTCGATCGCGCGTGAACTCGAAGAGTTTGCCCGAGGCTGGTGCTGCTAACGTCGTCGGGGTCGTCGGCTGCTGTCCTCCTGCGGTGATATCCTCCCGAGTAGCCAGGATCGGATGGTGGCGGCCTGCTTCTTGGTGAGCTCCGCCTCCGCTAGCTCCTTGGCTAACTTCTGCTCCTTCTCCTGTGCGAGACGCAGCTGCTTCCTCAACTGCACCACGGCTTGGAAAGCCTGGGCGCGCCTGTTAATGATGTCGTGCCAAGCTCCGTCCGCTCGCTGCAAAGACTGAAATGCCTCCAAAGACGTGGCGCCTTGAGAGTTCTGCTCTAGCTTGAGTTTCTCGACCTGGGCTGCGAGCGTGCGCTTCAACTCTGGATCGGTGGCCTGTGTGAGCGCCTGTTCGAGCAGCGGCACAACCTCCCTCGTACGCGAGGTCGGTGGAGGAGTGCCTGCGCGGCGCCCTCTCCTGGGTGTGCCTTGGCCGCCGTCAGCATGATGCTGGTCGTCAGCGAATGCAACCTTCAGAATGCCCTTGGGGCCGCCGCCACTACTCTTGTCCATGTCCTTCTCTTTGCCTTCTACACCTTACTAGAGCAACGTAAACACTGCATGTCCCTGGCAATGAGTAAGTCGTTCCACTCCGACTGGAAACAACGCTTGCGCGTGGACTACGCACGCGCCATTGCTGATATCCTCGGCTTTCGTCAGCACGGAAGCCTGTGTGTGTGTCTACAAGGGCGAGACAGCAAACACAGGGACTGTGCTGTCCCTCAAACGCCCGCGGGAAGGGACCGAGGCTCTGGACCCCGCCCAAACGGTTGGAGCCAAAGCGGTTTGAGAGGAGGAGGAGGAGGAGGAGGAGGAGGAGGAGGAGGAGGGGGGGGAGGAGGAGGAAGAGAACGAGGAGGAGGAGGAGGAAAAGGAGGAGGAGGAGGAGGAGAGCGAAATGCGGGAGGATAGGGGCGGGGGAGGGGGCTGAGGCAGGGCGCAGCGGGGGGGGCCTGAGGGCGCGCGCAGGGAAGAGGAGAGGCCCGCCCCCTTGCGCCCAGGGTTCATTCCCCTCTTCGACGCCCCCAAAGGCAGCGCCGACGGAGGACGTCGAGAGATGTGGAGGAGGGAGGGATTGGGCGAGGGGGAAGGGTGGGAGGGAGAGAGGAAGACAGAAAAGACGAGGTGGGGGTGTAGGCGAGCCGGGACATCCGACGTCACGCTTTGTCCGTGACGTGGGCTACCTGCGCTCTCGACCCAATCCCTGGGATCGGTTTTTCATCCTGGATTGTGCCTTGGAAATGTCTGGGGGGTCAGGTCTGTAGGAGAGCCCGCAAGGGCGTCGGCAGGGCCGTCTTAGTCGCTCGTTGCCGTGGCTCTTGGTTCGCACATTTTCGCGTCAACATGCTCTTGGTGCGCGAAATGTCTGGTCCGGATTTCCCTGCCCCGTCTGGGGGCCATTCCTACAGACGACCCCGTTCTCTGACCCCCGGACAAACCTAAATTGTGCCTGGCGGTCCTGGGGCCCCTTAACATCAAAGCGCTTGAAATACCAGCCGCCACGATACTTCTTCTCGACGCACGGAGCCCAGAACTGGATTTTCATCCCGGGTCGTTTTTTCAAAGTATGGGCCCCGAGAGGCCGCAAACAATGCAAAACCTCTGTCTCGATTTCTTCGAGACGCCAGATGTTTGGGAAGGGAGCTCCTGTTGCCCACGTCGAACTCGTTGTGGGACACCTTCCCGGTCTTGCTCAGGTCGAACCAGCCCGCGGCCCTGTCGAGGGTGCCCAGCTTCGCCGTGATGATGTAGACCAGTGCCTCCCGCCGCTTGGCCGGAGAGGTGGCACCAGGGGCTGGGGAAGATGCGGGAACGAGCTGCGTGCTCAGCCGTGACCCCTGACCCACACCCCCTCGGGTCATGAAAGAAACACGACGAGAAGTCCTTAACTATCTTCGGCCTCTGAGGCTCTGAATTACCGGGCCTCGGGACCGTCAATCAAACGACCCGGGCTGAAACGCCAGTCCCGGGGAACGGGCCAACGCCAGGAACACAAAACCCTGACCTCGGGGGTCTGAGCCCTGTCGAGGCAACGCTACAGTAGGAGCTCGACCACAAGAAGCCTTCCACAAGAAACCCAATCCTGACACCCGAGGACCTCCGTTGAAACTTGGTGTGGGAGCGTCACGCTTTCCATAGCAAAACCATCGGAACCCAAGAAACCCCGGGCACCCTGGAGGCAAGCAGGGTGCCTCTCGACATGGGCTTCCACCGTAAAGCACGGGTTCAGGCGGGCGGGTATGGGCGGCGGGCCCCGCTTCCACACAGCGGTCGACGCGCACCGTCGCCAACTCTCGGGCGACGCTCTGAGCCGAGATCATGGCGTCGGGGGTCTGGGTTTTTTTTTGGGGGTGGGGCGCCGTCCCAGGCCCCACGACTTGTCTTCTGTCGAATCTGCAAAACGTGAGGAGACAGGCTGCTGAATATGCAGACCTTCTACGTTTTTTTGTGGTCGACCCGCCGAGAAAAGCTCGACGCACATCGGCCCTCGACGGCCTTCGGAGTTTCCCTGGCGGCCTCTTGCGCCAAAAGCTCGGCTGCCGCGGTCCGCAGGAGAGCCACGTTCGAACACCGTTGGCCGAGAACGAGGGGGCTGGAGAGTGGGAAAAGCTGGGGGGCTGGAAATTGGCACCAGCACCGACGGGAGACGATGCTCCTGGATGTTGGTCCTGGAGTGGGCATCTAGGCGACCTGAGAAGTCCAAGTTTTACCACCATCGCCGAGATCATGATCCTGCCTCGGTAGAGGAGACCGCCGATACGGGTGTTGGTGCTCACCTCAAGGTCTCTGGGAAGAACTGGACGCGCACTCTCGCCGTGAGGGTACAGGCTCGGTGCCCCCCAACTGCCCAGATGTTTGTCAGCACAGCTCCGTCCTCGGGGGGGGGGGCAGAGGCAGCACTGCCTCCACCCCACCCTGCAAGTCTAGACATCCTCCGATTTGTGTATTCAATCCAGGCCCCAAATCTGCAGACCCCTTTTCCCAGTAGTTTTCCGTACCAGATCCATGTTTGATGGTGCAGGGGCCTGAGAATGGGCCCAAGTGGCCGGAATCTATGAAAAACGTCGGGATTGAAAACAAAACATCTCGGCGGAGATCTGGGGATCTTGCCTTGCCACGAACTCTCAGCCCCATCCCCACCTGCATGTCTCGCCACCAACTCTCAGCTCGTTTCCACATCCTCCTCCTGTTAGCGCGCATCGCCATCCTTGTCCCCGCCTCTTCTTGTGACCCTGCGGTGGTAACATGGATGTGCGAGCGAAGTGTGAGGGGGAACGTTGGGGAGGAACCAACTCAGGGGGAGAAACACGGAGCTGGAACCAGTGACACATCGCCCATAGATCGGCGATAGGCCCCAGATAGCAGATCCGCACGTTCCTGGGCTGGGTGGGCTCTATCGGCTGTCAGGCCCCCGTCGGCGATGAAAGGGCGATTGGGGATCGATGCACCCTCCCCTGAGCCCATCTCTCCCTAACGTTGCCCACGACAAGCACCTCCAAACGAAACTGGTGCCCGGCGCATGGGCCCTCGAACGGCCGCGGCTCATCTGAAGTCTGAGTGCGGATCAACTGGCGCAAAAAGCCTTGGGCCTCCGGTGCTTCCTGAGAGGGCTCAGGAGCCAAAACCACACCTCGTGCGCTCGGCAAGGGGTCCCACCAGCCCTCCGGGCATGGCACTCGCACTCGCACTCATGCCATACTCCTGGGCGGGAAAACAAGCTCAGCACAGCTTGCACTGCAAGGAGGAGGAGGAGGAGGATGAAACAAGACGAGGACGCGGGGAGAGAGTAACAGCAAAAGCAGGGAGGAAGACGGAACAAGAAGAACGATCACAATTCTGCTCGCCCCTCTTCCAAAACCCCTTCTCCCCCTCAACCGGCAAGGGTTTACCCCTCCCGCTGCCAACCCCTGGGTCTGGGCCGCCCCACGCGCGAGGGGTTAGACCCTCCCCCTGCGTCGGCCTACTCATACCTCGCGACTGTGATGTTGTCTCTCTCCCTCTCTCGTTTGCAATCGACTGTGATGCTGTCTCTCTCTCTCTCTCTCGTGTGCAATCTCTCCACAGCCCCAGCTTATGCACCTGCAGCCCGCTCAGATTCAGCTCCTTCAGCTCGTCCTGGAGGACGTCCTTCTCTGCCTGCGTCGCAGGCGCCCTGAAGCAAGCAGGCGCCCCTGCGACATCCCCCTCTCTCGAAAGGCCATTTGGGATTTCGGCGACCCTCCTCCTGTCTGGTATTACGCCTTTCGTATTTTGGCCTCTTCGACTTACCAGTCGTCGTCACCGTCGTCCTCCCCCTCCTCTTATTCCGCCTTTTTCTGACCAGCAGGGAAGCTGGGGAACCGTCGCGCGCCTTGGCCTGCAGCTCCACCTCAGCCAGCTCCTCTGGGCCCAGCAGGACGAGGGAGGACAATGAGACAGCGAGGAGGAGAATGACACATTCAAACCAGGACCTCCGACGTATGGAAACATGCAAATTAACATTGTTCATCAATATTCCGCCTCCAAGGTCCCTCGCCAGGACAAAGGACCGTCAAAAATCCGAGTTGGGCGGAAAACTAGTCCCAAGAGAAAGGCTTCCAAGGACCGCGTGCTGAACGAAACTTAGTCCGGCGAAGGACCCAACAATATGCAGGTGTGAGTATGTAGTTGTGAGTATCGTCTTCGGTGGAGCTCCATATGGGGCCACGAAACGTGTGAGGAATGCACCGAATGGGTGCAGTGAGCGCATGCGAAC
Source organism: Prorocentrum cordatum (assembly GCA_963575745.1). Taxonomy (NCBI): domain Eukaryota; class Dinophyceae; order Prorocentrales; family Prorocentraceae; genus Prorocentrum; species Prorocentrum cordatum. The sequence continues at coordinate 117,669 of CAUYUJ010014150.1, forward strand.
GCAGCCACTGCGGCCTTCGGTGGAGCTCCAACATGGGGCCACGAAACGCGTAAGAGGTGTGCCGCATGGGCGCGGTGGGCGCATGCGAACGCAGCCAATGCGGCCTTCGGTGGAGCTCCCCTATGGGGCCACGAAAAGTGTGAGAGGTGCCGAAATGGGTGCGGCGGGCGCATGCGAACGCAGCAACTGGGGCCTTCGGTGGACTTCCCCATGGTGCCACGAAGTGTGTCAGGGGTGTGCTGGCATGGGTGCGGTGGGCGCATGCGAACGCAGCCACTAGGGCCTTCGGTGGAGCTCCCTGTGGGGCCACGAAAAGTGTGAGGGGTGAACAGGAAGTGTGGAAGGCACATGCGAACGCAGCCACTGAGGCCTTCGGTAGAGCTCCCTATGGGGCCACGAAAGGCGTGAGGGGTGTGCGCATGGGTGCGGAACGCAGCCACTGGGTCCTTCGGTGGAGCTCCCGGTGGGGCCGAAGCGTGTGAGGGGTGTGCCAAAATGGGCGCGGTGAGCGAATGCGAACGCAGCCACTTCGGCCTTCGGTGGAGCCCCCTGTGGGGCCACGAAAGGTGTGAGGGGTGTGCGCGCATGCGAACGCAGCCACTGGGGCCTTCGGTGGAGCCCCCTTATGGGGCCACGAACCGTGTCAGGGGTGTGCCCAAATGGGTACGGTTGGCGCATGCGAACGCAGCCACTGCGGTCTCCTATGGAGCTCTCTGTGGGTCCAGGGAATGAGTTGAGTTGTTGACTGGTGCTCAGGGCACCAGCGGGGATGAGAGGAGGGAGGAAGGGGAGGATGAGTGAGGAGTTGACTCGGGTGGTGAAATAGTCATGATGATGGTGATGATGATGATGCTTCTAATGATGATGATGGTCGGGGTGATGATGATGGTGATGATCTGATGATGGGGGTGAGAGGAGGGTGTACCGGGAAGGGAGGAACGCGGGGCACTGTCTCTTCAAGACGAAGGCCCGATACCACAACAACAAATATCGGACCTCTGGGTTCAGGCAGCAGACGCAATAACAAGAGCAAGGTGTGAAAAGCGGGGGCTGGGCTCCCGCTTGCCCCACTGAGAGCGGCTTCAGCAAAAATCGACACCCTCAAGGCCGAGCGCTCCGCCGAGCTCACCTTCTGCTCAGTTGTGCAGGTGCCCGCGGGGAAAACTGCGTAGTTTTTTTAATCGAATTCCCTCGACCTCCACCCTCCGCGCCTTCTGGGCAGCAGGCGCAACGCCGCGGTGGAAGCCCAGGGCTGACATGGGCTAAATACGACGACGACAATCACCAATCACCCGAAAAAACACCACCCATCACTGGCTCACAGCCGGAGATGCAGGGCCACCGCTGCCCCGCTGCGGCAGGCTCGTGTCGTGAAGACCTGCCTGTTGGCTTCTGACACCATGCGAACCGTTCAACCTTGAACGACCGCGGCTTCCTGACAGCGCGGATCGCTCGATGTCGGCCGACTCTGGGCCACTGGCGGCGTTCAACCTTGAACGCCCGCGCCCGGGGCCGCTGCGTCGCAGAAACACTCCACGAGCCTGCCGCAGCCAGCGTGATCGGAAGGCCGAGGTGGACGACGACGAGCCAGCTCCTCCCGGCTCAGCAGCGCCTCCCTCTCCAGCACGTCCGCGGCGCTCCACGGGGAGCGGTCTCGCGGCCGCCGAGGGGGAGGAGAGGGCCCCCCGCCAGGGACGGTGGTGCGACGCCCCCTCCCCCCCCACAGATAGAACCCTCGACAAAGATGCCGACATCAAAGGCGGCGACGACGACGGCGGCAGCAGCGGTTTGGCGATCCTCAGACGGTCCAGTGGCCACACCGTCAGGCGAGCCGAAGGTGCTTGGGAGCCAACGGGCCATCCTGGGACCTAGCTCGCTCTTCGAGGATCTCTCGAACGCATAGGGCCTCCACAATCCCAGTAGAGCCCAGTGATGCACTGGCAGGTGAGATCTTCAGGATTTCGATCGCATTCACTGTGCTACAACAAGGAGCGCTTAGGTAACGAAAGGCCGTGGCCACTTCTGTAGCCTCGGCAACGAACAGGCTTCCAGACCCAGATCTGAGGAATGGTCCCAAAACCATCGCCCCTCCTGAGCCCCAAGTGGTCCTTCTTTCAGCGTCTTGACTGTCGAACGGTCGCTCGACGGTTTGAGGCCTCCAGCGGGGCGGGCACGGACCCCCGATCTGAGGCCGAGTGTGCGGGCGTCAGCTGGGACATCCTGACTCTGCGCCCTCACGGCCTCCCTCTCCTCCTCCACCAGCATGTCCCTTTCGCTTCCCAGCCCACCCGCGCACAACAATCTGAAATACGCCGTATCCCCTACTCAACGGTCCCCAGGGCTGGCTATTGAAGGCGCCTGCTCGAGGACGAGAGGCGGTGGATTATTGCGCTGGCTTCGCGAGGCAGAAGCACTGTGTGGGGAGGGGCTTGGTCATCGTCGCACTCAATTTCATCTTCGTTTCCGTCTGCACCACCACGTCCTATGCTCAGCGAGCCTGAGGGCTCGAAGACGACGCGTTCTGATCGCCACCAGCTCCAACGTGCGCTGAGCTGAACGGTGTACTGCTTCATTTGCTGCAGAGGTGAAGCAAACAATAACAACATATCGATGCGAACGCGCATGCTCCTACAAAACGGGCGACTTGAACTCGTATGCGAGACAAGTCGGCCGCGACCCCCGGGTCCCGTGTACACGGGCCAGAATTGTAAGTATTGTAAGTATCTGGACAGAGCGGCGCTGATCTCTCAAGGTGCTGCTGTTTGCTGCCTGGAGGATGCAATACCCTAGTAGTGGTAGTGGTAGTGGTAGTGGTGATGATAGTGGTACTGGTAGTGGTCGTGATCGTGATAGGTGGTAGTAGTCGTAGTAGTAGTCGTAGTAGTAGTCGTAGTAGTAGTAGTAGTAGTAGTAGTAGTAGTAGTACTAGTAGTAGTAGCAGTAGTCGTAGTAGTAGTAGTAGTCGTGGTAGTAGTAATAGTAGTAACAGTAGTAGTAGTAGTAGTAGTAGTAGTAGAAGTAGTAGTAGTAGTAGTAGTAGTAGTAGTAGTAGTAGTAGTAGTAGTAGTGGTCGTAGTAGTAATCGTAGTAGTAGTAGTAGTAGTAGTAGTAGTAGTAGTGGTGGTCGTAGTAGTAGTAGTCGTCGTAGTAAGTCGTAGCATTCGTAGTCGCAGTGGTCCTACGAATAGTAATACTCGTACTCGTAGTACTGGTCGCAATAGTCGAAGTAACAGTAGTCGTAGCAGTAGTAGTAGTAGTAGTAGTAGTAGTAGTCGTAGTAATAGTAGTCGTAGTAGTCGTAGTAGTAGTAGTAGTAGTAGTAGTAGGAGTAGTAAAAGTACTCGTAGTAGTAGTCGTAGTAGTAGTCGTAGTAGTGGTGGCCGTAGTAGTAGTAGTAGTAGTAGTAGTAGTAGTAGTAGTAGTAGTAGTAGTCGTGAGAGTAGTAGTACTAATAGTAGTTGTCGTCGTGTAGCAGTATTAATGTTAATAGTAGAAGTAGTAGCAGTAGTAGTAGTAGTAGTAGTAGTAGTAGTAGTAGTGTTAGTAGTAGTAATAGTAGTAGTAGTAGTAGTAGGATTAGTAGTCGTAGCAAAAGTAGTAGTAGTAGTAGTAGTCGTAGTAATAGTAGTAGTAGTAGTAGTAGTAGTAGTAGTAGTAGAGGTAGTAGTGATAATGATAGTAGTAGTAGTAGACGTAGTAGTAAGAGTAGTAGTCGTAGCAGAAAGAGTAGTAGTAGTAGTAGTAGTAGTAGTCGGAGTAGCAGTAATAGTAGCAGTCGTAGTTGTAGTGGTGTCAGTAGTAGTAGTAGTAGTAGTAGAAGTGGTAATAGTAGAAGTAGTGGTAGCAGTCGTGGGGTAGTATTTGTAATAATTGGAAAAATAGTAATAGTAAAAAGAACAGTAGCCGTAATCGTAGTAGTAGTAGTAGCAGTAGTAGTCGTCGTCGTAGTAGTAGTAGTAGTAGTCGTAGTAGTCGTAGTAGAAGTCCTAGTAGTTGAGCTAGAAGTAGTCGTATTCGTCGTAGTTGTAGGAGCTGTACTAGTAGAAATAAAAGCAGTAGTAGTAGTAGTAGTAGTTGTTGTTGTCGTAGCAGTCGTAGTAGTAGTAGTAGTAGTAGTAGTGGTAGTCGTAGTAGTAGTCGCAGTAATAACAATAGCAGTAATTAGTCGAGTCGTAGTAGTAGTAGTAGTAGTAGTAGTAGTAGTAGCCGTAGTAGTAGTAGAAGTAGTCGTCGCACTAGTAGTAGTAGTAGTCGTCGCCGTCGTCGTGGTAGTAGCCGTAGTAGTCGTAGTAATACTAGCACTAGTAGTACTCGTCGCAATAGTCGAAGTAACAGTAGTCGTAGTAGTAGTAGTAGTAGTAGTAGTAGCCGTAGCAGTACTAGTAGTAGTAGCCGTAGTAGTAGTAGTAGTAGTAGTAGTCGTCGTCGTAGTAGTAGTAGAAGGAATAGGAGTAGTAGAAAGTAGTCGGAGTGATAGTAGTAGTCGTAGTAGTGGTCAGAACAATAGTGGTAGTAGTTATCGTTGTAGCAGTAGTAGTAGTAGTAGTAGTAGGAATACGAGTAGTAGTAGTAGTAGTAGTAGTAGTAGTAATAAAAGTAGTAGTTGTAGTAGTTGTCGTAGAGGTAGTGATCAGAAAACTAGTAGTCGTAGTGGTAGTCGTAAGTAATAGTAGTAGTATTAGTCGGGGTAGCAGTAATAATAATAGTCGTAGTGGTTGTGATGGCAATAGAAAAAGTAGTAGTAGCAGCGGTAGTCGTCGTAGTAGTATCAGTAGTAGCAGTCGCCGTGTAGCAGTATTAGTGTTAGTAGTAGTCGTAGTCGTCGTAGAAGTAGTAATAGTAGTAGTAGTAGTAGTAGTAGTAGTAGTAGTAGTAGTAGTAGTAGTAGTAGTGGTGGTCGTAGTACTGGTAGTTGTAGTAGTAGTAGTAATAGAAATAGTCGTAGTTGTAGTAAGACTAAGAGAAAAAAGAGCCGTAGTCGTAACCGTAGTCGTCGTCGTAGTAGTAGTAGTAGTCGTAGTAGTAGTAGTAGTAGTAGTAGTAATAGTAGTGGTGGTGGTGCTGGTGGTGGTGGTGGTAGTAGTAGTCGTTGTACTAGTAGTCGTAGTCGTGGTAATAGTAGTAGTAATAGTAGTAGTAGCCGTAGTAGTAGTAGTAGCAGTTAATAGTAGTTAGTAGTAGTAGTATCAGTAGCAGTAGTAGTAGTAGTGTTAGTAGTAGTAGTAATAGTAGTAGTAAATGTAGTAGTAGTAGTAGTAGTAGTAGTAGTAGTAGTAGTAGTAGCCGTAGCAGTAGTAATAGTAGTGGTAGTAGTAGGAATATTAGTAGTAGTAGTACGGGTAGTAGTAGAAGTAATAGGAGTAGTAAAAAGTAGTCGTAGTGATAATCGTAGTCGTAGTAGTAGTAGTAGTCGTAGAAGTAGAAATAATAGTAGTACTAATAGTAGAAGTAGTAGTAGTAGTAGAAGTAATAGTAGTAGTAGTAGTAGAGGAGTAGTAGTAGTAGTAGTAGTAGTAAGAATACGAGTAAAAGGAGCCGTAGTCGTAACCGTAGTCGTCGTAGTAATAGTAGTAGTAGTAGTAGTCGTAGTAGTAGTAGTAGTAGTAGTAATAGTAGTGGTGGTGGTGCTGGTGGTGGTGGTAGTAGTAGTCGTAGTACTAGTAGTCGTAGTCGTAGTAATAGTAGTAGCAGTAGTAGTAGTAGTAGGAGTAGTCGTCGTCGTAGTAGTAGTAGTCGTAATAGTAACAGTTAATAGTAGTTAGTAGTAGTAGTAGTAGTAGTAATAGTAGTAGTAGTAGTAGTAGAAGTAGTAGTAGTAGTAGTAGTAGTAGTCGTAGTCGTAGTAGTCGTAGAAATAGTAGTCGTAGTAGTAGTAGTAGTAATAGTAGTAGTAGCAGTAGTAGTAGTAGTAGTAGAAGTAATAGGAGTAGTAAAAAGTAGTAGTAGCAGCAGTAGTCGTAGTAGTAATAGTAGTAGTCGTCGTGTAGTAGCATTAGTGTTAGTAGTAGTTGAGGAGGCCGCGGCTTGCGTTCGTCGAGGCGACCCCGCCCTGCGCTGAAAAGGGCGCGCGGGACAGCCGCGGGGCAGCCGCGGGGCAGCCGAAGCAAAGCGGGCTCTTGGGCGGCATCGCCGCGGGACGCCGCGACATAGCCGCAGCAGCACGACTGAGGACGGCTGCGCAGCTGCAGCACTGCTGTAGCGCAGCGACGGGGTAGCATGTCGGCGACACAGGGACGATCTTCCACGAAGGGGATATCCATAGGAACTACATCCTTGACAGGAACAGACACGGTCACGGACCTGGCGGACACAGAAAAAGAAAGCAACGTGGAGGGCGAACGACAAGAGAGCGCCGAGACGGCACAATATGCACACGCAAGTCCGGGCATATATAACTCGGTGTGAAACGGCAGGTGCATGTGCAATTGAATGCATGCCCTGGTTGTTGAACAGGTGTAGGAAATTCCGGGGCATGTGATCTCTTACAAACATCAGTAAGAACAGGCGTCGGTAGGTCGAAACGGCGAGACACACATGGCCAATAATTGGAGGGCAGTGTGGAAACGCATGCGCGCGCGAGAAAACGCGCGCAACTGAACACGCACACACGAGAACGCGTGCGTGAATACAATGGCGCGCACATGAACTTTCACTGGAAGCGATCGGCGTGAATGGACTCAGGGAATCGCTTTGCCCCCCCATGCGTCGCCCTCTTCCTAAAACCATGGGTCTGAAGCTTTTCCCCCGCGATGGGCTAGAGCGCCTAAGATGGCCCAAAATGGCTCCGCGACGGCCCCAGAAAGCCCATGATGACCTCAAATATGACTCATGAGCACCCAACGTCGTTCAAGATACCTTCCAATTTGCCTCCGAAATGCCCCGCGGCCGCCCCAAGGCGGCTCCAAGTGGCCACGGCGCTCCCCCAGGAGGCCCCCGGGAAGCCCAACTCCTTTAATGACAATGCTATGAACAAGTTGGCGTCGCCTTCTCGTTGTTCCGAGCAGTGTCCGCAGGCAGCAATGCAACTATAATGATGATACCGACTGTGTGGGGCCGGACGGAGTGCCGCGTGCCGCTGGTATTGGCGACCGAAAACACATGTTCAAGTGTAATATGACAGCGCCAGACTGCGCCGGGACAGCCGCGGGACAGCCACGGGGCAGCCGCGGGACAGCCACGGGACAGCCGCGGGACAGCCGCGGGACAGCCGCGGGACAGCCGCGGGACAGCCGAAGCAAAGCGGGCCGTCGGGCAATAAAGCTGCGGCCCGGGCCAGTAAAGCCGCGGCCCGCCGCGGGACAGCCGCGGGACCGCGGGACAGCCGCGGGACAT